>CM017769.1:24420221-24739677 GCA_008009225.1 Acer yangbiense
GTGTAATATGGTGCGGAATGTAAATAACACTTGATATTTACGTGGAAACCCTCACGGGAAAAAACCACGGCTGTTATGGCGCCATACACGAACCTCGAAATCCACTAATGAAATGATTACAACCTAATCCGGTGAAGATCTAATCCCCGATCAATATCATCAAACTACCTATTCCCGGTATGAGTGGACCTAGTCCAATTGATTGTGATTTAAGCTACAACTAATCCCGATAGCAACACAAGACTTAGTTCTCAATTGAAGGATAATAGAGCTATGTGAATATGTATGAATATTCAACGAGCAATAAAGCTAGGAAACTTAGAGCTTATCTAGGATGATAGATGATAATTGATGCAATTCCTAGATATCAATAGCTAAATGACATGTCATAAAGCTTAGCTAATCAAGATTAAACAACCTAGATATAGCTATCAAAATACACACTTATAATGTCAACCAAAATCATCTATTTTGTATCTAGGAATTATTATCAAGAATATACAAATAATATAAGAGAGTCAATGATAAAAAAACACTAATTATATTTTTATTTTGGATAGTGAAGAACTTACAAAAGAATGTGTGTGACAAAAACCCATGCAAGCAAGCATCCTAATATGATAGCAAGAAAAGCAAGAATGAATATTTTGATGTATTGAGAAGGTTTTTTTGAGTATTTAAAATGTGTCTTGATTTGATGTTTCTCTAAGTGTCTCTCTTGAAGTTAGGGTATTAGAGTTAAAGAACATTAGTTAGAACAGCGATAATGATGTATTTATAGAGATGTGTGAAAAAAGTTGGGTGAAATGCAATTTTGTCCAAACTTTACGGACAATTCGGCGGGCAATTTCTGCTGCCTGTGCCCGACAGAAGCCCGCCCCAACACCAAGGGCGTGGAGAAAGGCACCTGACACTGGTTGCAATTAGTCGCCCAGCTTTGCAGGTAACAGTCAGCATAAAATCCGCCACAGCATAGCTCAATGTTTGAGCGCACCGAAACATGACCAAACACATCGAAACCTTTCATATGATATGTAAGTGACAAATAATAGCACGGTGTGTATAAAGCTATCTAGAGGGGGGGTGAATAGATTTTACGCTTTTTACCCAATTTTCGTGTTAGTCAAAATACGAAAATGCCCTCAAGATAATATAAACCAAGCAATTGTAATATGGTGCGGAAATTAAAACAACACTTGGTTTTTACGTGGAAACCCTCACGGGAAAAACCACGGGCTATGTAAGTAAGCCACACTCGAACCTCGAATCCACTAAATGTGCAAACGATTACAACCTAATCCCGGAAGTAATCACACACCTACCTAATCCCGGTATGAGTGAACCTAGTCCAATTGCTTGCGTTCTAAGCAACCTAATCCCGGATGCTACACACAAGACTTACTTTCTCTTGAAGAGAATACAACCCTAAGTGAATATATGTGAATATCCAAAATGCAACATAGAGCAAGGGAAACCCTATATGCTTATCTAAGATGATTAATATGCAATTAAGTATAATCCTAGATATCAAAACTAAATGACATGTCAATTAGTTTAGCTAATCAATATTAAGCACAAAACCTAATATGCAAGCACAATATAAAATCTCAAACATACATCATACTCATCTCAATATTGTATCTAAAGCATACAAAATAACAAACAAGTAATTAATTGAGATTGCTAGATAAGAGAAACACAAAACATGTAAGATATTAGTGAAAAGCTTACCAAGCAAAGTATGATGAAGATTCCATGCTAGATGACATCTAGATGATCTAAGATGATGCTAGATGATGATTGATGATCATGAAAAAGTGTTTGAGAATCAAGAATGGAGTTCTTGGAATTTTTCTTCTCTTTGAAAAAATATCCTAAGTATGAATTCTGAATATGAACTCTCTTAATTGACCTAAAGTCAAAGTGGCATATATATAGGGGGCCAAATCAATGTGTGGTCGTTTAAGTAAGTTTCAAAGAAACGCGCCAATCGGCGGTTTCAATCGGCGGCCAGGCCGCCGTTAATGACCGCCGAATTGAGCTCGTGAAGAACAGAGCATAAACGGCGGTTCATTCGGCGGTTTCATGACCGCCGATTCCAACCGCCGAAACAGAACAGAGAGATCAAAATCAACCAGGTATGAACGGCGGTTTCGAACGGCGGTTTCATGCCCGCCGTTTCAACCGCCGAATTAGACTGAGAGATAAATCAATCAGGTCTTGAAACGGCGGTTTCGAACGGCGGTCGTGACAGCCGATCTTAACCGCAGAAATGCTCCAGACCAATCTGGACTGAAACGACGGTTCATTCGGCGGCCAGGCCGCCGATCATAACCGCCGATCACCTAGATAGGTGAAAACCAAGGAGAAGCCAAGGGCATTCTCCATAGGCGGTCCTCGCGCTAAAACCAAGCACATTCTCGTGCATGCGCGGACGTTTCCGAAAGTTATCGGGAAACGAATTACACAACAACAGACACAATTACACACACAAAATATAATAAATAAGTGCAAGTGTGAATGTGACAAACGAAGAGAATGCACACATATGCAATGAATGTTAGTGTGTGTGTGCAACTAATCTCTTCAAAGAAAAGTAAGCACATAGAAATTTACCTTCGGTGCTTATCAACACGAGGTCTTCAAAGGGCTTCGAACAAGAAGACCGATACTTAGGCTACCCTTACAAAGAACCCCACAAATGTGGTTTGATCACGAAATAAGCCAATTAAAAACAACGGGAATCCTTACAATCTCCCCTTTGGCTATTTCGTGACAAAACCATCACTCACAATGATTCCTCACAAAAAAATAGAAACTACGGGACTATAATGATATTCTACATTACAAAGAGATAAGAGAATGCAACTTGAAGTCTTCAATCCTCTTGTAGAATAATCAATCCCTGAAAGAGTTTCTAACATTTCTAATACAAGAAAAGTGTGAGATTAATCATGTGAGAACAATACCAAGCATTTGCATTTTTAGAATTTAGGCACAACATTACCAAATGTATGCAATGTATGATAAATGCAATGCTCCCCCTCAACGGGTTACTCCCCTCAATGTATGTTCTCCCCAAAGTGTACAATAGCTTCTATATTTTGCACCTCCCCTTACCATATCCTACTCCCCCTTTTTGTCATGATATAGGCAAAGGAGTAGTCCCCAACGGGTCACTCATAGCAACGAGAGATAGAAGCATGCAAGACTTGCATATACATATAAGTCACTTTATGCACTTCAATTAATTTGAGAGAAACAAGGAGATTTATTTTGAGAAAATGTGTGAATCCAACATGCTTTGCATACAAGACATATAGCATTCAAGTCCAAAATACAATGGTATTTGGCAAAGCAAATGACAAAGTTTCTAATAAGAATTCAAACCAATTTCACCAATGTCATGGGAAAAGCAAGGATATAGAGAATATTGATTTCAATTTAAGAGCAACTATATCCAACTTTATAAGCGAAACATGGCATGAGCGACTTTGCACCCTATTTGATTTTTCCGGATAAAATTATCCGTATGATAGTAACCATGTTCAACTAATAAAGAAAGAGAGACATTTGGAATGTAAATTCTTTTGAATGGATACAAGATCCTTTATTCATTTTGAGTCTCATAAGTTTTCACACAAGTTTTGCATTTTTAAGAATATGCAATCATCAATTCATGCTTTTCATGTGAGCATGTTTTATGAATTTCATGCTTTTTCATTTGTCATTAGCATGTTATTAAAGAATCATCATGTCATGGAGATAATCATAGGTCATTCAAATCATACTTCCAATGTAAATCTCCTAGTCCAAAAATGCATGTTTGAACATAAATATGACATGGATTGTAGACAAGCAAGGTTCACACTTATGGAATTTTAAAACATATATACATATGTACAACCAAGCTTACTCAAGCAATTAAAAGAAGAGGCATAAGATATTTCAAATTTTTTGCAAGATACAAGAATGCAAAATAGCTCTCTTTGCTTGAGTTCCCCATATGGGGTCAATCATAGAACATCACTCCACAAGACATACCCCAATAGATCTACTAAGAGTTTTAAATCGAGTAGCATCTAAGGGTTTAGTAAATAGGTCCGCAAGTTGATCATTAGTACCTACATGTTCAAGTACTATGCATTTATTTTCAACAAGCTCTCTAATGAAGTGATGGCGGATGTCAATATGCTTAGTTCTAGAATGTTGCACCGGATTCTTGGAAATATTAATGGCACTCATGTTATCACAAAAGAGAGTGAGAGTACCTTGGTTGAATCCGTAATCCACTAGCATTTGCTTCATCCACATAAGTTGAGTGCATCCACTCCCCGCGGCTATGTACTCGGCTTCCGCCGTGGACAAGGAAATCGAGTTTTGCTTCTTGCAAAACCAAGACACCAAGTTGTTGCCTAGAAAGAAGCAACCGCCCGATGTGCTCTTCCTATCATCACAATTTCCTGCCCAATCCGCATCACTATATCCTACAAGACTAGGATTAGTGTCAAATGAGTACCAAATCCCATAGTTGGAAGTCCCATTCACAAAGCGAATGACTCTCTTAACCGAAGAGAGATGGGACTCCTTGGGATCGGATTGGTACCTAGCACAAACTCCTACACTAAATGATATATCGGGCCTACTTGCGGTCAAATAGAGCAAGCTCCCTATCATGCCACGATATAAGGTTTGGTCCACACTTTTACCGCTAGCATCCTTGCTTAGCTTCAAAGTGGTGCTCATAGGAGTGTCACAATGTTTGGCTTTTTCAAGACCAAACTTCTTCACAAGGTTTTTGGCATATTTGGCTTGGGTTATGAAGATCCCATTATCTAGTTGCCTAATTTGCAAACCTAGGAAGTAATTAAGCTCACCAACAAGACTCATCTCAAATTCATGAGACATAACATCAACAAATTGTTGGACCTTGGTGTTGTTGGTGGAGCCAAACACTATGTCATCGACATATATTGAGCTATGAAAAGCTCATCATTGTCTCTCTTGATGAATAGTGTCTTGTCAACACTACCTCTTGTGTAGTCATTGTCAACAAGAAATTGAGTGAGGCGCTCATACCAAGCCCTCGGTGCTTGTTTCAACCCATATAGTGCCTTCTTGAGGCGATAGACATGGTTGGGGTGGTGTGCATCCACAAACCCCTTGGGTTGTTCAACAAACACTTCCTCTTGCAAGAAGCCATTGAGGAAGGCACTCTTGACATCCATTTGGTGCAATTTGAACTTGTGCACACAAGAAATGGACAAGAGAAGCCTAATAGACTCTAAACGGGCAACGGGAGCAAATGTCTCCTCAAAGTCGATACCCTCAATTTGAGAGTACCCTTGTGCTACAAGTCTAGCCTTGTTCCGCACTATGTTGCCATCCTCATCGGATTTGTTCCTAAATATCCATTTAGTGCCTATGACATTAGTGGTCTTAGGCCTAGGAACTAGAGTCCAAACCTCATTCCTTTCGAATTGGTTTAGCTCTTCTTGCATGGCAAGAACCCAAAATTCATCATGTAAGGCTTCTTCAACCTTTTTGGGTTCAATTTGAGAGGTGTAGCAAGTATAGCTAATAAGATTAGCAAGTTGACGTCTAGTCCTAACACCCTCATTTACCTCTCCAATGATATCTTCTTTATCATGGAGTTTCCTAACCCATGGAGCGGGTTCTTTAGAGTCCAAGAGAGGAACTCTAGTAATGGGTTGTGTGACTTCATTAGATGTCCCAACATTGGGAGTCACCACAACCCTCTCCAAAGGAGAGTCATCCTCTAGAACATCCTCCTCCTCATGGTCATTAGACTTGAGCCTAGTATCATCAATGACCACATTTGATGATTCCATGACGGTTCGAGTCTTCAAGTTGAAAACTCTATAGGCTTTACTATTCAAGGCGTAGCCAATAAAGATACCCTCATCACTCTTAGCATCAAACTTGCCAAGTTGATCACGGTCATTTAAAATGTAGCATTTGCTTCCAAATGTGTGGAAGTAGCTAACATTTGGCTTCCTACCCTTCCATAGCTCATAGGAGGTGTTTCTAGAACCGGGCCTTAGGAACACACGATTTCCTATATAGCAAGCCGTATTGATGGCTTCGGCCCATAGGTTCCTAGGGACATTGTTGCTAAGCAACATCACTCGGGCCATCTCTTGGAGGACCCTATTTTTCCTCTCAACAACTCCATTTTGTTGAGGTGTCCTAGGAGCCGAAAACTCATGGGAGATGCCTAAGCTATCACAAAAGCTTTCAAAAGAGGCATTCTCAAACTCTCTCCCATGGTCACTTCTAATCCGTTTAATGCTTCTAATGTTAGATTTCATTTCATTTTGTAATTTAGTACAAAGCATTTTAAACTTATCAAAAGTTTTGGATTTTTCTCTAAGAAAGTATGTCCATGTAAATCTAGAGAAATCATCAACACATACAAAAATGTATCTCTTTCCACCCAAACTTTCGGTTTGCATGGGACCCATGAGGTCCATGTGGAGAAGCTCAAGAGACTCCTTGGTGGTGAGATACTTACTTTTTTTGTGCATGCTTTTAGTTTGCTTTCCTTGTTGGCAAGGTCCACAAACACCATTGGCTTTCTTCCCAAGCTTAGGGAGGCCACGCACACACTCGAACTTTCCAAGGGTCCGTAGATCCCTAAAGTTCATGTGGCCAAGTCTTTCATGCCACAACTCAATTTGCTCATCCATGGACACATTGTTTGAGACTATTCTAGCTTCAAGACAATAGCAATTGTCGCTAGATCTCATACCTTTCAATAAGGTTTGTCCATCGGGCTTTAGGATCGAGCAATCATCTTTACAAAACAAGACGGAATATCCTTCATCACTTAGATGTGAAATGCTTATTAAATTGGCTTTCAAGCCATCAACAAATAAAGCATCAGATAAGGAGGGTAATCCGGGAACGGAAATGGTTCCTTTCCCTACAACTTTCTTTTTGGATCCATCACCAAAAGTGACATATCCACCTTCCTCCATAACAAGAGTCTCGAAGAAACTCTTGTTTCCCGTCATGTGCCTAGAGCACCCACTATCTAGATACCAAAAATTAGAAGAATTTGCCTTCAAGGCTATTTGAGCAACATGGCAAACAATGTCATTCTTTCTAATCCACCTAGAAACAATCTTAGCTTTCTTAGTGGTTTTTGGTATATGGGCTCTAGATGTCCTAGGATCATGCATAATAATATTATCATTCCTAGGAACATGCATCATGGCTCTTTTCTTTTTCTTCTCTATCATGCTTCTAGTTTGCACATTTTTATATATCGAAAGCAATGTGGTCTAATATGACCATCAAATCCACAAAAATGACATATAGGAGTGAAATAAGGAATCATACCTTGTCATTGTCTTTGTGGATGAAAGGGTTCAATCCTTCTTCGTTGTTGAACCGGTCTTGGTTGCTTCCTAGCTTGAGGTTGCATGATAGGTCTCTTTCCTTTGTGAGCCATTTGAGGAGGAATGTTGGCTTGAGAGACCCTAGGGGGTTGAGCTTGAGGTTTCCTTCTTGGACCCATCTTCACTTGTGCATTAGAGCATTGTCCTACTTCTAATTTCTTTCTAGGAGCTTGCACAAATGAAGTTTCTTCTTTCTTCAAGCTCTTGACAAACACGGTCTTGTTAGAGGTAGAGATCTTCTTGTCATCTTCATACCCAAGACCCCTCTTGTCACATGGACTCTTTCCAACACCAAGCATATGGTCAAGCTTCTTGGTGCTAGAATCCATCCTAGTCATAGAATTTCTAACTTCTTCAAGCTCACTCTTTAGACTTTCTTCATTCCTCCTAGATAAAGCTAACTCCTCTCTTAGCTTATCTTCTATCTTCTTGAATTTTTCCACTTGTTCACCTAAGTGGTCATTATGAGATGCAAGCTCAAGATTTTCTTCTCTCAACATCTTGATCTTTCTTGTGCTCTTGATTGCTAAATCATTAAACTCGGCATGGCATTTAGCAAGCACCTTTTTCTCCACAAAACTACTTATGGAGTTAGATGAGGAATCACTTTCTTCTTCACTTGAGTCATTTTCCTCTTGACTCATTTCCTCTTTCTCACTACCACTTTTGCTCTTATGTGAGGAGGCAAAAGCTAGGAGGTTAGCCATGAGCTCTTCTTCACTTGAAGACTCATCTTCCTCATTGAGTCATCACTACTCCCACTCCAAGTGGCGGCCATCACTTTGCTCTTCTTCTTATCATTGTGATTAGCACATTCGGGGGCAAAGTGACCAATCCCACCACATTCAAAGCATCGGACCCCTTTCCTTTCGGTCCTCTCTTGTCTAGGCTCAAACTTCTTGAAGGAACTCTTTTTCTTCAAATCTTGTCCTCTTGACCCAAATCCCTTCTTCTTCTTGAACCCCATAACCTTGTTGAACCTTTTCACAAATAAGGCAAGGTCTTCATCCGATTCATGCTTTGCCTCCTTTGCATCCTTAGATGCTTTCAAAGCTATTCCTTTAGACTTCTTAGGAGGAGTAGTGGTGCTAGGAGCCTTCCTAGACTCATATGCAAGGAGACGCCCAATCACCTCACTTGGCTTCATATCCATGTAGCCACTATTTTCTTCTATGGCCGTCACCTTGGATTCAAACCTATCGGGGAGAGATCTCATAATTTTTTGCTTGACTCTCCTATCCGAATACGGGTCTCCGAGTTGATGGCTTTGATTTACAATATCCATCAATTTGATTTCGAAGTCATTGAAGCATTCATCCTCTCCCATCCTAAGTAGCTCAAACTGAGTTTGGAGGACTTGAAGCTTGGACTCCTTCACCACCTCGGTTCCCTCATGTGCAACTAGAAGGATGTCCCATGCCACTTTGGCAATCTGAGTATTCTGAATAAGCTTGTACTGATTCTCATCCATAGCACACATAATGGCATGCATAGCCTTCCTATTCCACTTAGAAGCCTCAAACTCTTGCGCGTTCCATTGCGCCTTAGGCTTCAAAACATCTTGTCCTCCACCATCGGGAGTCATCATAGGGAGATCATATCCGTCTTCCACCGCCATCCATGCATGGTCATGAATTTGGCATATGTAGGATTCCATCTTCCCTTTCCATTGGGAATAGTTCAATCCGGTAAGAAGTGGAGGCCTTGTGCTAGAAGCTCCTTCGTGGCCACCACCATTTCCACCGTTTCCACTCATAGTGTTTATGAATGAATGAAATGAATGCAAATGTATGAATGATCAAAAATCACACAAAATGCAAAACACACCAAAATAAGCAAGGATCACCTATGTATGTCTAGGAACCCGCTCTGATACCAATTGAAACAAATAATAGCACGGTGTGTATAAAGCTATCTAGAGGGGGGGTGAATAGATTTTACGTTTTTTACCCAATTTTTCGTGTTAGTCAAAATTACGAAAATGCCTTCAAGATAATATAACCAAGCAATTGTAATATGGTGCGGAAATTAAAACAACACTTGGTTTTTACGTGGAAACCCTCACGGGAAAAACCACGGGCTATGTAAGTAAGCCACACTCGAACCTCGAATCCACTAAATGTGCAAACGATTACAACCTAATCCCGGAAGTAATCACACACCTACCTAATCCCGGTATGAGTGAACCTAGTCCAATTTGCTTGCGTTCTAAGCAACCTAATCCCGGATGCTACACACAAGACTTACTTTCTCTTTGAAGAGAATACAACCCTAAGTGAATATATGTGAATATCCAAAATGCAACATAGAGCAAGGGAAACCCTATATGCTTATCTAAGATGATTAATATGCAATTAAGTATAATCCTAGATATCAAAACTAAATGACATGTCAATTAGTTTAGCTAATCAATATTAAGCACAAAACCTAATATGCAAGCACAATATAAAATCTCAAACATACATCATACTCATCTCATATTGTATCTAAAGCATACAAAATAACAAACAAGTAATTAATTGAGATTGCTAGATAAGAGAAACACAAAACATGTAAGATATTAGTGAAAAGCTTACCAAGCAAAGTATGATGAAGATTCCATGCTAGATGACATCTAGATGATCTAAGATGATGCTAGATGATGATTGATGATCATGAAAAAGTGTTTGAGAATCAAGAATGGAGTTCTTGGAATTTTTCTTCTCTTTGAAAAATATCCTAAGTATGAATTCTGAATATGAACTCTCTTAATTGACCTAAAGTCAAAGTGGCATATATATAGGGGGCCAAATCAAAGTGTGGTCGTTTAAGTAAGTTTCAAAGAAACGCGCCAATCGGCGGTTTCAATCGGCGGCCAGGCCGCCGTTCATGACCGCCGAAATGAGCTCGTGAAGAACAGAGCATAAACGGCGGTTCATTCGGCGGTTTCGTGACCGCCGATTCCAACCGCCGAAACAGAACAGAGAGATCAAAATCAACCAGGTATGAACGGCGGTTTCGAACGGCGGTTTCATGCCCGCCGTTTCAACCGCCGAATTAGACTGAGAGATAAATCAATCAGGTCTTGAAACGGCGGTTTCGAACGGCGGTCGTGACCGCCGATCTTAACCGCAGAAATGCTCCAGACCAATCTGGACTGAAACGGCGGTTTCATTCGGCGGCCAGGCCGCCGATAATAACCGCCGATCACCTAGATAGGTGAAAACCAAGGAGAAGCCAAGGGCATTCTCCATAGGCGGTCCTCGCGCTAAACCAAGCACATTCTCGTGCATGCGCGGACGTTTCCGAAAGTTATCGGGAAACGAATTACACAACAACAGACACAATTACACACAACAAAATATAATAAATAAGTGCAAGTGTGAATTGTGACAAACGAAGAGAATGCACACATATGCAATGAATGTTTAATGTGTGTGTGCAACTAATCTCTTCAAAGAAAAGTAAGCACATAGAAATTTACCTTCGGTGCTTATCAACACGAGGTCTTCAAAGGGCTTCGAACAAGAAGACCGATACTTAGGCTACCCTTACAAAGAACCCCACAAATGTGGTTTGATCACGAAATAAGCCAATTAAAAACAACGGGAATCCTTACAGTAAGGATTCCCGTTTTGTTGATTGGCTTATTTCGTGGTCAAACCACATGTTGGGGTTTTGAATGTAAGGGTAGTCTAAGTGTTTAGTGTTGAAGATCAAAGGCCCTTCCATGACCTCAAGATACAAGCACGCCAAAGGTATAATCTCTTGTGCTTGTTTTTCTTTGAAGAGATTTAGTAGCACACACACACTTAGCATTCTTGCTATAATTGCATACTTGCTTATTTTTATGTGCATCTCTTCACATGTCACTTTACACACTAGCACATTGGTTGATATATCTTGTTGTGTGTATATGTGCCTTATAATTCGTTTCCCGACATTGTTCGGAAACGTCCGCGCTTGCACTAATTAGTGCTTGGTTTCGCGCGAAGACCGCCTATGGAGAATGCCCTTGGCTTCTCCTTGGTTTTCACCATTGTTGGTGATCGGCGGTTATTATCGGCGGCCTGGCCGCCGAATGAAACCGCCGTTTCAGTCCAGATTGGTCTGAAGCACTTATGCGGTCAAGATCGGCGGTCACGACCGCCGTTCGAAACCGCCGTTCATACCTGATCGATTTTAATCCCTCGGGTTTGATTCGGCGGTTGGATCGGCGGTCACGAAACCGCCGACTGAAACCGCCGTTAATGCTCTGTTCTTCACGAGCTCAATTCGGCGGTCGTCATCGGCGGCCTGGCCGCCGATTGAAACCGCCGAACGGTGCGTTTCAGGGGCAAAATTGTCTTTTCACTTGCCCTGTTCTTGATGTCTATAAATATCACACTTTCTCATTATCTGAATCAGTTCTTTGACTCTTAAGAACCCTAATCTTCAAAGATAGATTTTGAGAGAAAATCAAATCAAGAACTCATCTTTAACCACTCAAATCAAACCCCTTTTGCATCAAATTTCATATTGCATCTCCTATGTCTATATAGAGTGCATCCATGTATGGGTTTGCATCATCACAACTTGCTTGGTAAGATTTTGATTAATTTCATCTTATTGTAGTATTTTAAATACCAAGCCATCTCTTTTAAATTACTTGTATGTTTTAGATCATATGTTAAATACAAGAAAAGAGATTATTTGTGATGAATTAATTGAGTGTTGTTTTTGATAGATATCTAGTTTTTGATAGATATCTAGGTTTTTATAATCTATGATTATCTATGCTATTTGACATGTCATTTAGCAATTGATATCTAGGGTTGATTTAAATTGAATATATCATCATCCTAGATAAGCATTTAGAGTACCCTAGCTCTTATTGCATTAATTGAATATTCATACATATTCACATAGGGTTGTTTCTCTTCATAGAGAAGTAAGTCTTGAGGCTAAGAGTGCTTAGGCCTCAAGCAAATTGGAATAGGGTTGCTAATAAAGGCCCGCTGGGTAGAAGTGAGGGGTTACAGACCGGAGTGTTAGACGAGGTCTACATAGGTTGTAAACTTCATTTCAATTAGTGATTTCGAGTTCCGAGTGTGGCGCACTATACAGCCCGTGGTTTTTCCCAGTGGTTGGGTTTCCACGTATACATCAAGTGTTATTTAAATTCCGCACTATATTACACTTGTATGTATTTTTGACTAGTAGGGGCATTTTCGTAAAATTGACTTGCATGCGAAAATTGGGTAATAATAGTTAAAATCTATTCACCCCCCCCTCTAGCTTTATATTGATAAACACACCTCGAGTATTTAATTACTTTCATGATATATCGTTGGAAAGGTATGGAAGTCTACTTTCTACTCCAATTATGGAATGACATTTTGATGTCTGCAGAAAACGTTATGGTCAATTGAGTGACCAATGGTCAGATTCGGATCACAGCTGTGATGCCCTGTTTTAGTGGTCACTTTGGAATTTTCAAAACCAATCCAAACGGTCATGAAATATTACGAATAATATACCGTTGGAAAGGTATGGGTGTCTAGTTTGCCCAGAATGTTACGAAACTCAATTTTAATTTTTTTATAAAAAGTTATGGTCATAAGACCATACAAAAGGTCAGTTTTGAAAAACATATAAATCATTGAAATTCAATCTTTTGAAACTAGACACTTTACTCCAAACAACCAAACTAAAAACTACCACTTATCCAAGAGAAGAATGAGACCTTCTCAAGTGATCAACCATCGCGCTAAGACATGCACACCATCATGCAAGCGTGGACGTTTCCGATCAATATTGGGAAACGAATTACAAGACACATACACACACAACAAGATATATCAATAAGGTGCTAGTGTGTAATGTGACATGTGAAGAGTATGCACACAAATGCAAGTATGCTAAGTGTGTGTGTGCAATCTAAATCTCTTCAACGAAAACTAAGCACTAGAGATATACCTTTTGAGTGCTTGTCAACCTTGAGGACTTGAGAGGGTCTTTGAGCTTGATCATGAATCACCTAAGCTACCTTTACATATAATCCCCAACACGTGGTTTGTCCATGAAATAAGCCAATCAAGATATGGGAATCCTTACACGGCGGTTTCATGCAGCGGGAAGAAGCCAGCCTTCCAGAAGGTTAGAACCCGCCTCCAACTTCATTTTTTCGCGGCGACTTCCGGCGGCTGGAACAAGCCCGCGAGCTTGGTTTTTGGAGCTCGCCAACTTGACCGACTCCAGCTCTTTTCACGCCCAAAACCTCCCCTATATATATATTCTCCTTTCCTAACCCTAAAACACATCCCTAATATCCAAACAAATACATTTCCACACTATACATGTCATATATTACACCTAAATAGCTTAGAATCCCTTAGTATACATCATCGACACCAACCAAGCTCACTATCAACATCTTTTGGCTCCAAGCTTTGGAAGAATAAGGAGAAGCCTAGCTAGCTTGAAGACTCCTCAAGAGATTGGGTTGTTTTCTTTATCTCTTTTGTTTAACTTTAGCTTGTTGTTATTTGTGTTGTAATTTTGATACATGTTTATGTCGGGAATATTGGTGGGATTGTAATATTATTCATATTTTGGTTGAGTAGTTGTTTGCTTGAGCTTAATTGATGCATGTTAATTGATTAACTAATTAATTGACATGTAATAGGATTAGATTAATTGAGACCTCAATAGCATGCATGGATGATTATTTGTGTGTGTGCCTAATCCTAGATTAGATTGGTTAATACCAATTGTGTAAGCTTATTACTATCAACTAGGTAGTGGATTTATTGCATGAACCCAATTCCTAGCATTTGCATGTATTTACCATCTCACAACTACACTCTCTCATGACCAATCATGAGTGTTGTTGGTAATTAGATTAGTTTAGTTTAGTTAATTAGTGTTAATTAGTTAATTGATTAGGTAGACTTGTTAGTTTGGTTAGTTAATATTAATTTAGTTGTAATTTAATTATTGCCATCTTAGTTTAGTTTTAGTGTAATTTTAGATTAGTTAGTTTAATATGCTTTCAACCATCCCCTTTTACTTTTCCTGCATGTTAATAGTGTAAATAATAATAAATATAAATAGTGTGCCTATAATATAGACGTAGAACCGACTTACGTGTACCAACCTCCTCCGTGGGAACGATACCCTTACTCGTAACCACTTTACGTGGCGAACGATTCATATACTTGCGAAGGGTAGAAACACTCGCACGCCATATCATTTACCGGTAGTTTATAGAACTATCGCGTACCACATTTGCGGCGATCATGATAGATTCGAGCAGCACAACAAAATTCTCCCCAAATGCTCTCTCAACTGCTGCAGTAACAATGGGCTTCTCTCTAAGGTAATATTAACCCTAACCTTCTCCATTTTTGTTAGAAAGAAGCATTTAGGTCACTTTCTCTACCCACATTCTATTTTGCTTCAATTGAGAAAGGTTTATTAGAAGAATTTGGGGTTTGAAATTTCCCTTAAGTAGTAGTGAAATATACCTAGAGGGGGGGGGGGGGGGGGGGGGGGGGGGTGAATAGGTATAGGCTCCAATTTCTTCCAATTTAAAAATAATGCGGAATATAACAAAGAAAATGCACACTTGATTAGATTTAGCAAATGAATTGATTTCACTAATACAAGAGTTAATCAATTTACAAGATATGCAATCAATGTAAGATATGGAAGATAAAGAAATGTAAAACAAAAATGAACACAAGTATTTTTACGTGGTAAAACCTCAAAGAGGAAACATCCACGGGTTGATACCACAACCACCAGCGAAGCAATCAACTATGTGAAAAAGGACTTACACACTCAAGCTACCAACTCATGATATCCGCTCAAGCTATCAACTCCTAATCTACCATCGGGCTAGTGAATCACAAAGCCTACTTCCTATCCGAGATGTATCCCACACCTCTAGAAAGCAACTTCCTATCCAAGACGCTAACGTCTCTAGGAAGATTTCTTGCTTGCCTATCCGGATCCTCCCGACCCTAGACAAGACTCCCTTGCTTGATTATCCGAGTCCTCTCGACTCTAATCAAGACTTCCTTGCTCTATCCACAAAGCTTCACTCACTTTGCTAGAGACTTAAAAATAATAAAAGAATATGATCTATGAAAGAAATTATAGCACGGTGTGTATAAAGCTATCTAGAGGGGGGGGGGGGGGGGGGGGGGGGGGGAGGGTGAATAGATTTTACGCTTTTTACCCAATTTTTTGTGTTAGTCAAAATTACGAAAATGCCCTCAAGATAATATAACCAAGCAATTGTAATATGGTGCGGAAATTAAAACAACACTTGGTTTTTACGTGGAAACCCTCACGGGAAAAACCATGGGCTATGTAAGTAAGCCACACTCGAACCTCGATTCCACTAAATGTGCAAACGATTACAACCTAATCCCGGAAGTAATCACACACCTACCTAATCCCGGTATGAGTGAACCTAGTTCAATTTGCTTGCGTTCTAAGCAACCTAATCCCGGATGCTACACACAAGACTTACTTTCTCTATGAAGAGAATATACAACCTATGTGAATATATAAAATATCCAAAATGCAATTAAGAGCTAGGTTACTCTATATGCTTATCTAGGATGGTGAATATGCAATTAATTCAATCCTAGATATTAAAAGCTAGATGACATGTCAAATAGCTTAGCTAAACATAGATTAACAAAACCTAGATAGCTATCAAAAATACAACACTCAATCATGTCAACACAACAATCTCTAATTTGTATCTAGAATATATTCAAGAGCATACAAATAATATAAGAGATGTCAATGATAAATAAAACACTAATTATGTATGATAATAGTGAAGAACTTACCAAAGAATATGTGTTGACCAAAACCCATGCAAGCAAGCATCCTAACTAAGCTAGAAAATGCTAGATGATATTTTGATGCATATGAGAATGGTTTTTGAGTGTTAAAAAGGTGTTCTTGATTTGATTTTCTCTCAAATGTCTCTCTTTTAAGTTTAGGGTTCTTAGAGTTAAAGAACATTAAATCTGAAAATGAGAAAGTGTGATATTTATAGACATCAAGAACAGGGCATGTGAAAAGACAAGTTTGCCCTTGAAACGCACCGTTCGGCGGTTTCAATCGGCGGCCAGGCCGCCGATAATGACCGCCGAATTGAGCTCGTGAAGAACAGAGCATAAACGGCGGTTCATTCGGCGGTTACGTGACCGCCGATCCCAACCGCCGAATCAGACCCGAGAGATCGAAATCGATCAGGTATGAACGGCGGTTTCTAACGGCGGTCGTGACCGCCGATCGTGACCGCAGAATTGCTCCTGGAAGCAAACGGCGGTTCCATTCGGCGGCCAAGCCGCCGATCATAACCGCCGATCACCAACAGAGGTGAAAACCAAGGAGAAGCCAAGGGCATTCTCTGTGGGCTGTCTTCGCGCAAAACCAAGCACATTCTAGTGCATGCACGGACGTTTCCGAACACTATCGGGAAACGAATTACAAGACACATAAATACACAACAAGATATAACAATCAAAGTGCTAGTGTGTAATGTGACATATGAAGAGAATGCACACAAATGTAAGAATGCAAAGTGTGTGTGTGCTTCTAAATCTCTTCAAAGAAAGGTAAGCACATAGAAATTTACCTTCGGTGCTTATCAACACGAGGTCTTCAAAGGGCTTAGAACATTAAGACCGATACTTAGGCTACCCTTACAAAGAACCCCAAATATGTGGTTTGATCACGAAATAAGCCAATTAAAAACAACGGGAATCCTTACAATCTCCCCCTTTGGCTATTTCGTGACAAAACCATCACTCACATTGATTCCTCACAAAAAAAAATAGAAACTACGGGACTATAATGATATTCTACATTACAAAGAGATAAGAGAATGCAACTTGAAGTCTTCAATCCTCTTGTAGAATAATCAATCCCTGAAAAGAGTTTCTAACATTTCTAATACAAGAAAAGTGTGAGATTAATCATGTGAGAACAATACCAAGCATTTGCATTTTTAGAATTTAGGCACAACATTACCAAATGTATGCAATGTATGATAAATGCAATGCTCCCCCTCAAAGGGTTACTCCCCCTCAATGTATGGTTTCCCCAAAGTGCACAAAAGCTTCTATATTTTGCACCTCCCCTTACCATATCCTACTCCCCCTTTTTGTCATGATATAGGCAAAGGAGTAGTCCCCAACCGGGTCACTCATAGCAACGAGAGATAGAAGCATGCAAGATATGCATATACATATAAGTCACTTTATGCACTTCAATTAATTTGAGAGAAACAAGGAGATTTATTTTGAGAAAATGTGTGAATTCAACATGCTTTGCATACAAGACATATAGCATTCAAGTCCAAAATACAATGGTATTTGGCAAAGCAAATGACAAAGGTTTCTAATAAGAATTCAAACCAATTTCACCAATGTCATGGGAAAAGCAAGGATATAGAGATTATTGATTTCAATTTAAGAGCAACTATATCCAACTTTATAAGCAAAACATGGCATGAGTGACTTTGCACCCTATTTGATTTTTCCGGATAAATTATCCGTATGATAGTAACCATGTTCAACTAATAAAGAAAGAGAGACATTTGGAATGTAAATTCCTTTGAACGGATACAAGATCCTTTATTCATTTTGAGTCTCATAAGCTTTCACACAAGTTTTGCATTTTTAAGAATATGCAATCATCAATTCATGCTTTTCATGAGAGCATGTTATATGAATTTCATGCTTTTTCATTTGACATTAGCATGTTATTAAAGAATCATCATGTCATGGAGATAATCATAGGTCATTCAAATCATACTTCCTATATACATCTCCTAGTCCAAAACTGCATGTTTGAACATAAATATGACATGGATTGTAAACAAGCAAGGTTCACACTTATTGAATTGAAAACATATATACATATGTACAACCAAGCTTACTCAAGCAATTAAAAGAAGAGGCATAAGATATTTCAAATTTTTTGCAAGATACAAGAATGCAAAATAGCTCTCTTTGCTTGAGTTCCCCATATGGGGTCAATCATCAACCTTCAACAATGAAGGTCATGAGGTCCTATAGACCTCCCAAGCCCATTTGGCTTGGATGAACCTATTTGAGACTTGATAGTCTCGTAGCAAGCGGGTTCATTTTTCTTTATCCACATAGGTGTGACATTTTTCTTCCTAGTGGTCAATTGTTCTAGAGATCTAGATGTCATAGGATCATGTAAATGAATTTCTTCCTTCCTATGAGTATGCATTCTAGCTCTAGCTTTCTTTTTCTCAATCATGCTTTTAACTCTACACATTTTAATGTAACGAAAGCACTTTGGTCTAATATGACCATCAACACCACAAAAATGACATGTAGGGACAAAGTTAGGAATCATACCATGTCCTTGTGCATGTATAGGAGCCTTCCTATGTCTTTGTGGTTGTCTTGGTTGTTGGATAGGATTTCTCCTTCTTTGTTGTTGACCAAGACTTGGTTGCTTCCACGGTTGAGTTTGCATGATTGGTCTCTTCCCTTGATGAATTTGAGTTTGAGGGAAGTTAGCATGAGGAACTCTTGTAGGTTGAGCTTGAGGTTGTCTTCTTGGAGCTACCTTCACTTGTGCACTATGAGAGCATTGTCCTAGCTCAATCTTCTTCCTAGGAGTTTGCACCGGTGAATGTTCTTTGTAGCTCAAGCTTTTGACAAACATGGTCTTGTTAGGAGTGGAGGACTCCTTACTATCTTCAAACCCAAGACCTCTCTTATCACACGGACTCTTTCCAACACTTAACATGTGGTCAAGTTTTTCGGTGCTAGAAACTATCCTAGTCCTTGATCCTTTAGCCTCTTCAAGCTCTCTTTTTAATTCTTCTTCATTCCTCTTAGATAAGTCTAACTCCTTTCTTAGCTTATCTTCAATATTCTTGGATCTATCCACTTGTTCACTTAAGTGGTCAACATGAGCCTCAAGGTCTAGATTCTCTTCTCTCAATCTTCGTATCTTTTCCTTGGTCTTCATTGCTAAGCTTTTAAACTCAGTGAGGTATTCATCTAGAACCTTTTTCTTCACATATCCATGTGAGGAGTTAGATGAAGAGTCATCTTTATTAGAGTCACTTTCTTCTTGACTCTCATTCTCTTCTTCATTGTAGGAGATCGGAAAGGCAAAATAATTGTTCTCACAATCATTCAAGCTTGAGGGACTTCCTTCAACAACTTTCACTTTGTTGTCCCGCTTGTGAGAGCAACCTAATGCCAAGAATTTTGCCACAATCTCTTCATCACTATTACTTGAAGTGGCGGCCTCCTCTCTTTCATCTTCCAAGTTAACACATTCCTTGGAGATATGCCCGAATCCTCCACATTCATAGCATTGAATCTTCTCTCTTGAAGACATCTCATGATATGGTTTGACATTCTTAATAGTGGACTTCTTCTTCTTGAAGTCATTCCCCTTTGAGCCATAATCACTCTTTTGAAGATTCAAGAACTTCTTGAATCCTTTGGCAATGAGTGCCATGTCTTCATATGAGTCATCCTCCTCCTCTTCCATCTTGGATGTCTTCAAGGCAATATCCTTTTTCTTCTTAGGAGGAGATGTGGTAGCCTTTCTTGATTCATGGGCTAGAAGTCTTCCAATGACTTCACTCGGCTTCATTTCCTTGTAAGTGTCATTTTCTTCTAAAGCCGTCACTTTGGGTTCGAACCTCTCGGGAAGTGATCGCATGATCTTTTGCTTGATTCTTCTATCCGAGTAAGGATCACCAAGTTGGTGACTTTGGTTCACAATGTCCATTAGTCTCACTTGGAAGTCATTGAAGTGCTCGTGCTCTTCCATCCTAATGGTCTCAAACCGAGTTTGAAGGACTTGAAGCTTTGAGTCCTTGACAACCTCGGTGCCTTCATGTGCAACTTCTAGGATGTCCCATGCCTCTTTAGCAATCCTAGTAATTTGAATCAGTTTATACTGATTTTCACTCACTGCACATCGGATGGCATGAATAGCCTTGTTGTTCCACATGGAGTCAATAAATTCTTGAGGACTCCACTGTGCCTTAGGCTTAAGAACTTCTTCTCCTCCATCCGTAGAAGTCATCATAGGTGGAGCATATCCATCTTCAACCGCCATCCATGCCCTATCATGGATTTGGCATATGTATGCTTCCATCTTCCCCTTCCATGAGGAGTAATTATCGCCGGTGAGCAACGGTGGCCTCACGCTCGACGCTCCCTCTTTGCTCATCCCGAAACCACTCATAGTGTTTGGATGAATGCAAATGAGATGAATGCAAAATGTATGAATAAATCAAAAAATCACACAAGATGCAAAACACACCAAAATGAGCAAGGATCACCTATGTATGTCTAGGAACCCGCTCTGATACCAATTGAAAGAAATTATAGCACGGTGTGTATAAAGCTATCTAGAGGGGGGGTGAATAGATTTTACGCTTTTTACCCAATTTTTCGTGTTAGTCAAAATTACGAAAATGCCCTCAAGATAATATAACCAAGCAATTGTAATATGGTGCGGAAATTAAAACAACACTTGGTTTTTACGTGGAAACCCTCACGGGAAAAACCACGGGCTATGTAAGTAAGCCACACTCGAACCTCGAATCCACTAAATGTGCAAACGATTACAACCTAATCCCGGAAGTAATCACACACCTACCTAATCCCGGTATGAGTGAACCTAGTCCAATTTGCTTGCGTTCTAAGCAACCTAATCCCGGATGCTACACACAAGACTTACTTTCTCTATGAAGAGAATATACAACCTATGTGAATATATAAAATATCCAAAATGCAATTAAGAGCTAGGTTACTCTATATGCTTATCTAGGATGGTGAATATGCAATTAATTTAATCCTAGTTATTAAAAGCTAGATGACATGTCAAATAGCTTAGCTAAACATAGATTAACAAAACCTAGATAGCTATCAAAAATACAACACTCAATCATGTCAACACAACAATCTCTAATTTGTATCTAGAATATATTCAAGAGCATACAAATAATATAAGAGATGTCAATGATAAATAAAACACTAATTATGTATGATAATAGTGAAGAACTTACCAAAGAATATGTGTTGACCAAAACCCATGCAAGCAAGCATCCTAACTAAGCTAGAAAATGCTAGATGATATTTTGATGCATATGAGAATGGTTTTTGAGTGTTAAAAAGGTGTTCTTGATTTGATTTTCTCTCAAATGTCTCTCTTTTAAGTTTAGGGTTTTTAGAGTTAAAGAACATTAAATCTGAAAATGAGAAAGTGTGATATTTATAGACATCAAGAACAGGGCATGTGAAAAGACAAGTTTACCCTTGAAACGCACCGTTCGGCGGTTTCAATCGGCGGCCAGGCCGCCGATAATGACCGCCGAATTGAGCTCGTGAAGAACAGAGCATAAACGGTGGTTCATTCGGCGGTTACGTGACCGCCGATCCCAACCACCGAATCAGACCCGAGAGATCGAGATCGAAATCGATCAGGTATGAACGGCGGTTTCTAACGGCGGTCGTGACCGCCGTTCGTGACCGCAGAATTGCTCCTGGAAGCAAACGGCGGTTCCATTCGGTGGCCAGGCCGCCGATCATAACCGTCGATCACCAACAGAGGTGAAAACCAAGGAGAAGCCAAGGGCATTCTCCGTGGGCGGTCTTCGCGCAAAACCAAGCACATTCTAGTGCATGCGCGGACGTTTCCGAACACTATCGGGAAACGAATTACAAGACACATAAATACACAACATGATATACAATCAAAGTGCTAGTGTGTAATGTGACATATGAAGAGAATGCACACAAATGTAAGAATGCAAAGTGTGTGTGTGCTTCTAAATCTCTTCAAAGAAAGGTAAGCACATAGAAATTTACCTTCGGTGCTTATCAACACGAGGTCTTCAAAGGGCTTCGAACATTAAGACCGATACTTAGGCTACCCTTACAAAGAACCCCACATATGTGGTTTGATCACAAAATAAGCCAATTAAAAACAACGGGAATCCTTACAATCTAAAGTGATGCAAATAATGCAAACACAATCAAATTAAGCTAGATGATCAATTAAGCAAAATGTACATGTTCAATGACAATCTAGAGTATGCTTTCAACACACAATCATAAGATTATCTAGAAATCAAGACATGCAAATCAATAAGAACAAGGTATGATTATTCAATATATCACACTAAAAACCTAGTTTTTAGATCATGAAATAAAACCTAGAAAATAATATGAGACACATCATATATAAATTTTCTAGAATCAATTTCAAACAAAATCAAGTTTAGCACAAATATGTTCAAGAGAAATCATAAAGCTAAAACTCAATTAACAAATGATCAAACACCCCTAGCATATGATCTAACATACTTCTCAACAAATTTCATCAATCAAATAGTAAGAATCAAGAGATGATCAAAGATGAAATTGAAAAAGAAGAAGTTGAACAAATAACCTAGACCTCGTACTGAAGATCAAGCTGCTAGGAACAATGACGAAGTCAGCTCCCTCTGGAAATGCTTGGGGTTTGTAGCTCTTCTCAAGACCAACGCTTTTGAATCGATTGATTTCGAGTTCGTATGAGAAAGTTATGATCAAAATAAGAAAACTAAAATTGAAGAAATGCTGCAGAAATTTTTTAAGTGATCTTCAAGATCTTTAACAAGTGTGGAGGGAAGGAAAGGAGTTTAAAAAGAGGAGAGAGAGAGATTTATTAGGCAAATTAGCACATGCCACGTCACCACCCCATGGGGGGCGCGTGGGCCTCACGGGGGCAGAGAGCTTCTCTGTCTGTGGGGCCCACAGCCTCTCTCACGGCGTGGGCCAAGTGGTCTCACAGCCACGGACCTCTCTCGCGCGCTCCCTCGGTTCTTCAGCCGTATCTTGGGCATCGAAACTTTGATTTCCTATCCGTTTTTGGATTATGAACCGTGACTCCCTCACGCATGACGACGACTATACAACTTTGAAAAATGGTTGAGAAATCATCTCGAAAAATGACGATGAAGTCAACTCAACGAATGAGAATGAAAAGTAGCGTAGCTACATCGTTTGGACTCGAAACCTTATGAATGAGTAATCGAAACGACCGGAACTTAATAAGGCATCATAATAGAACATATTCAAGTCCAAATACAAAAATACGGAAACAAACAAACACAAATTCACACAAGCATGCCATATCAAAGAGATAGTCACAAAGCATGCAATTCAACAATGTTTAACTATTAGAGAACAATGCATGAGCATACTAAGAAATGTGTGAATGTGTTATACCAAATGTTTGAACCACGATGCAGGGACACACATGTATGAATTGTGTGTGTTTGCACTAACGCCTTGCAAGAGGATGGAAGTGAAGATATACCTTTGACGTTTTTTCACCTCTTGAAGACGACTTTTGCACTAGATGTTGCTCTTCATCTTTTAAGCTTCCTTTCTTCCAAGAATATCCTAAACAACAACTAATACAAATATAGAGTGTTTTGCAATGGAATCAAGCCAATACAAATCATGAACCTTACAGGGTTTCTTTTGAAGATTGTTGTGTTTAAATTGAATAATTGTTGAGTGGGTTTTGATTATATTATCTTTGGAAGTGTGATTTTGGTAGTTTTGAATAGTTTAGATTTAATTGTGGTGTGATTTCTTTGTGTTGGAGTGGTTTGAGCAAATATGGTGGGTGGAAAGAAAACTAAGCGTTTTATGAGTAGAGGAGAGCCCTCAGGAACCTCAGGCCCATTCGTTCTTCCTCCTCCCTCAGGAAAAGGGAAAGGTGACATAGTCTCACCACCCCCAGACCTGGACAACCCGAAAAAGTGGGCTTTATTTGGTAACAGAAAGGTATGGCCGGAAAGAGGGATAGATATGACAGTTTTTGGCTCCACTTTCGTTCCACAGGCGGTCGAAACATTGGGTTGGGCTGGTTTTGTAAAGACCCCAAATA
This sequence comes from Acer yangbiense, assembly GCA_008009225.1. Lineage (NCBI taxonomy): Eukaryota > Viridiplantae > Streptophyta > Magnoliopsida > Sapindales > Sapindaceae > Acer > Acer yangbiense. The sequence continues at coordinate 24,444,590 of CM017769.1, forward strand.
TGGCAGCGCTTGCTTTGGTGCGAGAGTTTTATTATGCCATGGTACCTCACCATTTCTCTCAAGGCATTCCAATGATAGTTAGGGGGCGAGAGGTCCGAATTACAGCCACCAGGATAAACGAATGGTTTGGGGCTCCCCAGAACCTTGGTGATTATGTCGACGGCCTTCCAAACCATCAGTTCTTTGAACTTTACAACGGGTACCTGGCGGCCGATTTGAGGATAGATGGAAGCCCACTTTGGAATGAATACAGTAGTCCTCTGTTACTCAGTGAGCTCAAGCTTGATGCGGCCTTTTGGAACTTGTTCTTTGATTACTCATTGGCGCCCAAGACCCACCGCACTGATCTAGGTTATGACACTGCTCGCTTCTTATTCTGTGCAAGAAACAGGCTGCAGATAGACATTGGCCAAATCATTATGCAGCACATTCATAAAGGTGCGAAGTCAAAAGGGCCACTCCCTTTCCCCTGCCTTATCACTCATTTCTGTGAGGAGGCGGGCATTGAGTGGGATAGAACAGGTGACAACATGATTACTCCAACATCCGACATAGGGAAGAAGACCTACAATGAGCTTGCAAGGCGCAGAGGGGTCAGGCCAATTAGGGCCAATGTGCTAGATGATGATGACTTGTGCCTGAATGAAGACGACCTCCTAGGCCTGAATGAATTGGATGACCCAGATGACGTAGATTTTGATGACCAAAACCTAATGGGTGGTCCAGATGCGGGTACAGGTACTCAGGACCCGTCCGTGGCTCAGATGATGAAGAAGATGAGTGAGTAGTTAGAAGCCAACTCCTAGTACCTTTAGACGATGAGCCAACAGATGACCTCCAACCACAATAACTATATGTGTGAGTTCGCCAGCATAAATGTGTAGGGAAAAATACCGTAGTACACGCAGCGGAAGCGAGACTAAAAATAGATTTAGTAACTTTTAAAATTTTTCCTTTTTATGAACCTTAAACCCTTTAATCAATTAAACATATATATTATCTAACAAAAGAATAATACCTTTTGTCGCGTGATCCGATTGACTTACGTCGATGGTAATCCGCAAGATCTTCAATCCTAGCACGAACGTGGATCACCTAGGAGCGTGGTCTCCCTTTTCTTTGAATTGCAAACCTGTGAATGGACAAATAAACTTTTCTTTTCTTTGTTAGTCACAAAAACAATCAAAAGAAGACTAAAATTATTCCGTTCACTTTTGAGTTCTCAATCTAATGATCGAAACTCGCGTGAACCTAAATCGATGTTGTACACACAAGCTTATTGATGAACAAGCAAATAGTGTACCATCAAAGAATAATTTATTCACTCTTTTATGTTTTTGGTAGAATAAAATTAATGCTCTCTATGAATTAAGAAGAAGAAGAAAAATTGTCTCTCAAGCACAAAGCATAGGGTGGCCGAATTCTATACATATGAATATATAGGTGGCCTAAATTTTCTTCTCTTTTCCTATTAGGGTTGCCGAAATCTTGCTCTCTTTTTCTCCTAGGGTTGCCGCAAATCACACTCCTAAAAGGAGTACTTCGTGTTGCACCCTAATTTCCATAAAAGAATAGACTTCAAACCCTAATCCAACTCATAGATATTTTATTCTTTTTATTGACTAAAATAAAAGACTTCTTATTTGATTAAATAAATAAAATTAATTATTTATTTTCATACCAAATAAATCTTTTACTTTTAGTATACTACCAACAATAGTATAAGACTAGGAATCATATTTCCTAATCAGAAAAGATTTGTTTCTTAATTAAACAATTAATTAATAAATTAATTAATTCTTATTTAATTAAAACAATGAAAACAAAATAATATCTTAGGTTAAAATATTAACCTTGTCGCCCCACTTGAATAAAATTGGGCCTAATATTATTTTCTTATTTCATTTAATCCATTGGACTTTAAATAAAAAGCCCACATGTGAACCAGAACCATTCTTACTAAAAGAAACAAGCCCACATGTCTTTTATTAATATATTAATATAATTGGGCAGACCATTACTTAAATAATGTGCAAATTATATTCTTAATATATTAAATGCAATTCTAGATGGACCCTTAAATTGGTCCGGTAGAATATATCAAGTGATCCATGCAAGTCCGTGTGGATTGGGGATCTTGGCGGACCATCTAAATTTAAGCTTCAATAGACGTAACCTAATCACAATCAACAAATGATTCACTTAGGTCCGATCCATTAATTTTAACTCATTCCACTAAAGAGCTAAAATTGAACTCTTAAATAAAGATAGAAAAGGAAGATGTTCCTCATTCATACCCTAGACAATCATGTTGGAGATAGTGTATCCTCGTGATTAATATCAGTAATTGCCAAGAGTTCATAGACCGCCTATAACTCTCCAAGTTACCATATTTACTCATATGACCACGTTTTGAACTTGGATATTTTGACTTGTCCAGAAGCCATGTTTTCAATAGACACTATCGAAAACTCAACGTTGAGATTTAATATCCAATTACCTCAAAACATCCATATGATGATATTATACTCTCATTTAATAAATGGAGCCACGATGTCCATATCTATAAATGAAGTCCTCTATCGATTAACAAATGAATATCACCAAACTATCGAGGGTAGACTATGCGTTATAATCGTACCCATTGATAACTCAAATGATATCATATGCAACCATAAGTCCATCATTTATCACAGGATTAAGATAGACTCTCCGATTGTCCTGATAATGAAAAGACTATTATCTATTGACGGTTCTAGATAAAGCTTTTCATTGTGATCTAGTTCAATGCACCCAGTGCACTAGATCCTTTTGCTCGAAAACACTCCGATGATTTTAGACTCATCATATCTCATTTGATCACACTCAAATGCTAGCAAAAGAATTCTACAACTTTAACAAGATAAAGGTGCCCAACCTTTAACTTAAGTTGTGAACATTATTCAAGACTAACTAAAGAATTGTGTCTACCACATACATATCTAGATGTACGAACAATTCTTCTTTTCTCATAGTCTTTAGACCTTATGATTATTTACTTTGACAATTATAATATTAAACTACAAATGCTATACGATTTGTTAAACCAGAAATCACTTTATTAATATGAAAAAGATTGTTAATTACAACATTACACTCTTGCTATTGAGCATAATCCTAACAATCTCCCACTTGCACTATAGCAAATGTGTCATATCTCTCAAGCCCATGTTCTCTAGATGCCCATCGAAACTCTTCTGAGGTAGAGCCTTTGTGAAGGGATCCGCTAGATTTTCTGCTGACGCGATTTTGGTAATCGTCACGTCACCTCTTTGAACAATCTCCCTTAAAAAAATGATACTTTCTTTCAATGTGTTTACCTCTCTTGTGACTTCTTGGTTATTTCGAATTAGCCACTGCTCCACTGTTGTCACAGTAGATAGTGATCTGCTTATTCGCACTAGGAACCACTTCTAAGTCAATCAAGAATTGGTGGAGCCAAACAACCTCTTTGGCAGTCTCGCATGCAGCAACATACTCAGCTTCCATGGTGGAATCAGCAATACAAGATTGCTTGATACTCCTCCATATAACTGCTCCTCCTCCAATAGTAAACATAGCCCCTGATGTGGATTTTTTAGAGTCAGAATCTGATTGGAAATCAGAATCTGTATACCCAACGGGAATCAAATCCCCTCCAGAGTATACAAGCATATTATCTCTCGTTCTCTTGAGATACTTGAAAATATGCTTGACTGCTGTCCAGTGATCAGGACCAGGTTTCGATTGAAACCTGCTAACTATGCCAACAGCAAAACAAATATCTGGTCTAGTATAGAGCATTGCATACATGAGACTTCCAACTGCCGAGGCATATGGAACTCTACTCATGAATTGCTCTTCATGCTCATTCTTAGGAACTTGTTCCTTAGAAAGCTTGATTCCATGTCTGAAAGGTAACATACCTTTCTTGGAATCCTGCATGGAAAACCTAGACAAGATCTTGTCTATGTATGAAGCTTGGGATAATGCAATCGTTTTATTCTTTCTATCCCTTATTACTTGGATACCTAGAATAAAACTTGCTTCTCCTAAGTCCTTCATATCAAATTGTTTTGCTAACCATTCTTTTACTGATGTCAATACACCTACATCGTTTCCAATGAGTAGTATATCATCAACATAAAGAATCAGGAAAACCAACTTGTCGCCCTTAATCCTTTTGTATACACAAGGTTCGTCAGGATTCTGAATAAATCCAAAACCTTTGACAGCTTGATCAAACCTTATGTTCCAGGATCTGGATGTTTGCTTCAATCCATATATGGATTTCTGCAACTTGCATACCTTTTCCATTTGGCCCTTTTCAATAAATCCCTCTGGTTGCATCATGTAGATGCTTTCGTCAAGACTTCCATTAAGGAAAGCTATCTTGATGTCCATTTGCCAAATCTCTAGATCTAAAGATGCTGCAATGGATAAGAGTATCCTAATGGATTTAAGCATGGCCACAGGAGAGAAGGTTTCCTCGTAATCGATACCTTCTTTCTGTGTATACCCTTTAGCTACCAATCTAGCTTTAAAGGTTTCCACCTTTCCATCCATACCTCTTTTCCTCTTGTATACCCACTTGCACCCAATGGGTTTTATCCCCTTAGGCAAGTCTACAAGGGACCAGACTTTGTTATCGAACATAGATTCAATCTCAGATTGCATTGCCTTTTGCCAATGGCGACTATCAACATCCTCCATAGCTTTCTTGTACGTATAGGGATTATCGTCGTCCGGGAGATTCTCCACTGATTCTCCCAGACCGATGTACCTTTCGGGTTGTGTTCTAACCCTCCCACTATGACGAGGAATGGTAGGTTGTTGATCTTGTGTTGGATCGGAACTTACAATTGGGTTAGGTTGTGTAACCTCTCGTGGAATTATATCTCCTGACATCTCATTCAGGACAATTCTACTTCTAGGCACAAAATCATTCATATAGTCATTTTCCAGAAATTTAGAATTTGTCGAAACAAATACTTTAAGATCTGAAGGACTATAGAAATAATATCCTTTAGTTTCTTTTGGATACCCTACAAATATACATGTTTCCGAACGGGACTCCATCTTTTCTGTCTTTCCTTTTAACACATGCGCAGGACAACCAAATATCCTTAAGTGTTGTAAACTAGGCTTGCGCCCAGTCCACAACTCATGCGGTGTTTTAGGAACAGACTTAGATGGTACATCGTTTAGAATGTATATAGCAGTTTGTAAAGCATATCCCCAAAAAGAAATAGGAAGTGTTGAATAACTCAACATAGACCTAACCATATCCAAAAGAGTTCTATTTCTCCTTTCTGCTACCCCATTCTGTTGAGGTGTACCTGGTGTAGAAAATTGAGAAACTATCCCATTATCAATAAGATATTGCTGAAACTCACCAGATAGATATTCTCCACCACGATCAGATCTCAAGATTTTTATGTGTCTCTCAAGCTGATTTTCCACTTCAGCTTTGAATGCTTTGAACATGTCAAAAGCATCCGACTTATGTCTCATGAGATACACATAACCAAATCTCGAGTAATCATCCGTGAAGGTGATGAAGTACTCATATCCACCTCTAGCTTGAATGCTCATAGGTCCACATACATAAGTGTTTATCAATCCTAAACATTCAGTGGCTCTTGCACCTTTGGCAGGGAACGTCCTTTTGGTCATTTTACCTTCCAAACAAGATTCACAAGTTGGTAGATCATCAACCTTTAAGTCACTCAAAGGTCCGTCACATACCAATCTTTTAATCCTATTAAGGTTAATATGACCTAAGCGTAAATGCCAAAGGTAGGTTTCATCTGTTGATAATTTTACTCTTTTATGATTAGGTTCCGTTAATTCTGTGTCTAACGAGTGAGAGATATTTCTATGCAAAAAGAATAAGCCGTTTTCCAATGTACCTTTGCAAATAAATTTATTATTCTTACTAATAATAAAATCTTTATTAAAAGTAACCGAATATCCAAATTTATTCAAACAAGAAACTGAAATTAAATTTCTCTTGAATTGAGGTACATAATAAATGTCTATCAAATCTAAATGCCTAAAAGAATCTAGATTAACTCTAATATCTCCCACTGCACTTGCAGACACTAACAATTTGTTGCCCAAACGCAAGTTGATTTCATTCTTATTCAGCTTTCTCCTTTCTTGGAACCCCTGTAAGGAATAGCAAACATGATTTGTGGCTCCAGAGTCTATGATCCAAGAATCTGTAGAATCTGCCAGAAAACATGTTTCAAGATAATTAATATTACCTTGTTCCTTCTTGTTCTGGGACTTTGGGCAATTTCTTTTCCAATGTCCCTTTTCACCACAAAGGAAGCACTTCCCTTTGATCTTGGTTACTTTCTTGGTCTCTTTCTTGGTAGGCCCAAGTTGCTTTTTCTTCTGTTGTTTCTTAACCTTTTGATGGGTCTTAACAGTAGCAACTTTACCAACCATATGAATCTGAGATTCATAAGTAGGAGCAGGTGGTTTAGGAGCAGACAGAATAAACTTATGTTTTTCAGCTTGCAGCAACAACCCAATTTTCCTTTTCCTTGTGACATAATTATCTCCGGTTAAAGTATTATCTTTTAAGATGTTCATTAGGGATGGGGTCATGATTTCTGAATATAAAAAATATATATATGAGTAAATAATCATGATAAAGCACTTTCAAATATTTATCTTGATTTAAATAAATAACTCAATCATAAAAATTCAACGGTGATCTAACACCCATAAATGTTACGCCTCCTTTGGGAGTTCGCACCATTTACTAGTTAGACTAGGTCCCACCTAATTGTTAACATAACAACCAGCGTTTTCAATTTTAGCCTTGCAATTTTACTGACAAGAACTCTTAGGAGGATATCAATAAAATTACATTGAGTGTGTTACCAAGATATCGACCCTCAATTTTCTCTCACGAAAATCCCTCCTTGGGGAGTAGATCTCGTTTGAGTCCATTGTCTAGTCTATCCTTGTAAGGATGTTTATTGCTAAATTCCATTCATGGACGCCCCTTGGGGGGATTACCAATAAATAATAAAGCTCAACTAACCTTGGAGGCCATAGGTGTTACAAAAACACCTTCTCCCACTCAATTATTTAAGGCGTGTGATTAAATCCCATAGAATGATTTACCAAGTTATCTAGATGCCAATTTAGATACCTAAATCATTCAATGCATGTTCATACCAAAAGAGATATATGAGTGGCACTCCTATTCTATATGTCATGTTATCATACAATAACAAATATTGTAATATTTAAGCATAAATTAAATAGCAACAATTTTGGCCCATCCTAGAAAAACAAGTAAATTACAATTTGTTTTAGGAATACAAGATCTTCAAGTGGCCCATCAACCATACGCTCATCCTTCGGCCTCCATCCATGGGCGACACACACCACAACCCCACAAAGGGGCTGCTGTGCGCAGGCCATGAAACCTCCCAGGGCTGCCGTGCGCAGCCCACCTTGTAATGGGCTTGCCATGCGCAGCCCAATCAACTCCTAGGGTGCGCACGGTGCTCGTTCTCGGTTCCGGTTGTTTCGTTTTTCTTCGTGTCTTCAAATCTTCAACACCCAAATACATTACAGCAGTATAAAATAATAAATACTGCAGTATTAAATTTTTTTTTTTTTATTCACTGCAGTACTTTTACAAAATAAAAAAAACTGCACATAAAAAATTAAAATAAAAAAACTGCAGTAGTATTAAAAATACTGCACTTATATTAAAAAAAAATAAAATAAAACCTAACAACTACCAAGAAGGAATTATGGCGATAATAGACCACTCTTCATGTTACAATTCCATGACAAAAATACATTGAAAATCTAGGACCAAAATCGAGCAATAACAATCCACATAAACATATATAAATCCATACATCCACATGTAATTATATATGCGAATACCTAGAGTGCCATCTCTTTCTAAACATGCATAATCACAATAAAAAGAAATAGATCCACGTATATATACATTAATTAATTAAAAGGGTTCAACCTAGGCTCTGATACCAATTGTAGGGAAAAATACCGTAGTACACGCAGCGGAAGTGAGACTAAAAATAGATTTAGTAACTTTTAAAATTTTTCCTTTTTATGAACCTTAAACCCTTTAATCAATTAAACATATATATTATCTAACAAAAGAATAATACCTTTTGTCGTGTGATCCGATTGACTTACGTCGATGGTAATCCGCAAGATCTTCAATCCTAGCACGAACGTGGATCACCTAGGAGCGTGGTCTCCCTTTTCTTTGAATTGCAAACCTGTGAATGGACAAATAAACTTTTCTTTTCTTTGTTAGTCACAAAAACAATCAAAAGAAGACTAAAATTATTCCGTTCACTTTTGAGTTCTCAATCTAATGATCGAAACTCGCGTGAACCTAAATCGATGTTGTACACACAAGCTTATTGATGAACAAGCAAATAGTGTACCATCAAAGAATAATTTATTCACTCTTTTATGTTTTTGGTAGAATAAAATTAATGCTCTCTATGAATTAAGAAGAAGAAGAAAAATTGTCTCTCAAGCACAAAGCATAGGGTGGCCGAATTCTATACATATGAATATATAGGTGGCCTAAATTTTCTTCTCTTTTCCTATTAGGGTTGCCGAAATCTTGCTCTCTTTTTCTCCTAGGGTTGCCGCAAATCACACTCCTAAAAGGAGTTTGTGTTGCACCCTAATTTCCATAAAAGAATAGACTTCAAACCCTAATCGAACTCATAGATATTTTATTCTTTTTATTGACTAAAATAAAAGACTTCTTATTTGATTAAATAAATAAAATTAATTATTTATTTTCTTACCAAATAAATCTTTTACTTTTAGTATACTACCAACAATAGTATAAGACTAGGAATCATATTTCCTAATCAGAAAAGATTTGTTTCTTAATTAAACAATTAATTAATTAATTAATTAATTCTTATTTAATTAAAACAATGAAAACAAAATAATATCTTAGGTTAAAATATTAACCTTGCCGCCCCACTTGAATAAAATTAGGCCTAATATTATTTTCTTATTTCATTTAATCCATTGGACTTTAAATAAAAAGCCCACATGTGAACCAGAACCATTCTTACTAAAAGAAACAAGCCCACATGTCTTTTATTAATATATTAATATAATTGGGCAGCCCATTACTTAAATAATGTGTAAATTATATTCTTAATATATTAAATGCAATTCTAGATGGACCCTTAAATTGGTCCGGTAGAATATATCAAGTGATCCATGCAAGTCCGTGTGGATTGGGGATCTTGGCGGGCCATCTAAATTTAAGCTTCAATAGACATAACCTAATCACAATCAACAAATGATTCACTTAGGTTCGATCCATTAATTTTAACTCATTCCACTAAAGAGCTAAAATTGAACTCTTAAATAAAGATAGAAAAGGAAGATGTTCCTCATTCATACCCTAGACAATCATGTTGGAGATAGTGTATCCTCGTGATTAATATCAGTAATCGCCAAGAGTTCATAGACCGCCTATAACTCTCCAAGTTACCATATTTACTCATATGACCACGTTTTGAACTTGGATATTTTGACTTGTCCAGAAGCCATGTTTTCAATAGACACTATCGAAAACTCAACGTTGAGATTTAATATCCAATTACCTCAAAATATCCATATGATGATATTATACTCTCATTTAATAAATGGAGCCACGATGTCCATATCTATAAATGAAGTCCTCTATCGATTAACAAATGAATATCACCAAACTATCGAGGATAGACTATGCGTTATAATCGTACCCATTGATAACTCAAATGATATCATATGCAACCATAAGTCCATCATTTATCACAGGATTAAGATAGACTCTCCGATTGTCCTGATAATGAAAAGACTATTATCTATTGACGGTTCTAGATAAAGCTTTTCATTGTGATCTAGTTCAATGCACCCAGTGCACTAGATCCTTTTGCTTGAAGACACTCCGATGATTTTAGACTCATCATATCTCATTTGATCCCACTCAAATGCTAGCAAAAGAATTCTACAACTTTAACAAGATAAAGGTGCCCAACCTTTAACTTAAGTTGTGAACATTATTCAAGACTAACTAAAGAATTGTGTCTACCACATACATATCTAGATGTATGAACAATTCTTCTTTTCTCATAGTCTTTAGACCTTATGATTATTTACTTTGACAATTATAATATTAAACTATAAATGCTGTACGATTTGTTAAACCAGAAATCACTTTATTAATATGAAAAAGATTGTTAATTACAACATTACACTCTTGCTATTGAGCATAATCCTAACAAAATGAGCGGTTGGATGCTTTCCAGAGGGGTTTAGTCAGCAGAGGAGTCGAGATACGATCGGACTATTTTATACCTATTTGAGGTCCCCCATTTCCGATCGTTTGTCTCGTTTTCGAGCGTATTTTTGTATATAATGTTTTGTTTGAGCCTTGTGTAGGTACATATTCCTTACAACAGGTATTTGAGCTTAAAGATTAGTTGGGGAGGCAAAATGGAGCAAAAAGGGCTGAAATTGTATATACGCGTGCAGAATGGTCAACTTGTGGAGGTCATATCTTCCTCCTCAGATCGAACCACATTGATATCTTTATATATTCGGAAAGCCCCGGAAGTCTAGTTTCCATAACATTTTACGGATTACAATTCTAAACTTTCTACAGGAATTTATGGCCATTTCCGTAACGGTGCGCGATGCTGAAAACCCTGAAACGCTGTCAGGTCTAAACGGCTACTTCAAACGGCGGCCAGGCCGCTGATCCAAACCGTCGAATCACTCCAGAAAGTCATTTTTTGGGTGAATTTCAGGGACAGTTTTATCCATTCACCCCAACCTTCAGCCCTAACCTCCCAACACTATATAAACACCTTATTCTCTTCTCTTCTCTTCCACTAGAACACACTCCCCACAAACTTCTTCTTCTTTTTCTTCTTCTTCTTCTTCATTTTCTTCACCAAATAAGAGAGAGAGGAGCTTCCAAGAGCATCCATGGAGGTTTTTCCTCCATGGATGCTCCCCATCTCACATTCTACACATCCTCCACCACATTTAGGAGTAGATTGTATAGAGATAGGAGTGGGCTTTGGTCAATTTCGAGCTAGCAAAGGAAGGAGCTCTTGGAGGAGGTTTTCTTCAAGGGTTGTATCTATTTCTCACTCTCTATGTATTTCTTGTTTTCTTGAATGTGTAATCCCCACTTGGGAATATTTGTAAACCTATATTTGTGCTCAATTTATATAATGGTTGTTTTTATATCCAATTTGTGTTTTGATTCATCCTTGATTGTTGTTGAACATATCTCTTATCTTGAAAGACATGTTTATAGATGATTGGAAATTGATATGTGTTCATGGATGGGATTAGGAGTAGATTAACTTAATTGTAGGAGTAGTTGTAATCAAATATCCCATTTGTGTGTGTATGTCTTTGGAAGGTCTAAATTGCATGTCATGAATAGGTTTAGGTGACTTAGAGTTAGGATTGTGCCTTTGGAGGGGCTCTCCAAACATAGTCTTGGCTAATTAGCTAAGAAGAATGGATGAACCTATTAATTGCCATATTATATGAGGTTTGCTACTATGTTCTTGTTAACAATTGGACTTTAGCTATTTCTCATTCTAGGGGCTCTAAGTGAGTCATGGTTAGAGTTACAATTATTGGTCTTTGGCCATCTCTCACGCTAGGGGCTCTAGGTGAGTTATGGTCAGAGATACAATTACTCTTTCCACATTCATTAGACTTTCACGTTGCCATTTTACATTACGAAGCTATCATTGGGGCTCAATGTTGTTTTGTTTGTAGAATCGGTTCACATATGTTGGTTGCTGAAACAAATAATAGCACGGTGTGTATAAAGCTATCTAGAGGGGGGGTGAATAGATTTTACGCTTTTTACCCAATTTTTCGTGTTAGTCAAAATTACGAAAATGCCCTCAAGATAATATAACCAAGCAATTGTAAAATGGTGCGGAAATTAAAACAACACTTGGTTTTTACGTGGAAACCCTCACGGGAAAAACCACGGGCTATGTAAGTAAGCCACACTCGAACCTCGAATCCACTAAATGTGCAAACGATTACAACCTAATCCCGGAAGTAATCACACACCTACCTAATCCCGGTATGAGTGAACCTAGTCCAATTTGCTTGCGTTCTAAGCAACCTAATCCCGGATGCTACACACAAGACTTACTTTCTCTTTGAAGAGAATACAACCCTAAGTGAATATATGTGAATATCCAAAATGCAACATAGAGCAAGGGAAACCCTATATGCTTATCTAAGATGATTAATATGCAATTAAGTATAATCCTAGATATCAAAACTAAATGACATGTCAATTAGTTTAGCTAATCAATATTAAGCACAAAACCTAATATGCAAGCACAATATAAAATCTCAAACATACATCATACTCATCTCAATATTGTATCTAAAGCATACAAAATAACAAACAAGTAATTAATTGAGATTGCTAGATAAGAGAAACACAAAACATGTAAGATATTAGTGAAAAGCTTACCAAGCAAAGTATGATGAAGATTCCATGCTAGATGACATCTAGATGATCTAAGATGATGCTAGATGATGATTGATGATCATGAAAAGTGTTTGAGAATCAAGAATGGAGTTCTTGGAATTTTTTTTCTCTTTGAAAAATATCCTAAGTATGAATTCTGAATATGAACTCTCTTAATTGACCTAAAGTCAAAGTGGCATATATATAGGGGGCCAAATCAAAGTGTGGTCGTTTAAGTAAGTTTCAAAGAAACGCGCCAATCGGCGGTTTCAATCGGCGGCCAGGCCGCCGTTAATGACCGCTGAATTGAGCTCGTGAAGAACAGAGCAAAAACGGCGATTCAGTCGGCGGTTTTGTGACCGCCGATTCCAACCGCCGAAACAGAACAGAGAGATCAAAATCGACCAGGTATGAACGGCGGTTTCGAACGGCGGTTTAATGCCCGCCGTTTCAACCGCCGAATTAGACCGAGAGATAAATCAATCAGGTCTTGAAACGGCGGTTTCGAACGGCGGTCGTGACCGCCGATATTAACCGCAGAAAAGCTTCAGACCAATCTGGACTGAAACGGCGGTTTAATTCGGCGGCCAGGCCGCCGATCATAACCGCCGATCACCTAGAAAGGTGAAAACCAAGGAGAAGCCAAGGGCATTCTCCATAGGCGGTCCTCGCGCTAAACCAAGCACATTCTCGTGCATGCGCGGACGTTTCCGAAAGTTATCGGGAAACGAATTAACACAACAACAAGACACAATAACACACAACAAAATATAATAAATAAGTGCAAGTGTGAATTGTGACAAATGAAGAGAATGCACACATATGCAATGAATGTTTAGTGTGTGTGTGCTTCTAAATCTCTTCAAAGAAAAGTAAGCACATAGAAATTTACCTTCGGTGCTTATCAACACGAGGTCTTCAAAGGGCTTCGAACAAGAAGACCGATACTTAGGCTACCCTTACAAAGAACCCCCACATATGGTTTGATCACGAAATAAGCCAATTAAAAACAACGGGAATCCTTACAATCTCCCCCTTTGGCTATTTCGTGACAAAACCATCACTCACAAAGATTCCTCACAAAAAAATAGAAACTACGGGACTATAATGATATTCTACATTACAAAGAGATAAGCTAATGCAACTAGAAGTCTTCAATCCTCTTGTAGAATAATCAATCCCTGAAAAGAGTTTCTAACATTTCTAATACAAGAAAAGTGTGAGATTAATCATGTGAGAACAATACCAAGCATTTGCATTTTTAGAATTTAGGCACAACATTACCAAATGTATGCAATGTATGATAAATGCAATGCTCCCCCTCAACGGGTTACTCCCCCTCAATGTATGTCCTCCCCAAAGTGTACAATAGCTTCTATATTTTGCACCTCCCCTTACCATATCCTACTCCCCCTTTTTGTCATGATATAGGCAAAGGAGTAGTCCCCAACCGGGTCACTCATAGCAACGAGAGATAGAAGCATGCAAGACTTGCATATACATATAAGCCACTTTATGCACTTCAATTAATTTGAGAGAAACAAGGAGATTTATTTTGAGAAATGTGTGAATCCAACATGCTTTGCATACAAGACATATAGCATTCAAGTCCAAAATACAATGGTATTTGGCAAAGCAAATGACAAAGGTTTCTAATAAGAATTCAAACCAATTTCACCAATGTCATGGGAAAAGCAAGGATATAGAGATTATTGATTTCAATTTAAGAGCAACTATATCCAACTTTATAAGCGAAACATGGCATGAGAGACTTTGCACCCTATTTGATTTTTCCGGATAAAATTATCCGTATGATAGTAACCATGTTCAACTAATAAAGAAAGAGAGACATTTGGAATGTAAATTCCTTTGAATGGATACAAGATCCTTTATTCATTTTGAGTCTCATAAGTTTTCACACAAGTTTTGCATTTTTAAGAATATGCAATCATCAATTCATGCTTTTCATGTGAGCATGGTATATGAATTTCATGCTTTGTCATTTGTCATTAGCATGTTATTAAAGAATCATCATGTCATGGAGATAATCATAGGTCATTCAAATCATACTTCCAATGTAAATCTCCTAGTCCAAAAATGCATGTTTGAACATAAATATGACATGGATTGTAGACAAGCAAGGTTCACACTTATGGAATTTTAAAACATATATACATATGTACAACCAAGCTTACTCAAGCAATATAAAAGAAGAGGCATAAGATATTTCAAATTTTTTGCAAGATACAAGAATGCAAAATAGCTCTCTTTGCTTGAGTTCCCCATATGGGGTTAATCATAGAACATCACTCCACAAGACATACCCCAATAGATCTACTAAGAGTTTTAAATCGAGTAGCATCTAAGGGTTTAGTAAATAGGTCCGCAAGTTGATCATTAGTACCTACATGTTCAAGTACTATGCATTTATTTTCAACAAGCTCTCTAATGAAGTGATGGCGGATGTCAATATGCTTAGTTCTAGAATGTTGCACCGGATTCTTGGAAATATTAATGGCACTCATGTTATCACAAAAGAGAGTGAGAGTACCTTGGTTGAATCCGTAATCCACTAGCATTTGCTTCATCCACATAAGTTGAGTGCATCCACTCCCCGCGGCTATGTACTCGGCTTCCGCCGTGGACAAGGAAATCGAGTTTTGCTTCTTGCAAAACCACGACACCAAGTTGTTGCCTAGAAAGAAGCAACCGCCCGATGTGCTCTTCCTATCATCACAATTTCCTGCCCAATCCGCATCACTATATCCTACAAGACTAGGATTAGTGTCAAATGAGTACCAAATCCCATAGTTGGAAGTCCCATTCACAAAGCGAATGACTCTCTTAACCGAAGAGAGATGGGACTCCTTGGGATCGGATTGGTACCTAGCACAAACTCCTACACTAAAAGATATATCGGGCCTACTTGCGGTCAAATAGAGCAAGCTCCCTATCATGCCACGATATAAGGTTTGGTCCACACTTTTACCGCTAGCATCCTTGCTTAGCTTCAAAGTGGTGCTCATAGGAGTGTCACAATGTTTGGCTTTTTCAAGACCAAACTTCTTCACAAGGTTTTTGGCATATTTGGCTTGGGTTATGAAGATCCCATTATCAAGTTGCCTAATTTGCAAACCTAGGAAGTAATTAAGCTCACCAACAAGACTCATCTCAAATTCATGAGACATAACATCAACAAATTGTTGGACCTTGGTGTTGTTGGTGGAGCCAAACACTATGTCATCGACATATATTTGAGCTATGAAAAGCTCATCATTGTCTCTCTTGATGAATAGTGTCTTGTCAACACTACCTCTTGTGTAGTCATTGTCAACAAGAAATTGAGTGAGGCGCTCATACCAAGCCCTCGGTGCTTGTTTCAACCCATATAGTGCCTTCTTGAGGCGATAGACATGGTTGGGGTGGTGTGCATCCACAAACCCCTTGGGTTGTTCAACAAACACTTCCTCTTGCAAGAAGCCATTGAGGAAGGCACTCTTGACATCCATTTGGTGCAATTTGAACTTGTGCACACAAGAAATGGACAAGAGAAGCCTAATAGACTCTAAACGGGCAACGGGAGCAAATGTCTCCTCAAAGTCGATACCCTCAATTTGAGAGTACCCTTGTGCTACAAGTCTAGCCTTGTTCCGCACTATGTTGCCATCCTCATCGGATTTGTTCCTAAATATCCATTTAGTGCCTATGACATTAGTGGTCTTAGGCCTAGGAACTAGAGTCCAAACCTCATTCCTTTCGAATTGGTTTAGCTCTTCTTGCATGGCAAGAACCCAAAATTCATCATGTAAGGCTTCTTCAACCTTTTTGGGTTCAATTTGAGAGGTGTAGCAAGTATAGCTAATAAGATTAGCAAGTTGACGTCTAGTCCTAACACCCTCATTTACCTCTCCAATGATATCTTCTTTATCATGGAGTTTCCTAACCCATGGAGCGGGTTCTTTAGAGTCCAAGAGAGGAACTCTAGTAATGGGTTGTGTGACTTCATTAGATGTCCCAACATTGGGAGTCACCACAACCCTCTCCAAAGGAGTGTCATCCTCTAGAACATCCTCCTCCTCATGGTCATTAGACTTGAGCCTAGTATCATCAAAGACCACATTTGATGATTCCATGACGGTTCGAGTCTTCAAGTTGAAAACTCTATAGGCTTTACTATTCAAGGCGTAGCCAATAAAGATACCCTCATCACTCTTAGCATCAAACTTGCCAAGTTGATCACGGTCATTTAAAATGTAGCATTTGCTTCCAAATGTGTGGAAGTAGCTAACATTTGGCTTCCTACCCTTCCATAGCTCATAGGAGGTGTTTCTAGAACCGGGCCTTAGGAACACACGATTTCCTATATAGCAAGCCGTATTGATGGCTTCGGCCCATAGGTTCCTAGGGACATTGTTGCTAAGCAACATCACTCGGGCCATCTCTTGGAGGACCCTATTTTTCCTCTCAACAACTCCATTTTGTTGAGGTGTCCTAGGAGCCGAAAACTCATGGGAGATGCCTAAGCTATCACAAAAGCTTTCAAAAGAGGCATTCTCAAACTCTCTCCCATGGTCACTTCTAATCCGTTTAATGCTTCTAATGTTAGATTTCATTTCATTTTGTAATTTAGTACAAAGCATTTTAAACTTATCAAAAGTTTCGGATTTTTCTCTAAGAAAGTATGTCCATGTAAATCTAGAGAAATCATCAACACATACAAAAATGTATCTCTTTCCACCCAAACTTTTGGTTTGCATGGGACCCATGAGGTCCATGTGGAGAAGCTCAAGAGGCTCCTTGGTGGTGAGATACTTACCCTTTTTGTGCATGCTTTTAGTTTGCTTTCCTTGTTGGCAAGGTCCACAAACACCATTGGCTTTCTTCCCAAGCTTAGGGAGGCCACGCACACACTCGAACTTTCCAAGGGTCCGTAGATCCCTAAAGTTCATGTGGCCAAGTCTTTCATGCCACAACTCAATTTGCTCATCCATGGACACATTGTTTGAGACAATTCTAGCTTCAAGACAATAGCAATTGTCGCTAGATCTCATACCTTTCAATAAGGTTTGTCCATCGGGCTTTAGGATTGAGCAATCATCTTTACAAAACAAGACGGAATATCCTTCATCACTTAGATGTGAAATGCTTATTAAATTGGCTTTCAAGCCATCAACAAATAAAGCATCGGATAAGGAGGGTAATCCGGGAACGGAAATGGTTCCTTTCCCTACAACTTTCTTTTTGGATCCATCACCAAAAGTGACATATCCACCTTCCTCCATAACAAGAGTCTCGAAGAAACTCTTGTTTCCCGTCATGTGCCTAGAGCACCCACTATCTAGATACCAAAAATTAGAAGAATTTGCCTTCAAGGCTATTTGAGCAACATGGCAAACAATGTCATTCTTTCTAATCCACCTAGAAACAATCTTAGCTTTCTTAGTGGTCTTTGGTATATGGGCTCTAGATGTCCTAGGATCATGCATAATAATATTATCATTCCTAGGAACATGCATCATGGCTCTTTTCTTTTTCTTCTCAATCATGCTTTGTTTTCTACACATTTTAATATATTGAAAGCAATTTGGTCTAATATGACCATCACAACCACAAAAGTGACAAATAGGGATGAAATAAGAAATCATACCTTGCCTTTGTCTTTGTGGATGAAAGGGTTCAATCCTTCTTCGTTGTTGAACCGGTCTTGGTTGCTTCCTAGCTTGAGGTTGCATGATAGGTCTCTTTCCTTTGTGAGCCATTTGAGGAGGAATGTTGGCTTGAGAGACCCTAGGGGGTTGAGCTTGAGGTTTCCTTCTTGGACCCATCTTCACTTGTGCATTAGAGCATTGTCCTACTTCTAATTTCTTTCTAGGAGCTTGCACAAATGAAGTTTCTTCTTTCTTCAAGCTCTTGACAAACACGGTCTTGTTAGAGGTAGAGATCTTCTTGTCATCTTCATACCCAAGACCCCTCTTGTCACATGGACTCTTTCCAACACCAAGCATATGGTCAAGCTTCTTGGTGCTAGAATCCATCCTAGTCATAGAATTTCTAACTTCTTCAAGCTCACTCTTTAGACTTTCTTCATTCCTCCTAGATAAAGCTAACTCCTCTCTTAGCTTATCTTCTATCTTCTTGAATTTTTCCACTTGTTCACCTAAGTGGTCATTATGAGATGCAAGCTCAAGATTTTCTTCTCTCAACATCTTGATCTTTCTTGTGCTCTTGATTGCTAAATCATTAAACTCGGCATGGCATTTAGCAAGCACCTTTTTCTCCACAAAACTACTTATGGAGTTAGATGAGGAATCACTTTCTTCTTCACTTGAGTCATTTTCCTCTTGACTCATTTCCTCTTTCTCACTACCACTTTTGCTCTTATGTGAGGAGGCAAAAGCTAGGAGGTTAGCCATGAGCTCTTCTTCACTTGAAGACTCATCTTCCTCATTGGAGTCATCACTACTCCCACTCCAAGTGGCGGCCATCACTTTGCTCTTCTTCTTATCATTGTGATTAGCACATTCGGGGGCAAAGTGACCAATCCCACCACATTCAAAGCATCGGACCCCTTTCCTTTCGGTCCTCTCTTGTCTAGGCTCAAACTTCTTGAAGGAACTCTTTTTCTTCAAATCTTGTCCTCTTGACCCAAATCCCTTCTTTTTCTTGAACCCCATAACCTTGTTGAACCTTTTCACAAATAAGGCAAGGTCTTCATCCGATTCATGCTTTGCCTCCTTTGCATCCTTAGATGCTTTCAAAGCTATTCCTTTAGACTTCTTAGGAGGAGTAGTGGTGCTAGGAGCCTTCCTAGACTCATATGCAAGGAGACGCCCAATCACCTCACTTGGCTTCATATCCATGTAGCCACTATTTTCTTCTATGGCCGTCACCTTGGATTCAAACCTATCGGGGAGAGATCTCATAATTTTTTGCTTGACTCTCCTATCCGAATACGGGTCTCTGAGTTGATGGCTTTGATTTACAATATCCATCAATTTGATTTCGAAGTCATTGAAGCATTCATCCTCTCCCATCCTAAGTAGCTCAAACTGAGTTTGGAGGACTTGAAGCTTGGACTCCTTCACCACCTCGGTTCCCTCATGTGCAACTAGAAGGATGTCCCATGCCACTTT
This sequence comes from Acer yangbiense, assembly GCA_008009225.1. Lineage (NCBI taxonomy): Eukaryota > Viridiplantae > Streptophyta > Magnoliopsida > Sapindales > Sapindaceae > Acer > Acer yangbiense. Next base: position 24,464,291 of record CM017769.1, read on the forward strand.
GGCAATCTGAGTATTCTGAATAAGCTTGTACTGATTCTCATCCATAGCACACATAATGGCATGCATAGCCTTCCTATTCCACTTAGAAGCCTCAAACTCTTGCGCGTTCCATTGCGCCTTAGGCTTCAAAACATCTTGTCCTCCACCATCGGGAGTCATCATAGGGAGATCATATCCGTCTTCCACCGCCATCCATGCACGGTCATGAATTTGGCATATGTAGGATTCCATCTTCCCTTTCCATTGGGAATAGTTCAATCCGGTAAGAAGTGGAGGCCTTGTGCTAGAAGATCCTTCGTGGCCACCACCATTTCCACCGTTTCCACTCATAGTGTTTATGAATGAATGAAATGAATGCAAATGTATGAAAGATCAAAAATCACACAAAATGCAAAACACACCAAAATAAGCAAGGATCACCTATGTATGTCTAGGAACCCGCTCTGATACCAATTGAAACAAATAATAGCACGGTGTGTATAAAGCTATCTAGAGGGGGGGTGAATAGATTTTACGCTTTTTACCCAATTTTTCGTGTTAGTCAAAATTACGAAAATGCCCTCAAGATAATATAACCAAGCAATTGTAAAATGGTGCGGAAATTAAAACAACACTTGGTTTTTACATGGAAACCCTCACGGGAAAAACCACGGGCTATGTAAGTAAGCCACACTCGAACCTCGAATCCACTAAATGTGCAAACGATTACAACCTAATCCCGGAAGTAATCACACACCTACCTAATCCCGGTATGAGTGAACCTAGTCCAATTTGCTTGCGTTCTAAGCAACCTAATCCCAGATGCTACACACAAGACTTACTTTCTCTTTGAAGAGAATACAACCCTAAGTGAATATATGTGAATATCCAAAATGCAACATAGAGCAAGGGAAACCCTATATGCTTATCTAAGATGATTAATATGCAATTAAGTATAATCCTAGATATCAAAACTAAATGACATGTCAATTAGTTTAGCTAATCAATATTAAGCACAAAACCTAATATGCAAGCACAATATAAAATCTCAAACATACATCATACTCATCTCAATATTGTATCTAAAGCATACAAAATAACAAACAAGTAATTAATTGAGATTGCTAGATAAGAGAAACACAAAACATGTAAGATATTAGTGAAAAGCTTACCAAGCAAAGTATGATGAAGATTCCATGCTAGATGACATCTAGATGATCTAAGATGATGCTAGATGATGATTGATGATCATGAAAAGTGTTTGAGAATCAAGAATGGAGTTCTTGGAATTTTTTTTCTCTTTGAAAAATATCCTAAGTATGAATTCTGAGTATGAACTCTCTTAATTGACCTAAAGTCAAAGTGGCATATATATAGGGGGCCAAATCAAAGTGTGGTCGTTTAAGTAAGTTTCAAAGAAACGCGCCAATCGGCGGTTTCAATCGGCGGCCAGGCCGCCGTTAATGACCGCTGAATTGAGCTCGTGAAGAACAGAGCAAAAACGGCGGTTCAGTCGGCGGTTTTGTGACCGCCGATTCCAACCGCCGAAACAGAACAGAGAGATCAAAATCGACCAGGTATGAACGGCGGTTTCGAACGGCGGTTTAATGCCCGCCGTTTCAACCGCCGAATTAGACCAAGAGATAAATCAATCAGGTCTTGAAACGGCGGTTTCGAACGGCGGTCGTGACCGCCGATATTAACCGCAGAAAAGCTTCAGACCAATCTGGACTGAAACGGCGGTTTAATTCGGCGGCCAGGCCGCCGATCATAACCGCCGATCACCTAGAAAGGTGAAAACCAAGGAGAAGCCAAGGGCATTCTCCATAGGCGGTCCTCGCGCTAAACCAAGCACATTCTCGTGCATGCGCGGACGTTTCCGAAAGTTATCGGGAAACGAATTAACACAACAACAAGACACAATAACACACAACAAAATATAATAAATAAGTGCAAGTGTGAATTGTGACAAATGAAGAGAATGCACACATATGCAATGAATGTTTAGTGTGTGTGTGCTTCTAAATCTCTTCAAAGAAAAGTAAGCACATAGAAATTTACCTTCGGTGCTTATCAACACGAGGTCTTCAAAGGGCTTCGAACAAGAAGACCGATACTTAGGCTACCCTTACAAAGAACCCCCACATATGGTTTGATCACGAAATAAGCCAATTAAAAACAACGGGAATCCTTACAGTTGCGGTTTCGTGTACGAGGGCTCTCGACACACTCTTCAACCATTAGCTCTATGAATGGGTATAAATCGGATTGAGGCAAGAACGAACCCTTAACTAAAATTGGATGTCCTTAATGTCTAACAACCAACTATTTGTGCACTTATGTATGGTGAACTTGTTGAACCTTGTGTGACCATTTTCATGCATCTCTCCTATCCACCATTTTATTTATCACTTTAAACATCATTCTCACCCTTCCATATTCTCTTTGTTTTTATTTATTTCCATTTTCATTTTCTACACACACACACCGCATTGTACATACACTTCACACACACCATTCTCACCTTTCCGCATTCTATTTACATGCTTACAATAAACTCTAGAACTTGAAATGGTTGACGAATAACACCTCCCTGCGGAATGATACCCTCGCTTGCCGCTTTACTAGTCTTTTGCTAGTTTAGAGCACATTGCGTAGGAAACCCCCTTTTAAATGAACTAATCTTTTGATCCTTGCGATTTCTTAACGATGGAAAAAGCGAGTATCAAGATACCATTTGTATACCGAAAGGAGGGTAGGCGTCCTTTTAGGGGAGCAGGGAGCAGTTCACAGCAAGCACCACCAGGCCTGAGCAGGCCACCTCAAGACCCCGGCCCTCCACATCAGGGCCCATAGTTGTTATCACCTGCACTTGTTTTTTTTTTTTTTTTTTTTTTTTCCTGTTTAACTCCTTAGACCTTATTAACTATTACTGTTTATTTTCCTTCCATTTTATTTCGCTTTTTGGATTATATTTTATTTTAGTTTTGCTTTTGTTTTTAATTAAGTGCTTAGTTTAAGTGTGTGGCGTTGTATTGTGCCTAGTTTTTAGGTTTGCAGCGTGCTTTTTAGGTTGCGTTTGGCCTCCCTCCCGCTTCTAAGCTTACAGTGTCCAATCCGCTTTTGTGCAAACATTGGGGACAATGTTTCGTTTAGGTTTGGGGGTGCGGCCTTTCTATGACCATTTTTTTTGCATGATTGATTTTTGTGTGTTTATTTTTGTGAAATTTTTTAAAATTTTTGCATGATTGTGTGTTTGTAGAGTCTTATTTTGTTCGTTCTCCTGTTTTGAGCCAAATTTTGGGGCATTAGCTTGCTTTAATGAGATGCTTTTGGGTTGTGCCGTTTGAGGCAATTTTTGCATGTGTTGAGCCCCTGAGTCTAGGCAATGGTCGTGCTAGTTAAAGCTACACCACATTGCTTACACGCACCCTACCAGACTCGAAAGTGTCTAAGTAATTGGGTATCGCGCTTGAGATGTCTAGATCATTTGTGGAGACTACCCGTGTGAGGCCAGAGCCCAAATAGCTTCCTTATGAGTGTGATTTATTTCATTGTTTCATCTTAAACACTCTTCTTGTAGAAAAATAAGCATAAAAATAAAAAGGACCTTACTCCATGCTTTGGACATTAAAGAACGCCATTTTAAGATGCATCACCATGGTTTTGCCTTTGTTTGCTTGCTTAACTCGTACCTATAGAGATGATGTAGGCAATGTGTGTTAAGTCACTACAAATATCCCAAACACGTCCCATGCCTTGTGTGTGTGCTTAAATGTCCTATCTATGTTGACCTACACACTAAACCCCATCACTATATCCTCCCATATCATACACATCGCCACTTCTTACATAAGCACTAAACCTTCCCACTTGCTACGATTATGGCTTTCTATCTTATCATAATGAAACTCAAGAGAAATCAAAAGTGTAAAATAGCGTGTACTTAGGCTAGATGTGTGAGTTGTGCAAAGATCAAGGCTTGTTGTACCCAAAAAATAAAAATAAAAAATTTGATGCAAAAGCCTTTTAAGTTCTAAAGTGTGAAAGTTGCTAAAATATAAAGCAACTTAAAAATGAGCACAAGATAAGTAAGTGAATAATTCTTGCCTAGACGTTAATTTTGTGAAGAGTGTGCCTAAAAGAAGCTTAAGAATAATCAGTAGCTAGCCCATAACCCCGTACCCACCAAGCCTCTCCACCACCATCTCACCATAGCATCTCTTGAACTTTAAAGAAGTCCTAATTGATCTTTAGGAGGAGTTTAGCTTGCTGACGAAGGCATCAAATGGTGTTTGCTCTTGTTCTTAATGTTCAAATCTGTTCTTGTGGTCCATTTGCATTTAAACATTAGAGGTTTTTCAAAATGTGTCATATGCATGTAATTTGAAAATTCTTGTGCTTAATTTCCAACCGCATATGTTTGTTGAGTGAGCCTAGGTTCTGAGTGGTAAAATGAGAGAGATCCGGAAAGGTATAGAGTCGAGGTGAAATGCTATCATGAGACTCTTGTGTTCGATGCTTTTTGAAGCTTTGTTCACTAAGAAGTATGGAATTGCAATCTCTCTTGTTGTAGCACCTTAGCTTGCACTTCCCAAGTTTTTTCTCAGGGATCTTAGCATGCATGTGCTTCAATTCGGTTCACCCATTATTGCATCTCTGTCTATAGTTGGCTTAGCAGGAAAGACATTTGTGGGTGTCGTGCTGTAAACCCTCACGAGACTTCGCTCGTCCTACTAGGGATCGCCTAGGGGTTTAAAAGACTTATCCGGAAGTTTTATTTCTTGTTGTTTTTGCTTTCCTTTGCTGTTTGTTTTCTTTTTGTTTATTTGTTTTGGTTTTGCTCGAGGACGACCAAAATATAGGTTTGGGGGTGTTGATTGCTTTAGTTCTACACATAGTGTAGCCCCAATTTCATATCATTTTGTGTTCGTTTCTCGAGTGAAAGCCGTGGTTCTAACGCTTAAAATAAGTTGTGCAGGGGCAAAGTGTTCTATTAGTCTTTCGCTGGGAAAGGAGCTAAAAAGAAGGTCGAAGCTAAATTCCTGCCTCCAAAGCGACCCCAAGGCGACCTCAGGCAACTCGCCTCGAGGTCGCTATGCTCTCAGGCCAGGATCAACTCGTCACCAAGTCAGACGACCCCAAGGTGAGCTTAAGCAACTCGCCCCGAGCTCGCTAAGCTCTCGGGGTTTTTCCCATCAAAGTCAAGTAAGCCCAAGGCGAGCCCAAGCAGATTGCCCCAAGCTCACTATCCTCTCGGGTCCAGAATTGCTCGCCTTCTTGGCGACCCCAGGGCGAGCTCACCAAGCTCGCCCCAAGCTCGCCCTTCGCCCAGATATTACTTTTCTTCGTGGAAATTACTCTCTTGCCCTTGCCCTAATTAGCTCCCCTATATATTCTACAGTATTTTCTCTGAGAGACTTACCAACTTTTTCTCCGAAATTGAACCAAGAACACATTTTTATCCATTTCCTTACATCACCACCTCCATCCTTTGAAATCCATAAAGATCCCTCCTTTCTTAACATCCAAACACACTCATCACACCACCTTGCCATCACTTCCATCTATTCATCTTTTGGGCGGATTAGAGTTGAAAGAGCTTGGAAGAGGAAGAGCAAAGCAAAGAATGAGCCTTTCCAAATAGTTTCTTCTATCTCTTTCTCTTTTTCATGTTCTTTTTGTTAGCCATGTATTCATTTGAAGTTATCTTTTGTATGGCTACTTTTTGTGATATGAGCTAAACACTTAGTGCTAGGATTTGATGAAACCCCACCCAATGACTATATATTTATATTGATTCTTATTTACCCATTTATGCGCAACTTGTAGTTTGTATGGATGTTTTGGTATGCTTAGTGTTTATATTGATAGATTGATCTCTTATTAATTGTTCTTTTGTGGTTTGTTATGTACCGACCGGAGACGCACGCCACGTGCTCGACAAAATGTTCTCTATGCATGTCTAGAAAAGTATACCCACTTAAGCTAGCGTATATGATTCATTAGTGTGCCAACAAACTTAATGAACCCATTCATATATTCCGAGTAATTGAAAGATAGGCTTGGGTATGATTTTGGGTGTAATCTACTCTACTTGACCAAGATTGTAGGTTAATATTAGGGTGCATGAATCTATAAATTGCATGAGCATGTTATGGGTGAATAATTGAGTCTAAAACGGAAGTCATCATAGGGTGGGGTGTAGTCGAGTCCTATCATATTTCTCTATATTATCACATTTGTGTTTATTTTCGCGTCACTTCATTTTGCTTTAGCATTAATCAATTAGGTTGCTTTAGTTTATTTTGTTAATTTAGAAATCCTCATTAAAGATTGTTTGAATAGCACCCACACTAATCAATTTCGGTAATCGGTCACTAGATCCCTATGGAACTTCACTTCACTTCATCATTACACTACTCTCCGACCTCGTCCTATTGCGAGGGTCATAAAAGAGACTAGCCAGTCAATGGGCCAACAGGTTGGGTCCGCGGGTCTGTTCTGCCCGGTTGGAGGATGAAGACGATGACGTCATCAATGATATCATGCTGACGTGCGCGAAGGCCAAAGCGACGTCGTCCCTCTTATGATGTGGCACGTGGCTGCATTCTTTGACTGGCAAATAACAGAATGTACCCCTCAACTATTTGTTAATCACATAATCTGCAGTAATTTCTCCTTAATTGCACTTTGACCCCTGATTCTCCATAATGACATAATTGCCCTCTTTTGCCCATGATTTTGCTACTTTCCTCCAGTTTGGTCTAAAATGCCCCTGATGAGCTAAAATACCTGAAATTCACTTATTTACAACATTAAACACCTAAAAGAGCTCGGAAAATGGTTACAAAAGCTAAGTAAGGGAGCACTAAATGTGAACATTTAGAGTGTGATCAAGTACCTTTCGGAGGAGGGTAGGAGATGTCTCCAACAAGAACAAGGAGTTAGAAATACAAGTTAGGAGACTTGAAGTTGAGAGGATTTCCACATCAAAGGAATTCGAAGACCTTGCAAGACTACTTGAAGAATTTGAAGAAGAATGTGCAAGGAAGACAAGGAAGTTGCTTATGGATGTGGAGTGAAAAGCAAAAGCTTTGGAAGAAACGAAAGAAGCACTTGGTAGGAAGGATGAAGCCCTCAAGGTAGCCAAGGTCAAAGAATGTGACTACATAGTCAATCTAGACAAGGTGGAGAAGGAGGTTAAAGCACTACAAATGAGACAACACCATGGACCTCATAGTCAGCTACGAATAGGGAGTTTTCTAAACCATTCTCCTACTTGCTATTTTTGCTTTAAAAAAAGGGTACTTAAAAGCTCATTGTTTTAAATTCCATAAGCATGAAAAATTGAGAAAGTCTAGGAATAGGAAAAAGCCACCTAAAGTTAAGCAAATTTGGGTAAGAAAAGACTTGGTTAACCAAGTTAGACCGAAAAGAAAAGAAAAGAAAAGGGGAAATCAACTCAACTTGTTTGGGTTGTGAAAAAGAATCAATTTCCAAACTTGGTAAAACCTCCTTTAGTTGATGACACCCCTAGCACAAGTACATAATATAGAAAAATACTTTTTGTGCATTTTATTTTTTATGCTTTATTTGTTTAGTTTATTTCTTTTGAATAATTGGTGTTCCAAGCTCTTTTTGGCAATTGCATGTATTGAAGATATTTTTATTTGCCGGAACTTTTTAATGTGCTTAGTGCTTGTGTAGATTTTCTATTGCTTCTTGAGGAAGTATGTTGCGTTGCTTGTGCGTTAAGCAAGGTTCTTTATCTCTTAGGATGAAACAAGGACAACTTGCGAGTCTTGGAGGGACGAGCAAGCCAAGAGTGCTCATAAAAAGGGCGAGGGCCTTATCCTAAGGAAGCAACATTTTGGAGTTTGAAGTGCGGGAGCACCATGCCACGTCTTGCCTAGACGTTAAATCGTGCGCTTGGTGGGAGGCAACCCACCTAGGTACAATTTCTTTTCCTTTCTTAGTTTTAATTTGTTTTATTTTTTGCTTTTTAGTTTCTTGTTTAGAATAAGGTTGTGAGTTGTTTGTGATAGTGAATTTAGGCTTGAATGATCACATATTTTGTCCACATGGATTGTGATGATAACTCTTGATGAACTTACATTTCTATATCTCTTGAGTTGATTATGAGCATATAGGATATTCTTGAACCACTTGATTCAATTCTTTGGGATAAATTTGAAAATGGACATTGATGTTGTTTTGACTCTTTGATTGATGATGTGTGTTGCGCCGCGTTTATCAGTTTATATGCCCCAAAGACATTGAGGACAATGTCTAATTTAGGTTTAGGGTTTTGTGCACAACACTGTCTCTTGTTTACGATTGTGTGCAAATATGTTGAGCCTAATTTTTGAAAAATTTCAAAAATCTTGTGATAATGCCTTGCTTGAGCATACTTTTCTTGTTGAGATTTTGCCTTTGTGTGTGCGAGTAAGGAATTGTTCATCTTTGCCTTGCTTAGTTTAGATTAATTTCATGCCATTTAGGGTTGTATTGAGAAAAGCGCGCTAGTTCTTTTCTCTTGATGTTAGAGTGAATATTCAATTGTGCTTGAAGGTTAGGAATTAATAGTAGAGACCTCCTGTGAGGTTCACAAACACGGCCTAAAAAACGTATTTTGAGGGAAATTTTCACTCTTTAAACACTCATTCAAACACACATGTTAAGCATATTTAAAATGTCTCATTCGCACTTAAAATATTGTTTGCCATTGAACATATGGACTGCTTGTGGATGCCTTAATTGACTTTGTGGACAAACCTTTAGAGATGATTTTAGGCAATGCATGTGAAAAACCACCAAATTGGCCTAAATACTTCCTATCCCTCTATGTGTGTGCTCCATTGCCCATTTGAAGTCAAACACAATTAAGCTTTTCATTCATGAACCATATTAACATAAACCATATAGCCTATACACTAGACTTACCTTGTACCAAATGGTTTGTTAAGGCTTAGGGGTTGAATGTAAGCTTTGAGGAGTATGAAAATATAAGACATGTACCTTCGCAAATATGTATGTGCAAACACATTAAAAAGATGAAATGCAATGCTTGAAAAGAAACGAAAAGAAAAGAAAAGCATAGCAAAAGAAAGAAAAGAAAAAGATGAATGAGGCACTAAGTGCCTAGATCAATTATGTGGAATTAAATGAGCTATTCAATGAAAATTAAGAGTAGTAAATGCACAAAGTAAATTGTAAGCCTGGACACCAAAGTGTGGAATATGCAAGTTGTAATGAGCAAAAATGTGCTTAATATAGAATGTATGCCTTAGTGTGACCTTTGGGTGATTTGTTACCAATTCTACCCATTTATTGACTCACCACTCACCTTAGGCCCCATTACAACCAAATGAAAGACCTATTTGATCTTTAAGGATGTCCATTTTGGAAATTTTGGTTGATGCATGTTCTTTCCGGTTCATGGTTTTCAATTCCATTCATAAGACAAAATTTCAGAAATTGTGTTTTTAAATGATCTTGTGCAATTATATTTGATATCTTGAACATAAACTCATATTGAATATGAATTGTGAGTGAAGCCTAGGAATCTGTGCGAAAATGAGAGAATCCGGTGAAGATTAGATGTCGAGGCGAATTACATTCTTTTCCTAATGGCACTGTAGCTTTGAAGCTTTTGCATTTTTGAAACAAATTAATGGTGTGTATAAAACTATCTAGAGGGGGGGGGGGGGGGGGGGGGGTGAATAGATTTTTAATCGTTATTACCCAATTTTTCGCGATTAGTCAAATTTACGAAAATCCCCAATCTAGTCAATATACAAAATCAAGCATACAAGTGCAGAAATTAAAGAACACTTGATTTTTACGTGGAAACTCTCACGGGAAAAACCACGGGCTGGTAAGTGCGCCACACTCGAACCTCAAATCCACTAATTGTGATAATGTATACAACCTAATCCAGGTTTGACGGCCTAATCCCGGCCAATATCCCGCTACCACTACCCGCAGGCCTGTAAAAATGGATCTAGTCCAATTTGCTCATGTGACCACCTAATCCCGGTCTATCACACAAGACTTACTTCTCCGAAGAGATCAAACCCTAAGTGAATATGCAATGATATCCAAATATGCAAGAAGTGCCAGGGTACACTAAATGCTTATCTAGGATTATATGATGTCAATAAAATCTGAAACAAATTATAGCACGGTGTGTATAAAACTATCTAGGGGGGGGGGGGGGGTGTGAATAGATTTTAAACAAATTACCCAATTTTTCGTGATAAGTCAAAATTATGAAATTACCCCTAAATAGATAAAACAATAAATCAAGTATAAAATGCGGAAATCAAATAAGACTTGATTTTTACGTGGAAACCCTCACGGGAAAAACCACGAGCTAGTAAGTAAGCCACACTCGAACCTCGAATCCACTAAATGTGTAAAACGATTACAACCTAATCCCGGAAGTAATCACACACCTACCTAATCCCGGTATGAGTGAACCTAGTCCAACTTGCTTGCGATCTAAGCAACCTAATCCCGGAAGCTACACACAAGACTTACTTTCTCTATGAAGAGAATACAACCCTAAGTGAATATATGGATATTCAAATGCAACATAGAGAAAGGGAAACCCTATATGCTTATCTAAGATGATGAATTTGCAATTAAAGCAATCCTAGATATTACAAACTAAATGACATGTCAATTAGTTTAGCTAATAAAGATTAAGCACAAAACCTAATTTGCTAGCACAAAACAACTTCTCAAACATACATCACACTAATCTCAATCTTGTATCCAAAGTACATAAAATAACATACAAGTAATTAATTGAGATTGCTTGTTAAGAGAAACACAAAATATGTAAGATATTAGTGAAAAGCTTACCAAGCAAAGTATGATGAAGAATCCATGCAAGATGACATCTAGAAGATCAAAGATGATGCTAGATGATGATTGATGATCATGAAAAAGTGTTTGAGTAATTAAAAATGAGTTCTTGGAATTTTTCTTCTCTTTGAAAAATATCCTAAGTATGAAATTTGAATATAAACTCTCTTAATTGACCTAAAGACAAAATGGCATATATATAGGGGGCCAAAGCAAAGTGAGGTCGTTTAAGTAAGTTTCAAAAAAACGGGCCAATCAGCGGTTTAAATTGGCGGCCAGGCCACCGATTATGACCGCCGAATTGATCCCGAGAAGAACAGGGGAATAACGGCGGTTTCATTCGACGGTTTCGTGACCGCCGTTTCAACCGATGTTTTAAGACCAAGAATAAAAACAATCAGGTCTGAAACGGCCCTTTCGATCGGTGGCCCCTAAGCCGCCGATCAAACGGCGGTTTCATTCGGCGGCCAGGCCGCCGATCATAACCGCCAATCACCTTAAAGAGGAGAAATCAAAGGAGAAGCCAAGTGCATCTCCGTTGGCGGTCTTTGCGCAAAACCAAGCACATTTTAGTGCAAGTGCGGACATTTTCGAATACTAGCGGGAAACGAATTACAAGGCACAAATACATGCAACAAGATATAACATATAAGTGCAAGTGTGAAATGTGACATGTGAAGAGTATGCACAACAATGAAAGAATGCTAAGTGAGTGTGTGCAACCATCTCTTCAAGACAAGTAAGCACATAGAAATTTACCTTCGATGCTTATCCATACGAGGTCTTCAAAGGGCTTCGAACAATAAAGCCAACACCTAAGCTACCCTTACAAAGAACCCCAACATGTGGTTTGTCCATGAAATGAGCCAATCAACAAATGGGAACCTTACAAAATCAATCCTAGATATGAAAATAGCTATATGACATGGCATAATAGCTTAGCTATGTTAAGGATAACCAATCCTAAATACAATAGCTATCAAAAAATAATCTCAATCATATAATGAGATTAATTAGCTAGATGTTAGATAAACATGTAAAATTCTAGCTATCACAAATAACTCAATCAACACATAATCTCAATCATGTATGTAGAAATTACTCAAAGAACATACAAGTGATAAAAGAGATAAATTGATAAGTTAAAACACTAATTATGTAAGATAAAAGTGTTCAACAAATCATACCATGTGTGTTGAAGAAGACCCATGCATTAGCACATACTAGATGATCCTAGATGATGCTTAGATGATGATTTATGCATGTGGAAATGGGTTTGTGTGATTAAAGATGAGTTCTTTAAAAGATTTTCTCTCTTGAAAGATATTCTAAGTTAAAGAGATGATTTTGAACTCCTTGGTCGACCTAAAAAGAAAGAGGCATATATATAGAGTGTCAAAAAGAAGTGACATCGTTTTGAAAAAAAGAAGCCTGATTTTCTTCTAGGTCGCCATGAGGTGGCGACCTCATGGCAACCTAGTGTAAAACTTCATGGTCGCCATTTGTACAAATGGTGACCTCATGGCGACCTCATGGCGACCTAGAGTAAAACTTCATGGTCACCATTTGTCTCAGGGCGACCTCGTGGCGACCTCATGGCGACCTCATACCTGATAGGTTTTTTCAAGTATAACATATTGTCGCCATGGCGACACCACCAAAGGGCGACACCAATAAATGGCGACCCCAACAAAGGGCGAAAATGCCCTGTTTCCACTTTGTGCACAATATGCAAGTGTGCAAAGTGGTGAATCCTAAGGAGAAGCCAAAGGCATTCTCCGAAGGCAATCTTCGTGCAAGACAAGCACACCAACGTGCACGCGCGGACGTTTCCGAACCATCTTCGGGAAACAAATTATACCACACTAAAAGATAACATACATGAAGTGCAAGTGTGGGAATTGAATGCATCCTAATGCCTAACATGTCATGGCATTATCATCGAACAAGATGCAATCAATTCAACATGCATGAATAAAATTCATGGCTTTGCATCCTAATGCCTAAACATGTCATGGCATTTCAATAAACTAGATGCAATTAAATAAACATGCATGAAGAGATATTCAACAATTATGAATGCACACATATGAAAACGCACAACATATAAGTATAAGAAATATGCATGAGTTGTGAGTGTGTGCAACTATGATCTCTTCAAGACAAGTAAGCACATAGAAATTTACCTTCGGTGCTTTATCAAGACGAGGTCTTCAATGGGCTTTGAGCAATAACACCAACACTAAGCTACCCTTACAAAGAACCCCTAACATGTGGTTTGTCCATGAAATGAGCCAATCAACAAATGGGAACCTTACAATTTTGAATGTAGGATCGCGTTGCATGCAATGTTTACTTAGAGTGGCATGTCTTTAATCTTTATTTAGCATCTCTTACATACATGTTTTCCTAATGAGCATAACAATGGTTAAATCTTTTTGCTTTTGGTTTTACAAGTCGATTATTGACTTTTGAGTCTCTTACAAAGAGTTGGTGCTTTATTGTTGATTGTTTGATAGTTGAAACATGTCCACGAGTGCTTATTGTTTGTTTTGCTCGAGGACGAGCAAAAGATAGGTTTGGGGGTATTTGATCGAACCAAAATTGGTACGATTTTGGCCCTCAGTTCCTTTTCCTATTGTTTTATTCTCGGGTATTATCTCGTGATTTAATTGTATAAATTAAGTGTTTTCAGGTATTTACAGAGTTTAGGGGCATTGAAATAATATTGGAGAAATAGGGGCAAAAGTGTAATTATTGAAGGAAGATTGAAGTTATCGTAAATATGGAAGAGATCAGGGGCCTAATTGCAATTCGCCACGTAAATCAACCAAGTCACGCCACGTCATCTGATGCGGTGCGTTTTGGGGTGGTGGCTGATAGTGGGCTTCTAAACGTACCCCGGCCTATTACTTTGCGCACCCAACAGCCCATAAGGCAACTAAGTGAAACGGTGCATTTGGATAGTGGGTTTGGGCCACTAAACGCACCCCAAGTCAAGCGACCTAAGTAGCTGTGCATGCCACACTTTGTGCACCCCATGCTTCTTCTAAGTGCACCCCATTTAAGACAAAAGAGTAGCTGATGCGCGCACCCCAGACCCTTTCTAATTGCACCCCATTTTCTTCCTTATCCTTTCTTCTTCCTTGCAGTAGCCATGAACGACCCTCAAGCTAAATCCTAAGCCACAGACGACCACGATCCTCGACCCACCGCTGACTGAATTCCTTCTAAAATCAACGGTGAGATCACCGGCAGCCCAGTCGCAGCTTTTCTGGCGCCTCAATCGGTTGAAATCCAAGTCGAGAAATCCATGGCCGTCGCCCCTATGTCATCATCAATTGTCGCCATTTCTTGTTTGATGTCGTCATGGCGACAGGGAGTGTTATTTGGCACCTGATGGAGTCGCCATTTGTGTCGCCAGATTCATCGCCATTAAACAAGTAGCAACCTCTTCTCTGTCAAAATTTGATTGGGTAGGAATATTACATAATGACCTCCTCTTTTTGACTAAATGGTAATTTGCCATGAAAGAGGGCTGTTTTGGTAATTTACCACCTGTGACCTAAATTGAAAACCCTACAAATTCATCACTAATTTCCTTTTTTAAATAACTTTTGGCAATTCTTGACAACCAAGAATTCAAGAAACCTCCTTTCTACCATTTCTAATCCCTCCACTTCTCTTCTACCTAAACTAAACATCTAGATTACCTTCCCCAAATCATTCCTTTCTTTCCATCTTCTCCACAAATCTCCTTAGTCACTTCTCATTTGACTCCACCTATCTAGACACATCCTCATCATCCACTCTTTGCACAATGAGCATCAAAGGCAAGGAAAGGATCAAGCTTACAAAAGGAGGCCCAAGGGTGATTTCCTAATGTTTTACTTGCCTTCCCTTTGATTGTAATTTGTGTAATAAACCCCCTTTCTAGGGTTTTGATGTCAGAACATTTGGATTGGGTTTTGCTAAGCTTTAATATATTTAATCTCTATTTGTGTTCTATTCATTTTATAATTAGATTCTATGCATTATATAATTGACATGTATATCCACTAGTTGATTATACTCTTGTTTAGGATAATTTGTTATATAATCTTGATTGGATTGACAACCTTGATGGATCGAGAACATAGTGACAGGATGGATCGTCGAAGGGTATATCAACCGCGATTATCTAAACCGTTAATTGTAACAAACCGATCCCACCGTGACCCCCTCTCTTTAATCAATTAGGCATTGCGGTGGGAAGTTGTTTAGGGTTCATAGTAATGGTCTAAACACATTTTAGAAATCAATTGGTTAACATTTATGAGGTTGGTTCACTAAGGTAGCTTGGGAAGCACTTCCCGTAATCCACTTGTGATCCCATTAATTCCTTAGCAATTCTATTAATTGTTTATCCCTTATATCTCTTATCTAGATTTCTATCTATTTTATTTGTTTTATTAGGTTTATTTTACATGTATGTTTGATGGCTTGACAAACCATACAACCATCCATTACTTATGTTTTATTTTATTGCATTAAGGAATTGTTAATTTATTCAACTATTTCTCTAATTCCTTGTGGAACGAATCCTACTTGCCACTTTACTAATTTTACATCTAAGTGGTGAAATCGGTTTTCAACACGAACACATTTAAAAACATTATTTTGTTGAGTACCAATGACAGCTCATCAGGATGCAAGTGGAAAAAATGTGGAACAAACTCTATATTGGGGCATGATAGGATGCTTGCTTTATTTGACCGCAAGAAAGCCCGATATATTTTTTAGTTTGGGTGTGTGTACTAGGTACCAATGGGATCCTAAGGAGTCCCGTCTCTCTTCCGTAAAGAAAATTATTCGTTATGTGAATGGGACATCCAACTACGGGATTTAGTATTCTTTTGACACTAATGCTAGTCTTGTAGGCTTTTGTGATGCAGATTGGGCAGGAAATTGCGATGATAGGAAGAGCACATCGGGCGGTTGCTTTTTTCTAGGCAACAATTTGGTGTCTTGGTTTTGCAAGAAGTAAAACTAGATTTCCTTGTCCATGGCCGAGGCTGAGTACATAGCCGCGGGGAGTGGATGCACACAACTCCTTTGGATGAAGCAAATGCTAGTAGACTATGGATTCAACCAAGGTACACTCACTCTCTTTTATGATAATATAAGTGCTATTAATATTTCCAAGAATCCGGTGCAACATTCTAGAACTAAGCATATTGACATCCACCATCATTTCATGAGAGAACTAGTTGAGAATAAATGCATATTACTTGAACATGTAGGTACTAATGATCAACTAGCGGACTTATTTACTAAACCCTTAGATGTTACTCATTTTAAAACACTTAGTAGATTTATTGGGATTTGTCTCGTGGAATGATGAGTTATAGTGATTGACCCCATATGGGGAACTCAAGCAAAGAGAGCTATTTTGCATACTTGTCACATGCAAAAATTTGAAAGATCTTATGCTTCCTTTTTAATTGATTGAGTAAAGCTTAGTTGCACATATGTATATATGTTTTCAATTCAATAAGTGTGAACCATGCTTTATTTACAATCCATGTCATATTTATGTTCAAACATGCATTTTTGGACTAGGAGATCTACATAGGAAGTACATGTTGAATGACCTATAGTTATCTCCATGACATGATGATTCTTTTATAACATGCTAATGACAAATGAAAAGCATGAAATTTATATGACATGCTCAAATGAAAAAGCATGAGTTGATGATTGCATATTCTTAATGCAAAACTTGTGTGAAAAAGCTTATGAGACTCAAAATGAATAAAGGATCTTGTATCTGTTCAAAGGATTTTATAATCCAAATGTCTCTTTTTCTTTATTAGTTGAACATGGCTACTATCATACGGGTATCTCACCCAGAAAAATCAAATAGGGTGCAAAGTCGCTCATGCCATGTTTCACTTATAAAGTTGGATATAGTTGCTCCTATATTAAAATCAATGAAATCTCTATATCTTTGCTTCTCTCATGACAATGGTGAAATTGGTTTGAATTCTTTTTAGAAACCTTTGTCATTTGCTTTGCCAAATACCATTGTATTTTGGACTTGAATGCTACATGTCTTGTATGCAAAGCATTTTTGATTCATACATTTTCTTTAAATAAATCTCCTTGTTTCTCTCCAATTAATTAAGATGCATAAAGTGACTTATATGATTATGCAAATATCTTGTATGCTACTATCTCTCTTTGCTCAAAGTGACCTTGTTGGGGACTACTCATTTGCCTATATCATGACAAAAAGGGGGAGTAGAGTGATGGTAAGGGGAGTGGCTAATTGCTAGTAGCAAAGGTGCATGTTGGGGAGATTATATATTGAGGGGGAGTAACCTTTTTAGGGGGAGCATTGCATTCACATACATTGTATAATGTTGTGCTTATATTCTTAAAATGCAAATGCTTGTTTTATTATCACTTGATCACCTCACATACACTTGCTTTGGAATTGTAAATTTTTTTTTGAAGGATTGATAGCTCTACAAGAGATTGAAGACTTGATGTTATATTTTCTTATCTCTTTGTAATGTAGAATATCTTTGTTGACCTTTAGCTTTATTTATGTTGTGAGGATCAATGTGAGTGGTGGTTTTATCACGAAATAGCCAAAAGGGGAGATTGTAAGGTCCCATTAATTGATTGGCTAATTTCGTAGACAAACCACATTTGGGGTTGTTGTAAGGGTAGCTTAGGCTCTCAAGACCTCAAGAGAAGAAGTACCAAAGGTAAATTTCTAAGTGCTTACTTGCTTTGAAGAGATGTAGTTGCACACACTCACATCTCATGCATAAATCCTTATTCTTGTATGTTGTGTGTTTATTTTGTGTGCATTAATGTTCATTAAAATATCTTCATACATGTTCTTAAATGATTGCATCTTATACATTAAAATGCCATGACATTTAGGCATTAGGATGCAAAGTCATGCCTCTTGTTAGCTTAAGATTGCATAACTTTTCACTAAAGCTTTGCATGGGTCAGGAGACCGCTCTCGTTACTGTTGCTAGATCCGTAGCGGTAGCCACAGTGATGAGATGCTCTGTTTGCATCACTCCTGATCGTTGTGGTTTTTCACAGCGATTGGGACAGCGTTTCGCACACAGTGCTTACCGCTGTCATAACCGCTGTGGAAGCCACAGAGGTAGGGACAGCGGTTTCATACCTGATGCTTTTTAAAAAGCACCGCTGTCATAGCCGTTGTGGCTTTGACAGCGCTAGAGACAGCGGTTTTCCCCTGTTTTTTCTTTTTACAAAATGGCGTTTCATCAACTTAGCTTCCTATATATATATATATCATGTTCTTAGGTCATTTATAAGAGTCCAAAAATCATATTTTTCCCTTAGAACACATTTCAAGAGAAAAATTCACAAGAACTCTCCTTTAAACACTCAAAGATTTTCCTTTGTTCATCAAAGTTCATCTAGGATCATCCATGATCATTTATGATGCATCCATGCATGGTTTTGGATCATCACATCTTCCTTGGTATGTTCTTCACTAATCTCATCTAATTTTAGTGTTTTTCATATTAAGACATCTATTTAATTACTTGTATGTTTTTAGATAATATGCTAAATACAAGTTAGAGATTATTTGTGATATATTGATTAAGTGTTGTATTGTGATAGCTATTTAGGTTTTGCTTAATCTTGAGTAGCTAAGCTTTTTGACATGTCATTTAGCTATTAATATCTAGGATAATTTTAATTGCGATATTGTCATCCTAGATAAACATATAGGGTTCCCTAGCTCTTTATTGCATTTTGGATATTTCATATATTCACATAGGCTCTTTATCTCTTCATTGAGAAGTAACACTTGTGTAGCTTTCGGGATTAGGTTGCGTAAATCATAAGCAATTGGACTAGGTTCACTTATACCGGGATTAGGTAGGTGTGTGATTATATACCAGGATTAAGTTGTAATCTGTTAACCGCCAAAAATGGCAAGGGTCAAAGAAGAATTTTCCACCAATTCTTGAAGGAAACCTGGGGTAAAAAGGTACCATGGAAGAAGTATCCCGATACCCCGCCATTCTAACAAAAATGGCCGAGTACAAACTTCTACCCACCTCGATCAGGTCTAAGGCTTCCAGGACTCGGAAGGTACCAAGAAGCCCGGAAAACAAGGCTCCAAGTACTCCACTATCACAAGAATCCTAGTACCCCGACCCCGCTTGAAGCAAGAGCAGGTACACCAAATAACAAACCAGGCAGAAGGATAAATATTAAACGCCATCGTTCGAGATAAAGTATTGTATTCATTCCCACCACACAGAGTCCTATTTGAAATGGGAGTCAACTCCTACTCAATCTGTCAAAGAGATAATCACTTGATTTTAGGAATCAAATCCCCCGACAAACTCGTTGATCGCCAAGGAAGGTCCTGTGGATCGCTAAAACCCTAGACCGAAGTTCTAGGAGGGGATGGCAAAAAAAGAGACCTATATAGTCATCATATGATCACATAGAAAGGCGGGCCCGACTTGATACTTTTCCACTTATCAACACGCATGAAAGCTCCATCGCCATCGCTATCGCCCATCGAAGTTTATTCTTGTCCCACCAACAATAACTATCAAAAATCTCCAATGTAATCCTATCTTGTATTCATGATAAAATAAAAGGATTTATATGAGCTATCCATTGTTTATGTGAATCTTTATACTATTGTCATCATCCATTTTTAGCAAATCTCTAGGAAGCTAAAGGTATTGAACAACCTGATACCTCTCCGACCGAGATCTACCACGATCCCGGTCCCCCTGAATTGTTAATTGGAAAAATCACCCCAGTGACAATTTTCAGTTAACATTTTGGTGCCGTCTGTGGGAAATAAACTCCCAACCCTTAACAAAGCTACCGAGCTCTACCCAGAAGAAGTAAAAGATGAGGCTCCGATCCTCTCAGAGGTAACCCGCCACCTTGGGGCCCCATTCCTTGGCTTCCACCCAAAGAAACCAAGGGAAGAAGAAGGGAGCAAGAAGCCAGATCCCGGCACCGGTTTCGCCACCTAAT
Source organism: Acer yangbiense (assembly GCA_008009225.1). Taxonomy (NCBI): domain Eukaryota; kingdom Viridiplantae; phylum Streptophyta; class Magnoliopsida; order Sapindales; family Sapindaceae; genus Acer; species Acer yangbiense. Next base: position 24,484,193 of record CM017769.1, read on the forward strand.
ACCAGCTCCGCACCACAGGACCCCGCGGTCGTAGAGGTAAACCGGGATACCATGGAACAACATGCTACTGCCTATGTGGAGAGCATCCGCTTCCGGATGATCGCACAAGGAATACCCTTTGAAGCACCCAGACTTGCAAAATGAGTTGTACCAAGTACCCGGGTACCGGTCTTTGATAGACTCAGGCCGCCACTACCAGTGCCGAATTATCCTGGAGATCTTAGACCTCGACAGGTGAAATCAGCATTCGACATCCCTCCTAGAAAGATCCAGCCAATAGCGAGACCGGCAGTAGAGAAGAAGAATCCTTAGCACGATGCAGGTGGTAGTACTAGACCCAAGAGGAACCAGCGGGGTACCCGGCCTCTGAAGGAGGAATGCAAGGAGCCAACTGTGGAGTCAAAACGAAGGTTCGGTAGCCCGATCTAGGCACGACGGATCCAAGCGCCTTGAGGATCAGATGGCCAAGATGGCGAAGGAACTCGAGGAGTTAAGGAAGGGGAAACACCGGGGTACCCGGAAGAACCCCTTGGGGGAGATGAATGCGCCATTCTCTAGGAGGATTAGAGAAGTAGAGTTACCCCCCAAATTCAAGATGCGCACCGAAAAGTATTTCGGATCAGAGGATCCCATGAGCCATATGGAGAGCTTTGTCCACCAGATGGAAATCTAGAATGCCACCCAGTCTGCTATGTGCAGAATGTTTCCTTCCACTCTGATCGACTATGCCAAGACTTGGTTCAGACAATTACCTCCAGGTAGCGTGGGTTCTTTTACAAAGCTTACTACAGATTTATGCTCAGTTTCAGGGGATCAAACCTCGTCCCAAGGATCCTATCCTACTATAATATGTGATCCAGGAGTGGGGTGAAACGCTGAAGTCCTACGTCAAAAAGTTCCATAAGGAAATGATCCAAATAGGTGTGTTTGCTAAGAAGGAGACCTTGGCAAATTTCAGAAGAAACTTGTGGGCTGACAGATTGTTCCGATCATTTGCCAAGCATCCACTTGAGACATACTAGGAGGCCTATGATAGAGCACTGGAACAAGTGGACAAAGATGAGCAACTCCGAGTCAAGGTTGAACATGACGAAGCCCGAACAACTAAGTGACCTAAGAAGGAGTCTCCAAGGCTAGCATCTGCAAAGAAGCTTCAGAACAATCCTCTAAATCGGTCAATTTACAGGCCACCTCCTCCCCAACACCGGGAAAGATACCCGGCGAGAAGGACTCTTTCTAGAACGACACCTCCTCTGAGAGAAGTATCCCGAGTAGAAAGTGAGGAAGACTGGTACAACCATTACACACCTCTCAAATCATCCCGAGAGACCATATACCTAGCCATTTGCGATAAGGGTTTACTTAGGAAGCTTGGTCCAATAAAGGTCCCAACTGATCAAAGAAACCGTTATAAATACTGTGATTTTCATGAGGATTGAAACAAATTATAGCACAGTGTGTATAAAACTATCTAGAGGGGGGGTGAATAGATTTTAAGCTTTTTACCCAATTTTTCGTATTAGTCCAAATTACGAAATTACCCCTAAATAGATAAAGCAATAAATTAAGTATAAATTACGGAAATTAAATAACACTTGATTTTTACGTAGAAACCCTCACGGGAAAAACCACGGGCTAGTAAGTAAGCCACACTCGAACCTCGAATCCACTAAATGTGTAAACGATTACAACCTAATCCCGAAAGTAATCACACACCTACCTAATCCCGGTATGAGTGAACCTAGTCCGATTGCTTGCGAATTAAGCAACCTAATCCCGGTCACAACACAAGACTTAATTCTCTTGAAAGAGATTAACACCCTAAGTGAATATATGAATATTCAAATGCAACATAGAGCAAGGGAAACCCTATATGCTTATCTAAGATGATGAATATGCAATTAAACACAATCCTAGATATTAAAGCTAAATGACATGTCAATTAGCATAGATAATCATAGATTAGAGAAACCTAGAAATCTATCATAAAAAACAACACTCAATCAAATCAACACAACAATCTCTATCTTGAATATTAGATTATAATCTAAGAACAATCAAGTAATAAAAGAGATGCCATAATAAATTAAACACTAATTATGTATGATAATAGTGAAAAACTTACCAAAGCAAGTGTGATGATCAAAGACCCATGCAAGCAAGCATCCTAGATATGCTAGAGAATGCTAGATGAACTTTGATGCAAATAGATTTTTGTTTGAGTGTTTAATGAGCAAACTTGATTGCTTTCTCTCTTAAAATTCTCTCTTTTGAAAGTAGGGTTCTTGATAATCAAAGAGTCACATTCAGAATAAGAGAAAGTGATGTATTTATAGGCATGAAAAACAGAGCATGTGAAAAGACAAGTTTGCCCCTGAAACGCACCGATCGTCGGTTTCAATCGGTGGCTAGGCCGCTGTTCATAACCGCCGAATTGGCCCGAGAGGAACAGGGGACCAACGGCGGTTTCATTCGGAGGTTTCGTGACCGCCGATCTAACCGCCGAATCAAACCTGAGATGAAAAATCAATCAGGTGTGAAAACGGCGGTTTCATGCGTGACCGCCGTTTCAACCGCCGAATTAGGCCGAGAGATAAAATCAATCAGGTCTTGAACGACGGTTTCGAACAGCAGTCGAGACCGCCGATCATAACCGCAGAATTGCTCCATACACTACTGGAAGCAAACGGCGGTTTCATTCGGTGGCCAGGCCGCCGATCACCAACAAGGGTGAAAACCAAGGAGAAGCCAAGGGCATTCTCAGTAGGCGATCCTCGCGCTAAACCAAGCACATTCTAGTGCATGCGTGGACGTTTCCGAAAACTATCGGGAAACGAATTACAAGACAACAAGACACAAATACACATAACAAAATATAACACATAAGTGCAAGTGTGAAATGTGACAAGTAAAGAGAATGCACACATATGCAATGTATGTTAAGTGAGTGTGTGCAACTAATCTCTTTAAAGAAAAGTAAGCACATAGAAATTTACCTTCGGTGCTTATCAATATGAGGTCTTCAAAGGGCTTCGAACAATGAAACCAATACCTAAGCTACCCTTACAAAGTACCCCAACATGTGGTTTGTCCACGAAATGAGCCAATCAACAAATGGGAACCTTACAACCTCCCCCTTTGGCTATTTCGTGACAAAACCACCACTCACATTGATTCCTCACATTAAACTAGAAACAACGGGATAATATAGATTTTCTACAATACAAAGAGATAAGAAATTAAACTTCAAGTCTTCAATCTCGTGTAGAATAATCAAGCCCTGAAAAGAAAGTTTCTAATATTTCTAATACAAGTAAAAAGTGAGATGAATCAAGTGAGAACAAAAACAAGCATTTGCATTTTAAAAGATTAGGCACAACATTATGAAATGTATGTGTATGCAATGCTCCCCCTCAACGGGTTACTCCCTCTCAACGAATGTTCTCCCCATTATGCACAATTGCCTCTATTTTGCAACTCCCCTTACCATTTCCTACTCCCCCTTTTTGTCATGATATAGGCAAAGGAGTAGTCCCCAACCGGGTCACTCATAGCAACGAGAGATAGAAGCATGCAAGATATTTGCATATATATATAAGTCACTTTATGCACCTCAATTAATTGAAGAGAAACAAGGAGATTTATTTGAAAGAAAGTGTGTGAATCAAACATGCTTTGCATACAAGACATGTAGCATTCAAGCCCAAAATACAATGGTATTTGGCAAAGCAAATGACAAAGGTTTCTAATAAGAATTCAAACCAATTTCACCAATGTCATGAGTAAAGCAAGGATATAGAATATATTGATTCCAATTTAAGAACAACTATATCCAATTTTTTAAGCAAAACATGGCATGAGCGACTTTGCACCCTATTTGATTTTTCCGGATAAGATATCCGTATGATAGTAGCCATGTTCAACCAATAAAGAAGGAGAGACATTTGGAATGTAAATTCCTTTGAACGGATACAAGATCCCTTATTCATTTTGAGTCTCATAAGCTTTCACACAAGGTTTTGCATTTTAAGAGTATGCAATCATCAATTCATGCTTTTCATGTGAGCATGGTATATGAATTTCATACTTTTTCATTTGACATTAGCATGTTATTAAAGAATCATCATGTCATGGAGATAATCATAGGTCATTCAAATCATACTTCCTACATACATCTCCTAGTCCAAAAATGCATGTTTGAACATAAATATGACATAGATTGTAAACAAGCAAGGTTCACACTTATTGAATAGAAAACATATATACTTATGTGCAACCAAGCTTACTCAAACAATTAAAAGAAGAGGCATAAGTTATTTCAAATTTTTTGCAAGTGACAAGAATGCAAAATAGCTCTCTTTGCTTGAGTTCCCCATATGGGGTCAATCATAGAACATCACTCCACAAGACATATCCCAATAGATCTACTAAGAGTTTTTTATCGAGTAGCATCTAAGGGTTTAGTAAATAAGTCCGCAAGTTGATCATTAGTACCTACATGTTCAAGTACTATGCATTTATTTTCAACAAGCTCTCTAATGAAGTGATGGCGGATGTCAATATGCTTAGTTCTAGAATGTTGTACCGGATTATTGGAAATATTAATAGCACTCATGTTATCATAAAAGAGAGTGAGAGTACATTGGTTGAATACGTAGTCTACTAGCATTTGCTTCATCCATAGGAGTTGTGTGCATCCACTCCCCGCGGCTATGTATTTGGCCTCGGCCGTGGACAAGGAAATCGAGTTTTGCTTCTTGCAAAACCAAGACACCAAGTTATTGCCTAGAAAGAAGCAACCGCCCGATGTGCTCTTTCTATCATCACAATTTCCTGCCCAATCCGCATCACTAAAGCCTACAAGACTAGCATTAGTGTCAAAAGAGTACCAAATCCCATAGTTGGAAGTCCCATTCACATAGCGAATGATTCTCTTTACGGAAGAGAGATAGGACTCCTTGGGATCCGCTTGGTACCTAGCACACACACCCACACTAAAAGAAATATCGGGCCTACTTGCAGTCAAATAAAGCAAGCTACCTATCATGCCCCGATATAGAGTTTGTTCCACACTTTTACCACTAGCATCTTTGCTTAGCTTCAAAGTGGTACTCATGGGTGTATCACAATGTTTGGCTTTTTCAAGACCAAACTTCTTCACTAGGTTTTTGGTATATTTGGCTTGGGTTATGAAAATCCCATCATCTAGTTGCCTAATTTGTAAACCTAGGAAGTAACTAAGCTCACCAACAAGACTCATCTCAAATTCATGAGACATAACATCAACAAATTGTTGAACCTTGGTGTTGTTGGTGGAGCCAAACACTATATCATCAACATATATTTAAGCTATGAAAAGCTCATCATTGTTTCTTTTGATGAATAGTGTCTTGTCAACACTACCACGTGTGTAGTCATTGTCAACAAGAAATTGAGTGAGGCGCTCATACCAAGCCCTCGGTGCTTGTTTCAACCCATATAGTGCCTTCTTGAGGCGATAGACATGGTTGGGGTGGTGTGCATCCACAAACCCCTTGGGTTGTTCAACAAACACTTCCTCTTGCAGAAGCCATTGAGGAAGGCACTCTTGACATCCATTTGGTGCAATTTGAACTTGTGCACACAAGAAATGGACAAGAGAAGCCTAATAGACTATAAACGGGCAACGGGAGCAAATGTCTCCTCAAAGTCGATACCTTTAATTTGAGAGTACCCTTGTGCTACAAGTCTAGCCTTGTTCCGCACTATGTTGCCATCCTCATCGGATTTGTTCCTAAATATCCATTCAGTGCCTATGACATTAGTGGTCTTAGGCCTAGGAACTAGAGTCCAAACCTCATTCCTTTCGAATTGGTTTAGCTCTTCTTGCATGGCAAGAACCCAAAATTCATCATTTAAGGCTTCTTCAACCTTTTTTGGTTCAATTTGAGAGGTGTAGCATGTGTAGCTAATAAGATTAGCTATTTGACGCCTAATTCTAACACCCTCATTTACATCTCCAATAACATCCTCTTTGTTATGGAGTCTTCTAACCCATGGAGCGGGTTCATTAGAGTCCAAGAGAGGGACTCTAGTAGTGGGTTGTGTGACTTCATCATTTTCATTAGATGTCCCAACATTGGGAGTCACAACAACCCTCTTCAAAGGAGAGTCATCACTAAAAATAACCTCCTTCTCATGATCATTTGACTTGAGCCTATTATCATCAAATACGACATTGGATGATTCCATAACACTTAGAGTCTTTAAATTGAAAACTCTATAGGCTCTACTATTCAAGGCATAGCCAATAAAAATACCCTCATCACTCTTAGCATCGAATTTGCCAAGTTGATCACGGTCATTCAAAATGTAGCATTTGCTTACAAAAGTGTGGAAGTAGCTAACATTTGGCCTCTTGCCTTTCCATAACTCATATGAGGTATTTCTAGTACCGGGCCTTAGGAAAATACGATTCCCTATATAACAAACCGTATTGACGGCTTCGGCCCATAGGTTTCTTGGGACATTGTTGCTAAGCAACATCACACTGGCCATCTCTTGAAGGACCCTATTCTTCCTCTCAACAACTCCATTTTGTTGAGGTGTCCTAGGAGCTGAGAACTCATAGGAGATGCCTAAGCTATTGCAATAGCTTTCAAATGAGGCATTCTCAAATTCCCTCCCATGGTCACTTCTAATCCGTTTAATGCTTTTAATGTTAGAATTCATTTCATTTTGTATTTTAGTACAAAGCATTTTAAACTTATCAAAAGTTTCGGATTTTTCTCTAAGAAAATATGTCCATGTAAATCTAGAGAAATCATCAACACAAACAAAAATGTATCTCTTTCCACCTAAACTCTCGGTTTGCATAGGACCCATGAGATCCATGTGGGGAAGCTCTAGGGGCTCCTTGGTGGAGAGATACTTCCCCTTTTTGTGCATGCTTTTAGTTTGTTTTCCTTGTTAGCAAGGTCCACAAATACCATTGGCTTTCTTCCCAAGCTTAGGGAGGCCACGCACACACTCGAACTTTCCAAGGGTTCTTAAATCCTTAAAGTTCATGTGGCCAAGTCTTTCATGGCACAACTATATTTGCTCATCCATGAACACATTGTTTGAGACTATTCTAGCTTCAAGACAATAGCAATTGTCGCTAGATCTCATACCTTTCAATAAGGTTTGTCCATCGGGCTTTAGGATCGAGCAATCATCTTTACAAAACAAGACGGAATATCCTTCATCACTTAGATGTGAAATGCTTATTAAATTGGCTTTCAAGCCATCAACAAATAAAGCATCGGATAAGGAGGGTAATCCAGGAACGGAAATGGTTCATTTCCCTACAACTTTCTTTTTGGATCCATCACCAAAAGTGACATATCCACCTTCCTCCATAACAAGAGTCTCGAAGAAACTCTTGTTTCCCGTCATGTGCCTAGAGCACCCACTATCTAAATACCAAAAATTAGAAGAATTTGCCTTCAAGGCTATTTGAGCAACATGGCAAACATTTTCATTCTTTCTAATCCACCTAGAAACAATCTTAGCTTTCTTAGTGGTCTTTGGTACATGGGCTCTAGATGTCCTAGGATCATGCATAATAATATTATCATTCCTAGGAACATGCATCATGGCTCTTTTCTTTTTCTTCTCTATCATGCTTCTAGTTTTGCACATTTTCATGTATCGAAAGCAATGTGGTCTAATATGACCATCAAATCCACAAAAGTGACATATAGGAGTAAAATAAGGAATCATACCTTGTCCTTGTCTTTGTGGATGAAAGGGTTCAATCCTTCTTCGTTGTTGAACCGCTCTAGCTTGCTTCCTAGCTTGAGGTTGCATGATAGGTCTGTTTCCTTTGTGAGCCAATCGTGGAGGAATGTTGGCTTGAGGGACCCTAGTGGGTTGAGCTTGAGTTTGCCTTCTTGGCCCCATCTTCACTTGTGCATTTGAACATTGTCCTACTTCTAACTTATTCCTAGGAATTTTCACAAATGAAGTTTCTTCGTTCTTCAAACCCTTGACAAACACGGTCTTGTTAGAGGTTGAGATCTTCTTGTTATCTTCATACCCAAGACCCCTCTTGTCACATGGACTCTTTCCAACACCAAGCATATGGTCAAGCTTCTTAGTGCTAGAATCCATCCTAGTCATAGAATTTCTAACTTCTTCAAGCTCCCTCTTTAGACTTTCTTCATTCCTCCTAGATAAGACTAACTCCTCTCTTAGCTTATCTTCCATCTTCTTGAATTTTTCCACTTGTTCACCTAAGTGGTCATTGTGAGATGCAAGCTCAAGATTTTCTTCTCTCAACATCTTGATCTTTCTTGTGCTCTTGATTGCTAAATCATTAAACTCGGCATGGCATTTAGCAAGCACCTTTTTCTCCACAAAACTACTTATGGAGTTAGACGAGGAATCACTTTCTTCTTCACTTGAGTCATTTTCCTCTTGACTCATATCCTCTCTCTCACTAGCACTTTTGCTTTTATGGGAGGAGGCAAAAGCTAGGAGATTAGCCATGAGCTCTTCATCACTTGAAGACTCATCTCCCTCAATGGAGTCATCACTACTTCCACTCCAAGTGGCGGCCATCACTTTTCCCTTTTTCCTCTCATTGTGATTTGCACATTCGGGGGCAAAGTGACCTATGCCACCACACTTGAAACATCGGACCCCTTTCCTTTCGGTCCTTTCTTGCCTAGGTTCAAACTTCTTGAAAGAGCCCTTTTTCTTCAAATCTTGACCTTTTGATCCGAAGCCCTTTCTTCTAAACTTCATAACTTTGTTGAACCTTTTTACAAACAAGGCAAGGTCTTCATCCGAGTCAACCTTCTTTGCCTCCTTTTCATCCTTGGAGGTTTTTAAAGCAATTCCTTTTTGCTTTTTAGTTGGTGTGGAGATAGGCCCTTTCCTAGACTCATAAGCTAGAAGTCTCCCAATCACCTCACTCGGCTTCATATCCTTATAACCACTATTTTCTTCTAAAGCCGTCACCTTCGATTCAAACCTATCGGGTAGAGATCTCATAATCTTTTGCTTGATTCTCCTATCCGAATATGGATCACCAAGTTGATGGCTTTGGTTGACTATATCCATCAACTTGATCTGGAAGTTGTTGAAGCACTCATTCTCTTCCATCTTAAGCATCTCGAATTGAGTTTGGAGGACTTGAAGCTTAGAGTCCTTCACCACTTTGGTTCCTTCATGTGCAATCTCTAGGATGTCCCAAGCCTCCTTAGCTATCCTAGTATTTTGAATCAATTAATAATGATTTTCATCCATAGCACACAAGATGGCATGCATCGCCTTCCTATTCCACTTTGATGCCTCAAACTCTTGCGCGTTCCATTGCGCCTTAGGATTCAATACTTTTTCTCCTCCACCATCGGGAGTCATCTTGGGTAGATCATATCCGTCTTCCACCGCCATCCATGCACGGTCATGAATTTGGCATATGTAGGATTCCATCTTCCCTTTCCATTGGGAATAGTTCAATCCGGTAAGAAGTGGAGGCCTTGTGCTTGAGGCACCTTTGTAAGGATTCCCTTTTGTTGATTGGCTTATTTCGTGGGCAAACCACATGTTGGGGTTTGGTTGTAAGGGTAGTCTAGGTGATTTGTTGAAGATCAAGACCCTTTCCAAGACCTCAAGAGGACAAGCACCAAAGGTATATCTTGTGCTTACTTTGGCTTGAAGAGTTATAGGTGCACACACACACACAACATGCATAACTCTTATTCTTGTATGGTGTGTTCATATTTTGTGTGCATTGTGCTTTATTGACTTATTCAATATCTCTTCTTGCATGTTGAATTGATTGCATCTTGTTATATGATAATGCCATGACATGATAGGCATTAGGATGCATTCAATACCCACACTTGCACTTCATGTATGTTAGCTTTTAGTGTGGAGTAATTCGTTTCCCTAAGGATGTTCGGAAACGTCCGCGCGTGCACGGTAATGTGCTTTGTTTTGCGCGATGATCGCCGGTGGAGATGCCTTTGACTTCTCCTTGGTTTCACCATTTTTGGTGAATCGGTGGTTACGTTCGGTGGCCTGGCCGCCGTTCGAAACCGCCGAATGAGACCTGATTGAAATATATCTCTCGGGTCCAAAACGGCGGTTGGGATCGACGGTTTCCAAACCGCCGAACGAAGTCGCCGAAGTTCCCCTGTTCCACTCGGGAGCCATTCGGCGGTTCAATTCGGCGGCCTGGCCGCCGAATGAAACCGCCGATCGGTGCGTTTCAAGGGCAAAATTGTATTTTCACCTGCCCTGTTTTTGGTCTCTATAAATACATCCTTATCTCTGGTTCAGAACACAAGTCTTTGATCATAAGAACCCTAGAGAGATATTTAGAGAGACTTGAGAGAGAAAGCTTAAAGATCATATCTTTATCTCTCTAAACCCATTCCCACATGCATAAATCTTCATCTAAGCATCATCTAGGATCATCTAGCATATGCTAATGCATGGGACTTCTTCAACACACATGGTATGATTTGTTGAACACTTTTATCTTACATAATTAGTGTTTCTACTTATCAATTTTATCTCATATTTTACTTATATGTGTTTAGATTAATTTCTACATATAAGATTGAGATTATGTGTTGATTGGGTTATTATTTGTTAGCTAGGCTTTAATGTTCATATGCCATCTAGCTAATTGATCTCATTTATTGATTGAGATTATTTTTCATAGCTTATTTGATTAGGTCATTATTGCCTAAAAGCTATGCCATGAACATTCTTGTGTGATGTATTGATAACTAGGTTGATAGATTGTTTTTTAATCAACTAGTTAATCCTTTGAATGTTTGTGGGTTTTATATGATAACTTTGTATCTAGGATTGGTTATCCTTTACTTAGCTAAAGTTATATGCCATGTCATATAGCTATATGTGATATCTAGGATTGATTATATTGTCATCTTATAATCCTAGGTAAGCATTTAGAGTACCCTAGCTCTTATTGCATTAATTGAATATTCATACATATTCACATAGGGTTGTGCATCTCTTTTGAGAGATTGAAGTCTTGGGGCTAAGTGTGCTTAGGCCTCAAGCAAATTGGACTAGAGCCGCTATAAAAGGCCCGCGTGGTAGATTAGAGGGTGCTCACGCCAAGAGTAGTGTATCAGAGGATATCACTAGGGATTGAACCAAGAGTGGCGATTGGTAGTGTCCATAGCCTGAGGTTATCTAGGGTGAGGGTCCGAGAATCTCTTGAGGGTGTAACCGTCTTTTCATATAGTGGATTTCGAGGTTCGAGTGTGGCGCACTTACCAGCCCGTGGTTTTTCCCTGTTGAGGGTTTCCACGTAAACATCAAGTGTCATTTACTATTTCCGCATCTTATTACACTTGTATGTATTATTGACTTGCTAGGGGTATTTTCGTAAAATTGACTTGCATGCGAAAATTGGGTAATAATTAGAGAAAATCTATTCACCCCCCCTCTAGCTTTATATTGATAAACACACCTCAAGTATTTAATTACTTTCAGTTGGTATCAGAGCGGGTTCCTAGATATACTTAGGTGATCCAAGCTCATTTTTGGTGTGTTGTGCATTTTGTATGATTATTGTTTTTGACATACATCTTGCATTCTTCTCATTTGCATTCATTCAACGCAAACACTATGAGTGATTTTGTGAGAGAAGAAAATAACTCCAATGAGGAGATGTCCCTCTAAGGTGCGAGAGGAGACGAAGGCCTTCCTCAATCTTGGTCTAACCAACCAAGAAGGCTAACTTCCCTCAACCTACGATCCTAATAGGGAAGTGTTCAATCATGCAAGCTCAACCGAGCAAGCAACATTGTCTTGGTCATCATCAAAGGAGGAGAGATCCTATCCAACTACCAAGACAACCACAACGACAAGGGAAAGCACTTTTGCATGCTCAAGGGAATGGTATAATTCCTAACCTTATCTCCTCTTGTCATTTGTGTGGTATTGTTGGTCATGTTAGACCAAGTTGCTTGCATTACATTTAAATATGTAATCTTATATGCATGATTGAAAAGAAAAAGGCTAGAGCTAAGATGCATGTCCTTAAAAAGGAAGAAAATCATTTGCATGATCCTTTGCCATCTAGAACTCTAGAACCTATGACCACTAGGTATGTTATTGAGACACCTAAGTGGATTAGAAAAGACGAACCCGCTTGCTATGAGACAAACATGTCTCAAATAGGTTCAACTAGGTCCTATGGACTTGGTAAGTCTTTTAGACCACATGCCCTTCATTGAAGTGGTGTGGATATTTGACCCCATATGGGGAACTTAAGCAAAGAGAGCTATTTTGCATCTAGTCACTTGCAAAAAATTTGAAATATCTTGTGCTTCTTTTTTTGTTGCTTGAGTAAGCTTGGTTACACTATGTATACATATTTTCTATTCAATAAGTGTGATCAATGCTTGTATTGCAATCCATGTCATATTTATGTTCAAACATGCATTTTTGGACTAGGAGATATATACATAGGATTTAATTTGAATGACCTATAATGATCTCCATGACATGATGATTGCTAAATGACATGCTAAATGTTTATCTTAAAAAGCATGTTTTGATGATTGCAATTTTTAAATGCAAAAAATGTGTGAAAAAGCTTATGAGACTCAAATGAAAAAGGATCTTGTATCCATTCAAGGATTTTACAATCCAAATGTCTCTCTTTCTTTATTGGTTGAACATGTCTACTATCATACGGATATCTTATCCGGAAAAATCAAATAGGGTGCAAAGTCGCTCATGACATGTTTGGCTTATAAAGTTGGATATAGTTGTTCTTAAATTGAAATCAATGAAAACCTATATCCTTGCTTCTCTCTTGACATTGGTGAAATTGGTTTGAATTCATATTGAAAACCTTTGTCATTTGCTTTGCCAAATACCATGGTATTTTGGACTTAAATGCTACATGTCTTGTATGCAAAGCAATTTTTTGATTCACACATTTTCTTTAAATAAATCTCCTTGTTTCTCTCCAATAAATTGAGATTGCATAAAGTGACTTATATTGATTATGCATATACTAGAATGCTACTATCTCTCTTTGCCTTGAGTGACCCGGTTGGGGACTACTCCTTGTCTATATCATGACAAAAAGGGGGAGTATGTTGTGGTAAGGGGAGTTGCAAATTGTAGTAGCAATTGTGCATGTTGGGGAGAATACTAATTGAGGGGGAGTAACCCTTTGAGGGGGAGCATTTGCACATTCATACATTGCATGATGTTGTACTTAAATTCTTAAATGCAAATGCTTGTTTTATCTCACTTGATTCATCTCACCTTTTCTTGTATTGGAAAGTATAGAAACTGTGCTTTCAGGGATTGATTGTTCTACTTGAGATTGAAGACTTCAAGACTATTTATCTTATCTCTTTGTAAAGTAGAAAATCATAGTAGACCCGTAGTTTCTATTATGTTGTGAGGAATCAATGTGAGTGGTGGTTTTGTCACGAAATAGCCAAAGGGGGAGATTGTAAGGATTCCCTTTTGTTGATTGGCTTATTTCGTGGGCAAACCACATGTTGGGGTTTGGTTGTAAGGGTAGTCTAGGTGATTTGTTGAAGATCAAGACCCTTTCCAAGACCTCAAGAGGACAAGCACCAAAGGTATATCTTGTGCTTACTTTGGCTTGAAGAGTTATAGGTGCACACACACACACAACATGCATAACTCTTATTCTTGTATGGTGTGTTCATATTTTGTGTGCATTGTGCTTTATTGACTTATTCAATATCTCTTCTTGCATGTTGAATTGATTGCATCTTGTTATATGATAATGCCATGACATGATAGGCATTAGGATGCATTCAATACCCACACTTGCACTTCATGTATGTTAGCTTTTAGTGTGGAGTAATTCGTTTCCCTAAGGATGTTCGGAAACGTCCGCGCTTGCACGGTAATGTGCTTTGTTTTGCGCGATGATCGCCGGTGGAGATGTCTTTGGCTTCTCCTTGGTTTCACCATTTTTGGTGAATCGACGGTTACGTTCGGCGACCTGGCCGCCGTTCGAAACCGCCGAATGAGACCTGATTGAAATATATCTCTCGGGTCCAAAACGGCGGTTGGGATCGACGGTTTCCAAACCACCGAACGAAGTCGCCGAAGTTCCCCTGTTCCACTCGGGAGCCATTCGGCGGTTCAATTCGGCGGCCTGGCCGCCGAATGAAACCGCCGATCGGTGCGTTTCAAGGGCAAAATTGTATTTTCACCTGCCCTGTTTTTGGTCTCTATAAATACATCCTTATCTCTGGTTCAGAACACAAGTCTTTGATCATAAGAACCCTAGAGAGATATTTAGAGAGACTTGAGAGAGAAAGCTTAAAGATCATATCTTTATCTCTCTAAACCCATTCCCACATGCATAAATCTTCATCTAAGCATCATCTAGGATCATCTAGCATATGCTAATGCATGGGACTTCTTCAACACACATGGTATGATTTGTTGAACACTTTTATCTTACATAATTAGTGTTTCTACTTATCAATTTTATCTCATATTTTACTTATATGTGTTTAGATTAATTTCTACATATAAGATTGAGATTATGTGTTAATTGGGTTATTATTTGTTAGCTAGGCTTTAATGTTCATATGCCATCTAGCTAATTGATCTCATTTATTGATTGAGATTATTTTTCATAGCTTATTTGATTAGGTCATTATTGCCTAAAAGCTATGCCATGAACATTCTTGTGTGATGTATTGATAACTAGGTTGATAGATTGTTTTTTAATCAACTAGTTAATCCTTTGAATGTTTGTGGGTTTTATATGATAGCTTTGTATCTAGGATTGGTTATCCTTTACTTAGCTAAAGTTATATGCCATGTCATATAGCTATATGTGATATCTAGGATTGATTATATTGTCATCTTATAATCCTAGGTAAGCATTTAGAGTACCCTAGCTCTTATTGCATTAATTGAATATTCATACATATTCACATAGGGTTGTGCATCTCTTTTGAGAGATTGAAGTCTTGGGGCTAAGTGTGCTTAGGCCTCAAGCAAATTGGACTAGAGCCGCTATAAAAGGCCCGCGTGGTAGATTAGAGGGTGCTCACGCCAAGAGTAGTGTATCAGAGGATATCACTAGGGATTGAACCAAGAGTGGCGATTGGTAGTGTCCATAGCCTGAGGTTATCTAGGGTGAGGGTCCGAGAATCTCTTGAGGGTGTAACCGTCTTTTCATATAGTGGATTTCGAGGTTCGAGTGTGGCGCACTTACCAGCCCGTGGTTTTTCCCTGTTGAGGGTTTCCACGTAAACATCAAGTGTCATTTACTATTTCCGCATCTTATTACACTTGTATGTATTATTGACTTGCTAGGGGTATTTTCGTAAAATTGACTTGCATGCGAAAATTGGGTAATAATTAGATAAAATCTATTCACCGCCCCCCCCCCCCCCCCCTCTAGCTTTATATATTAAACACACCTCGAGCATTTATTTAATTACTTTCAACCTTCGTTGCCACAACCATTTCCACCGTTTCCACTCATAGTGTTTATGAATGAATGAAATGAATGCAAATGTATGAATGATCAAAAATCACACAAAATGCAAAACACACCAAAATAAGCAAGGATCACCTATGTATGTCTAAGAACCCGCTCTGATACCAATTGAAACAAATTATAGCACGGTGTGTATAAAACTATCTAGAGGGGGGGGGGGGGGGGGGGGGGGGGGGGGTGAATAGATTTTAAGCTTTTTATCCAATTTTTCATATTAGTCCAAATTACGAAATTACCCCTAAATAGATAAAGCAATAAATCAAGTATAAATTGCGGAAATTAAATAACACTTGATTTTTACGTGGAAACCCTCACGCGGAAAAACCACGGGCTAGTAAGTAAGCCATACTCGAACCTCGAATCCACTAAATGTGTAAACGATTACAACCTAATCCTGGAAGTAATCACACACCTACCTAATCCCGGTATGAGTGAACCTAGTCCGATTGCTTGCGAATTAAGCAACCTAATCCCGGTCACAACACAAGACTTAATTCTCTTGAAAGAGATTAACACCCTAAGTGAATATATGAATATTCAAATGCAACATAGAGCAAGGGAAACCCTATATGCTTATCTAAGATGATGAATATGCAATTAAACACAATCCTAGATATTAAAGCTAAATGACATGTCAATTAGCATACATAATCATAGATTAGAGAAACCTAGATATCTATCATAAAAAACAACACTCAATCAAATCAACACAACAATCTCTATCTTGAATATTAGATTATAATCTAAGAACAGTCAAGTAATAAAAGAGATGCCATAATAAATTAAACACTAATTATGTATGATAATAGTGAAAAACTTACCAAAGCAAGTGTGATGATGAAAGACCCATGCAAGCAAGCATCCTAGATATGCTAGAGAATGCTAGATGAACTTTGATGCAAATGGATTTTTGTTTGAGTGTTTAATGAGCAAACTTGATTGCTTTCTCTCTTAAAATTCTCTCTTTTGAAAGTAGGATTCTTGATAATCAAAGAGTCACATTCAGAATAAGAGAAAGTGATGTATTTATAGGCATGAAAAACAGAGCATGTGAAAAGACAAGTTTGCCCCTGAAATGCACCGATCGGCGGTTTCAATCGGTGGCCAGGCCGCCGTTCATAACCACCGAATTGGCCCGAGAGGAACAGGGGACCAACGGCGGTTTCATTCGGCGGTTTCGTGACCGCCGATCCAACCGCCGAATCAAACCTGATATGAAAAATCAATCAGGTGTGAAAACGGCGATTTCATGCGTGACCGCCGTTTCAACCGCCGAATTAGGCCGAGAGATAAAATCAATTAGGTCTTGAATGGCGGTTTCGAACGGCGGTCGAGACCGCCGATCATAACCGCAGAATTACTCCATACACTACTGGAAGCAAACGGCGGTTTCATTCGGCGGCCAGGCCGCCGATCACAACCGCCGATCACCAACAAGGGTGAAAACCAAAGAGAAGCCAAGGGCATTCTCAGTAGGCGGCCCTTGCGCTAAACCAAGCACATTCTAGTGCATGCGCGGACGTTTCCGAAAACTATCGGGAAACGAATTACAAGACAACAAGACACAAATACACACAACAAAATATAACACATAAGTGCAAGTGTGAAATGTGACAAGTAAAGAGAATGCACACATATGCAATGTATGTTAAGTGAGTGTGTGCAACTAATCTCTTTAAAGAAAAGTAAGTACATAGAAATTTACCTTCGGTGCTTATCAATACGAGGTCTTCAAAGGGCTTCGAACAATGAAACCAATACCTATGCTACCCTTACAAAGTACCCCAACATGTGGTTTGTCCACGAAATAAGCCAATCAACAAATGGGAACCTTACAAGGATGTAGGACACAACACGTCCGAATGCTACAGTCTCCGTAACCAAATTGAGGGATTGGTAAGAGGAGGACTTCTGGTTGAATTTTTGCAACAAATACGGAATAGCATCAAGGCAGGGAAGGAGGTGTAAGGGGAAATGCGAGATGCAGAAGAAAGGAGGAAGGAGGAAGGACGAAGGAAAGGATTTGATGCAGCAAATTCAAGTTATTCATACTATCAGCGGAGGCCCAACACTAGCGGGGACTTCTAACAATTCAAGGAAGAACCAAGCCAGGAAGATCCCAAGGCTCACCACTGGTCATGACGTACTCCGGGTCTCTACAGGATCACAAGATTATCATTTTCACCGAGGATGACGCCTACAACATAGTTCAGCCCTATAATGATCCAATGGTGATCACGGTACGGATTGCCAACTGCCGGGTCCACTGCATCCTGATAGATACCGGGAGCAGTGTGGACATTCTGTTCAAAGAAGCATTGGAGAAGCTCAACCTGAAGAACCCCTATTACAACAGTTGCACCACACCTTTTTATGGTTTTACAAGAGATTCCGTAACGCTAGTGGGAACACACATTCTGCCAACGATAATTGGAGAAGCCCCCCTTCAGCAGAATATCATGACGGAATTCATAGTGGCTGATACCCCGTCTGCCGATAATGCAATCCTGGAAACACCTTTCCTATCGGGGATCTTGGGAGTCCTATCTATTTATCATAACGTATTGAAGTTCCCCGTCGGAACCAAGGTAGGAGAAGTCAAGGGGGATCAGCAGGCAGCCCGCACCTGTTATACAGTGTCCACCAACCCTACTGTATTAGCCAACTAGTGCACCCATGTTACTAGTGAACCGGGTCACAGGGTCCTAGAACCAGATCACTGTATCTTACAAGAAGTGGAGGTGCCAGACATGATTATAGAATAAATAGAAGAGGAAGAACAAAGGTGGGTTGGAGGACACCCCGCAGAGCAGCTAGAAGAAATCCAGATCAGAAAGGGAGATCCAGCTAAAGTAGTGAAGATAGAAGGTGCGTTGGATCGTGAGGTCAGGGGGAATCTGGTAAAGCTTCTTGAAGAATATAATGACATTTTTGCCTGGAGTCATGACGAAATGTCAGGTATCCCTCTCAACCTAACAGCTCATCGTTTGGCTGTAGATGCTACTTTTAAACCCGTCAAGCAGAAGCAGAGACATTTCCACGCCGAGCGGAATGCCGCGGTACAAGAAGAGGTGGGTAAACTCATGAAAGCCATATTCATCAAGGAATCCCGCTACCCCGAATGGATTGCCAATGTGGTCATGGTAACCAAAATAAATGGGAAGTGGCGTATGTGTGTGGACTATACCGACCTCAACCAAGCTTGCCCAAAAGACAGCTTCCCTCTTCCTAAAATCGACCAGCTGATTGATTCTACCGCAGGTAACAAGCTTCTAAGCTTTATAGATGCTTTCTCAAGGTACAACCAGATCATGATGCACCCCGCTGATCAAGACAAGACCAGCTTTATCACTGGGCAAGGCCTTTACTGCTACAAGGTTATGCCATTCGGTCTCAAAAATGCTGGAGCCACTTACCAACGTTTGGTGAACAAGCTATTTAAGTAGCAGATAGGAAAGTCTATGGAAGTGTACATGGATGACATGATCACCAAGTCTCAAATGGCCAACCAACACCCTGAAGATTTACGCCAAACCTTCCAAGTGATAAGGGAGAATCAAATGAGATTAAATCTGGCCAAGTGTGCATTCGGGGTAGCAGCAGGAAAGTTCCTTGGCTTCATGGTACATGAGAGAGGAATCGAGGAATCGAGGCCAATCCTGAGATGATCAAAGCCATCATAGAACTAGAATCCCCCACTACACTCTAACAGACACAAGGATTGACTGGCAGGATAGCAGCATTGAACTGTTTCATATCCTGATCTACAGATAAGTGATCGCGCTCCAAATGTTCACATTTAGCACTCCCTTACTTAGCTTTTGTAACCATTTTCCGAGCCCTTTTTGGTATTTAATATTATAAATAAGTGTTTTTCAGGTATTTCAGCTCATCATGGGTATTTTAGACCAAACTGGAAGAAAATAGCAAAATCAAGGCAAAAGAGGGCAATTTCGTAATTATGGAGAATCAGGGGTCAAAGTGCAATTAAGGATAAATTACTGCAGATTATGTGATTAAGGAAGAGTAGAGGGGTGCATATTGTAAATCGCCGCGCAAAGCACAGCGTCAGGCCATGTCAGGCATTGAAATGACGTCGTTTGGCATAGACACACGTCAGCAGTGATGTCGCATTGATGTCACTTCGTCTTTAACATGCAGCCGGGTCGACCCGACCCAAGTCTGACTTGGTTCAGACTCGGTTGACCCGGTGATAACCCAACTTGATTTCAGCCCGTTTTCGACGTATTTACCAGTGGCTCTCCGCCCCGAACGACGGCCAACGTCTCGCCGGTCCATTTGCACCCACTTCTAACCTCCCATGCAAAGTATTTTGCTCTCCACCAACTCCTTCAAGTGTGCAAAACCTCCATGAACAACCAAGCTTGGAAGCTTGATCCCAGCTGCCTCTTTCCCATTCATAACACGTTCAAACCCGCGGGAGATCAGCGAGTTCATGCCGAAAGACATGTCCCGTAAGGCAGAAAGTCCAAACTCACGGGAATTCTTCACGAATCTCCGTGAGTTCACGTCGGCAAGAATAAGCCCGCGAGCCAGAGTGAATGAAGCTCGCCGAGTCCTCTGCACTTGAAGGCAGCTCGTCCCATTTGCCTCTCCTATCACCTAAGCTTGTTACACACACCTTACCACCATAAAATATCTTAGATAACTTACTTTAGACAAAATATCTAATATATCTTAGTTAGCAAGTTATTTAATATATTACACTACACATTTTTAGTTTTAACTATCACTAGATATTTTAGTCTTTAGTTAGTTTTAAAATATAGAATCCTAGAGAGAGAGGAAATCTCTCACTTGGTTTTAGTTATTAAACACTTTTCCCATCACTTTCTAGGTAGCCAAACACCAATTTAGGGTACTTAGACTTGATCCTTTGGAGTTGCTCTAGAAGGATATTGTGCTTGGATTGCTAGGAGGAGTCTTCTTGTGCAAGAAACGAATCCGAATGGGTTTGTTTAGCTCTTCTTTCGTATTTTCATGCTTATATACTTCTATGTGTAACTAAACTCATTTGTTAAGGGATTCATGTAAGTCTTGTAATTAAACCATTGATTAATCAATCTATTTGTTATTTCACTCTCTAAGGCTTTGTATGTGTGGATTATGAACTCTAATGATATGTTGATGATATGTCTTGCATAAACATATATTTGTACACACTTGGTAGTTGATTTCATGCATAGAGTGTCCCACAATATGTATGAATGTTTCACTAACCATTTTATAGAGATGTCTCTAAGTAATTAGGTTAATTAGAAAATATCTACATCATTATTCCTAAAATTCTCTCTTGAGCACTTGTCTATGATATTAGATTATGTGTAAAATGATGGATTTGGTGCTTAACATTGTTGATAAATGAAATACATGACTTAGAATGTTGTGAATGTGCTTAATAAATGATTGAAAATGATATGGTTAATACTTAAATGAATCAATCCCCTAACATATTTAATCTAGCTTAATCATCTTAATCTAGCTTAATCCTTAGTTCATTGTAAGCTTAATATAATTAATTTAGATAACATTAACTAGTGAACATGTTTAGAAATTAGAAATCAATAATCAATGATAACCTAGAACTAGTTAGCTAATTCACCTCCTCGTGGGAACGACCACCCTTACTCGTTTCCCTTTACTACTCACACGACTCGTACACTTGAGAAGGGTGAACCACCCACGCGCCCTTTTAGAATAACAATAGTAGAATAGCGTAATTTAGTGTAGTTAATTTAGAACCGGTTTTGGCGCGGTCAATAAGCGCTTACCTTTTTTTAAAATCATCAAACAGGGAAAGAAGATGAAGTGGGTGACGCGTCCAGACCGATTCTACAATTATCACTACTAATTACTCTATCCTAGCTCGGTTCGATTAAGGGGACGCACGAGTCCTTTACTCTTTGCAATCGTACAAGTCGTTAGACGAGTATAGTGTTTAGAGTAAGGGTTATTGTTCCCAAGGAGGAGTAGCAATTTACACTTACTTAGAACAAAAGTTAACAACACTAAAGTTAACTCTAACTAATGCCAATTCAATTAAATGAGATGATCAACACATTAACTATGCTAAGATTGGAACTGATTAAGGGAACAATTATAACTAATGAGTTCAAATTCTAGATTAAAGGATTGCTAGGGGATAGATTAATTCAAGTAACAACCTATTAGCTAATCAATCATTATTAAGCTCAAACACAAAGACTCTAACATGCATCTATTCATGTGAAGTTATAAAGCATTAAATCCTCAACCTTAATCACCATCTAAGGTTAGAAGAGTGATTAAAGGAGATTTACTTAAGGTGTTAGTAAAGATTCACAAGTAATCTCTATAACATAGATGGCATAAGAGGCACATGCATCAAGGTTTTAATTGCATACAAGTTCATCAAGTTATTGTGCATCAATTGATAGAGTGTTTGTTGCAACCACCACTCATAAATGAATGAAAGATCACATACATAACTTGAGAAGGTAAGGCTAATAAGATTGATTATATAACAAGGTTAATTACAATAATTATATCTAATCACCAAACAAAAAGGAGTTAGTTACACATAGAACCAAAGTTACTAGGAGATACAATTGTAGGAAACTTCACCAAATGATAATTCTTGTGAAGTGGAAATGATCCCCTTTGCAATCCAAGCAATAACTTCTTCTATGGCAACTTGAAGTAGTCTACTCTAAGGTACCAAAATGGTGTTTGGTTGCCAAGAAAGTAGCTAAAAAAACTAACTATCTTCTCTATATCTCTCTAGCTATTTCTATCTATATTTTCTCAGTTATTTTCTAAGTTGTCTAAGTATGTTGGTTGTGAGCATTCATTGAGAAGTTAATGACATTCTCTTGTGCATGGATGAGAGAGAAGGCCTTCCAAGGACAATAAGTGGCAAAAAGACTCCATATGATTGGTTTTGGGGCGAAGCTTGATCCACTTGCAGCTCGTCAGAGTTCCTGGCGGGTATGTGCCGCGGGTTCTTTCCAGCTAGATGAACCCACCAGGACTCCTTTCTCTTTGTAGCGGACTCGTTCTGTAGGAATGGTGTCTTTGTGACGAATGTCTGAACCCACCAGAAGTTGTCGCGGGTTTGTGCGACGGGACTATTCCAGCAAGGCAGAGAGTCTGGACTCGCCAGACACTTTGAGGTGCATCCCCGCGGCTTCGTGCGGCGGCTTCATTCTAGCTGGGCAGAAGGTCTGAACTCGCCGGAACGATGTTGAGTGTGCCGCATCTTCATACAGCGGCTTCGTTCCCATTGGACTTAGTTGATGAACCCGCTAGCTTGTACTTCTTCTATTTACTGCCTTATTTGCTCTCTTTTTATCACATTGGACCAAAATGCCCTTGAAACGCCTGAGTTACCTGAAAAGACTTATTTACAACGTTAATGACATTAAATGCTCGGAAAACGGTTACAAAAACCAAGTAAAGGGGGCGCTAAATGTAAACATTTGGAGCGCGATCAAACCCCCAAACCTGACTTTTGCTCGTCCTCGAGCAACTACAAATGCTAAAAATTAACTAAAAACCAAAGACTACTATGTATTAAGTATATACAACGCACACTAAAACATTTCTGAGAGCCAATTTGGAAATATGCTAAAAGATGTGATGATTCAGGAAATAAAACATGCAAAAACTTCTAGTTAGATGGTAGCACAATTACAACCTCGAAAACATGCGACAAGGTGAATCCCACACTCTAAATACTCAGTTTCAAAAACAAAGCACTCAAGAGCAAGAACTCAATTTACCTTGACTCTATCCTTACCGGATTTCAGTCTGATTTTCTCTCAGAACCTAAGTTGCTCTCATATAACATATGCGAGTAAGAGTATGTGTATAAGAATCAAATGTAACGCATATGCAATTAAAATTAACGCACAACTTATGGAAACTGTTTCATGAATGAATTGAAATGCCACAAATGTGGAAAGAGCATGCTTGAATAACATTCCCCAGCTAGACTTTCTAAAAGATCAACTAGGTCTTTCCTTGGTTGTAACGGGGCCAAAGGGTAATATGGGTCAAATGGTAATATGGGTCAAATGGAAGAATCACTGGAATTCTGAAGTTTTTGATCAATTTTACAATTTTGTTTCCTTAGCTCATTATAAATAAGTCTCCAAGCGTCTAGGCTAAGATTCAACTTTTAGTTTGTGCTACTTAGTACTCGGATTCGAGCACTTCTAATCAAGTATCGTGGCTTACGCAATATATATATATATATATATATATTTAAATCAAGCCAGTAATTTGCACAACTATCTATCATAGCCTAAGTACACGTTATTTACAAAATTTCGAGCTATCATAATGCATCTATAACAATGCATAATCCTTGATCAAATACTACATCATTCCAAGTGTAAGTATATGGGTATATGGTGGTGATAAAATGAATGGTTTGTGTTTGGCCTCAAATTTGGCAATTGGAGCACACATCACAACATGGACAGTGTTTGGGCATTTGGTAGCGAAGCACACATGCCTAGAATCCTTTCCAAAAGTCCGTCTAGCGAGGGAATACAATTTTGGCAAGCAGTCCACATTTTATTGTTCATGGCATTCAATTATGCAAATGAGATCATATAACAATTTGAATAGTGTTTACCCTCAGAAGGTGAAAATTTAGGCCCTGTTTCTTATGGGTAGTCTCCACTATTGGTTAATGCAATCTCGCGCTAAGTTCTATTCACTAGGCACAAGAGAAAGGGACTATTACACAATGTGCAATGTCATCTTGGAATGCCATTGTGATAGCTACAATTTAGTAATCAATGCATGCACAATTCTTTAACAACACATACATATTAGCATCTCATTTAAACACATGTGTTCCGTTGGCTCAATCGGAAAGTTTTTGAATTTTTTTACCTATATACCATATATACAATACAACATATACAAACACTATGTACAAGACACTATATACACCTATGTGAATGATTGGCAAGGTGTTAATGTGCCCACACTCCCAAACCTAAACTCGACATTGTCCCCAATGTTCGCACACGGAAGACAATAAAAAGAGTTCAATGTGTAAGGATTCCCGTTTTGTTGATTGGCTTATTTCGTGGTCAAACCACATGTTGGGGTTTTGAATGTAAGGGTAGTCTAAGTGTTTAATGATTGAAGATCAAAGGCCCTTCCATGACCTCAAGATTCAAGCACGCCAAAGGTATAATCTCTTGTGCTTGTTTTTCTTTGAAGAGATTTAGTAGCACACACACACTTAGCATTCTTGCTATGATTGCATACTTGCTTATTTTTATGTGCATCTCTTCACATGTCACTTTACACACTAGCACTTTGGTTGATATATCTTGTTGTGTGTATATGTGCCTTATAATTCGTTTCCCGACATTGTTCGGAAACGTCCGCGCTTGCACTAATGAGTGCTTGGTTTCGCGTGAAGACCGCCTATGGAGAATGCCATTGGCTTCTCCTTGGTTTTCACCATTGTTGGTGATCGGCGGTTATGATCGGCGGCCTGGCCGCCGAATGAAACCACTGTTTCAGTCCAGATTGGTCTGAAGCAATTTTACGGTCCAGATCGGCGGTCACGACCGCCGTTCGAAACCGCCGTTCATACCTGATCGATTTTAATCCCTATTCGGCGGTTGGATCGGCGGTCACAAAACCGCCGAATGAAACCGCCGTTAATGCTCTGTTCTTCACGAGCTCAATTCGGCGGTCGTTATCGGCGGCCTGGCCGCCGATTGAAACCGCCGAACGGTGCGTTTCAGGGACAAAAGTGTCTTTTCACATGCCCAATTCTTGATGTCTATAAATATCTTATTTTCTCAATCTCTGAATAAGCTTCTTAAGCATATTAGAACCCTAATCTTTCAAGAGAGATTTTTGAGAAAAAATCAAATCAAGAACTCTTTTTTAACCACTCAAATCAAATCCTTTGTGCATCAAATTTCATATTGCATCTTCTATGTCTAGATAGAAAGCATCCATGATTGGGTTTGCATCATCACAACTTGCTTGGTAAGATTTTGATTAAGTTCATCTTATTTGATTATTTTTATTATCAAGCTATTCTCTTTAATTTACTTGTATGTTTTGATCATATGATAAATACAAGATTAGAGAATTAATTGTGATGAATTGATTGAGTGTTGTTTGTGATAGCTAATTAGGTTTTTAATTAATCTTGATTAGCTAAGCTATTTGACATGTCATTTAGCAATTGATATCTAGGGTTGATTTAAATTGATTATCTCATCATCCTAGATAAGCATCTAAGGTTACCTAGCCTTGTTTGTTATTTGAATATTAATACATATTCACATAGGTTGCATAATCTCTTCTTAGAGAATTAAGTCTTGAGGCTAAGGTTGCTTAGGCCTCAAGCAATTGGACTAGAGCCACTTTTAAAGGCCTGAGTGGTAGAAGTGGGGGGTTATTGACCGGAGTGTTAGACGAGGTCTACATAGGTTGTAAACTCCATTTCGATTAGTGGATTTCGAGGTCCGAGTGTGGCGCACTAATCAGCCCGTGGTTTTTCCCAGTGGTTGGGTTTCCACGTATACATCAAGTGTTATTTTAATTCCGCACTATATTACACTTGCTTGTATATTTAACTAGTAGGGGTATTTTCGTAATATTGACTTGTATGCGAAAATTGGGTAATAATAGCTAAAATCTATTCACCCCCCCTCTAGCTTTATATTGAACATGCCTCGAGTATTTAATTACTTTCAATTGGTATCAGAGCGGGTTCCTAGATATACTTAGGTGATCCTAGCTCATTTTAGGTGTGTTGTGCATTTGTGTGATTTTTGCTCATTCATACATTTTGCATACATTTCATTCATTCATTTGATACAATGAGTGGATTCGGTGGCAACCATGAGGGTGCTTCAAGCACACGGCCACCCCTCCTCACCGGTATAAATTACTCCCAATGGAAAGGGAAGATGGAGGCATATGTGTGTCAAATCCATGATAGGGCATGGATGGCCATTGAAGATGGATATTCGCCTCCTATGATGACTCCCACGGGTGGAGGAGAAGAAGTGCTCAAGCCTAAGGCACAGTGGACACAACCTGAGTTTGAGTTGTCCAAGTGGAATCAAAAGGCGTGGCACGCCCTCATATGTGCAGTGGATGAAAATCAGTACAAACTGATTCAGAACACTAAGATAGCCAAGGAGGCATGGGACATCTTAGAGGTTGCACACGAGGGAACCGAAGTAGTGAAGGACTCCAAACTTCAAGTCCTCCAAACTCAATTTGAGACACTTAGGATGGAGGAGAATGAGTGCTTCAACGACTTCGAGATTAGGTTGATGGACATTGTCAACCAAAGTCATCAACTTGGTGACCCTTACTCGGATAGAAGGATCAAGCAAAAGATAATGAGATCGCTTCCCGAGAGGTTTGAGTCTAAGGTGACGGCTTTAGAAGAAAATAGTGATTTTAAGGACATGAAGCCGAGCGAGGTAATAGGTAGACTTCTCGCCTACGAGTCTAGGAAGGGTCCTAGCTCCACTCCTTCAAAGAAGCAAAAAGGGATTGCTTTGAGAGCTTCCAAGGTTGAGAAGGAGGACAAGGATGACTCGGATGAAGACATGGCACTTTTAATGAGAAAATTCAAGAAGTTTGTAAAATTCGAGAAGAAGGGTCATGCATCCAAAGGGCAAGAATTGAAGAAAAGGGTTCCTTTCAAGAAGGTTGAGCATAGGCTAGAGTATAGCGAAAGGAAAGGGATCCAATGCTATGAGTGTGGTGGCATAGGTCATATCTCACTAGATTGTGGGAATTTGAAGAACAAGAGAGAAAAAATGATGGCCGCCATTTGGAGTGAAAGTGATGACTCCGAAGAGGGAGATAAGTCATCAAGTGATGATGAGCTTATCAATAACTTCAAGGCATTGGGTGCCAATTGTGAAGAAAATGAAATTGTTGGTAAGAACTTCGTTGCTAGTAATCCCATAGAAGAGAAAGTCAAAGAAGTAGCTCTAGAGGAGATAGTTGTTGCTTCACATTGGGATATGGCACTTATTGACTCAAGAGATCAAGGTGAAGGTCTTGATGAGGATATTGGATCCATAGGAGAGGAGGAGAGTCTAGAAGATGACACTAGTGGAGATGACTCCTTATCTAACTCTACAAATGGAAATGTAGAGAATATGGATATGCATAACTTTATAGTCAATGTTGAAAGCTCCATGAAGAAGAAAGATAGATTTCTAAGGATTTTAGAGGAAGAAAATCTAGAGCTTACAACATACAATGACCTCCTAAAGAAGCAAGTGGAGAAAATGGATCTTAAGGACAACTTTGAAAGTTTTGAAAGCTCTAAGTTAAAGAATGAAAAAGAGATTCAAAGGTTAAAGGAAGAACTACTTAGGCTTTCAACACAAGTTGATCACTTGAATGATGAAGTGATAAGATCCATGGTGGAAGAAGACAAGCTAAAAGATGAGCTAGCTTTGTCTAAGAGGAATGAAGAGGGTTTGAAGAGAGAGCTTGTTGAAGCCAAAGAGTCATTGACTAGAATGACCACAAGCACCAAGAAACTTGACAACATACTTGGTGTAGGAAAAAGCCCTTGTGACAAAAGAGGTCTTGGATTCGAAGTGAGCAAGGATTGCTCTATTCCTAAGAAGACCGTCTTTGTGAAGAGTTTGGGTAAGATAGAAGCGTCACCGGTGCAAACTCCTAGGAAGAAGTTAGAACTAGGACAATGTTCGACAAATGCACAAGTGAAGGTGGTGAAAGCAAGACAACCCCAAGCTCAACGGATTAGAGCCTCTCGAGTTATCTCTCCTCAACAAATGACTCACTATGAAAAGAGGCAAAACATGCTACCTAATCCAAGGAGGCAACCCATTCCGGTTCAACCAAATAGAAGACATGAACCGACTCAACACCAAAGGAGACATCAAATGCATGATGAGTCTCAAATGACTTCACAAGAACATGGTATGAATTCTTACTTTGTACCAACTTGTCATTATTGTGGTGTTTATGGGCATATTAGGCCTAAGTGCTTTAAGTACATTAAGCATTGTAGGATTGATAGCATGATAAAGAAAAAGAGGCTAAGAAGAGCCCATTTGCATGAGCCTAGGAAATCTTTTGTCAATAATCCTAGGTTAGTGAATGACATGCAACCATTGTCCACTAGGAAGATAAATGTTATATCTATGTGGATAAGGAAAAATGAACCCGCTTGCTACGAGACTAACAAGTCTCAAATAGGTTCAACTAAGTCCAATGGACTTGGTAGGTCCATAGGACCTCATGCCCTTCATTAATGAAGGATGATACTAACCCCATATGGGGAACTCAAGCAAAGAGAGCTATTTTTGCATTCTTGTCACTAGCAAAAAATTTGAAAAATCTTATGCTTCTTGGTTGATTGCTTGAGTAAGCTTGGTTGCACATATGTATATATGTTTTCAATTCAATAAGTGTGAACCTTGCTTGTTTACAATCCATGTCATATTTATGTTCAAACATGCATTTTGGACTAAGAGATGTATGTAGGAAGTATGATTTGAATGACCTATGATTATCTCCATGACATGATGATTCTTTAATAACATGCTAATGTCTTATGAAAAGCATGAAATTCATGTACATGCTCAAATGAAAAAGCATGAATTGATAATTGCGTTCTTAAATGCAAAAACTTGTGTGAAAAAGCTAATGAGACTCAAATGAAAAAGGATCTAGTTTCCATTCAAGGATTTTACAATCCAAATGTCTCTCTTTCTTTATTGGTTGAACATGTCTACTATCATACGGGTTTCATTCCCGGAAAAATCAAATAGGGTGCAAAGTTGCTCATGACATGTTTAGCTTATAAAGTTGGATATAGTTGTTCTTAAATTGAAATCAATGAAATTTCTATATCCTTGCTTCTCTCATGACAATGGTGAAATTGGTTTGAATTCCTATTAGAAACCTTTGTCATTTGCTTTGCCAAATACCATGGTATTTTGGACTTGAATGCAATATGTCTTGTATGCAAAGCATTTTGTTTCACACATTTTATCTAATAAATCTCCTTGTTTCTCTCCGATTAATTGAGATTGCATAAGGTGACTTATATTGATTATGCATATACTAGAATGCTACTATCTCTCTTTGCCTTGAGTGACCCGGTTAGGGACTACTCCTTTGTCTACATCATGACAAAAAGGGGGAGTAGAATGTGGTAAGGGGAGGTGCAAATTGTTGTAGCAATTGGTGCACATTGGGGAGAATATACATTGAGGGGGAGTAACCCTTTGAGGGGGAGCATTGCATTCATCATACATTGCATGATGTTGTGTTTAATTTCTTAGAAATGCAAATGCTTGTTTATGTCCTCACTTGATTCATCTCACTTTTACTTGTTTTGGAAAGTTTAGAAACCTTGTTTCAGGGAATGATTGTTCTACAAGAGATTGAAGGCTTCAAGTTTTATTTTTATATATCTCTTTGTATTGTAGAAAATCTTCATTGACCCATAGGTTTATTTTTGTTGTGAGGAATCAATGTGAGTGGTGGTTTTGTCACGAAATAGCCAAAGGGGGAGATTGTAAGGATTCCCGTTTTGTTGATTGGCTTATTTCGTGGTCAAACCACATGTTGGGGTTTTGAATGTAAGGGTAGTCTAAGTGTTTAATGATTGAAGATCAAAGGCCCTTCCATGACCTCAAGATTCAAGCACGCCAAAGGTATAATCTCTTGTGCTTGTTTTTCTTTGAAGAGATTTAGTAGCACACACACACTTAGCATTCTTGCTATGATTGCATACTTGCTTATTTTTATGTGCATCTCTTCACATGTCACTTTACACACTAGCACTTTGGTTGATATATCTTGTTGTGTGTATATGTGCCTTATAATTCGTTTCCCGACATTGTTCGGAAACGTCCGCGCTTGCACTAATGAGTGCTTGGTTTCGCGTGAAGACCGCCTATGGAGAATGCCCTTGGCTTCTCCTTGGTTTTCACCATTGTTGGTGATCGGCGGTTATGATCGGCGGCCTGGCCGCCGAATGAAACCGCCGTTTCAGTCCAGATTGGTCTGAAGCAATTTTACGGTCCAGATCGCCGTTCGAAACCGCCGTTCATACCTGATAGATTTTAATCCCTCGGGTTTGATTCGGCGGTTGGATCGGCGGTCACAAAACCGCCGAATGAAACCGCCGTTAATGCTCTGTTCTTCACGAGCTCAATTCGGCGGTCGTTATCGGCGGCCTGGCCGCCGATTGAAACTGCCGAACGGTGCGTTTCAGGGGCAAAAGTGTCTTTTCACATGCCCAATTCTTGATGTCTATAAATATCTTATTTTCTCAATCTCTGAATAAGCTTCTTAAGCATATTAGAACCCTAATCTTTCAAGAGAGATTTTTGAGAAAAAATCAAATCAAGAACTCTTTTTTAACCACTCAAATCAAATCCTTTGTGCATCAAATTTCATATTGCATCTTCTATGTCTAGATAGAAAGCATCCATGATTGGGTTTGCATCATCACAACTTGCTTGGTAAGATTTTGATTAAGTTCATCTTATTTGATTATTTTTATTATCAAGCTATTCTCTTTAATTTACTTGTATGTTTTGATCATATGATAAATACAAGATTAGAGAATTAATTGTGATGAATTGATTGAGTGTTGTTTGTGATAGCTAATTAGGTTTTTAATAAATCTTGATTAGCTAAGCTATTTGACATGTCATTTAGCAATTGATATCTAGGGTTGATTTAAATTGATTATCTCATCATCCTAGATAAGCATCTAAGGTTACCTAGCCTTGTTTGTTATTTGAATATTAATACATATTCACATAGGTTGCATAATCTCTTCTTAGAGAATTAAGTCTTGAGGCTAAGGTTGCTTAGGCCTCAAGCAATTGGACTAGAGCCACTTTTAAAGGCCCGAGTGGTAGAAGTGGGGGGTTATTGACCGGAGTGTTAGACGAGGTCTACATAGGTTGTAAACTCCATTTCGATTAGTGGATTTCGAGGTCCGAGTGTGGCGCACTAATCAGCCCGTGGTTTTTCCCAGTGGTTGGGTTTCCACGTATACATCAAGTGTTATTTTAATGCCGCACTATATTACACTTGCTTGTATATTTAACTAGTAGGGGCATTTTCGTAATATTGACTTGTATGCGAAAATTGGGTAATAATAGCTAAAATCTATTCACCCCCCCTCTAGCTTTATATTGAACACGCCTTGAGTATTTAATTACTTTCACAATGGTTTGGTTGTTTGGCCAACAAACAACTAACCAATCCATGCAAAAACAAACTCATATATACAATCACATGATATCATATCCATTCATGCACTATACTTCAAAAATCCTAGGCACTATCAATCAACCACACAAAAATTTCCACACTTAGATCTAACATGTTACTAACTACGAAAATTATATGCAAGTAAGCACTATATATAATAATGAAATTAAAAATACTGTAAATACAACCCAAAAGCAAAGTACTGGGTATTCAAAAATGCGGAATAATGCTCCGCCCACAAAATCCATGCGGAGTACCAATCTGCCTAAATAGAAATGTCATCATCACAAATAGAAATGCCCCCTCACTAGTGTAACTGGTGCTATCGCTAGGGCAACTGGTGGTGTTACTGGTGGTGGAGATGTCATTGCTACTGCTGGGGTCTAACAATGTAAACTGAACACCTCTAACGGAGTAACGAAAAATAAGCTCAGAAGGAGGTGGTGGCCCCGTATATAGAACTGTGCTCATCGGTGTCTCGGGCTCCTCCACAGTGTACTCCTGGACTCGTATCCTTATAATCCTCTGATAGAAGCTCGATGCTCACCACGTATGACCCTACATACTCCACATACTTAGGTACCTGATCCAAGAATGGCTTCTAATCCTCCATCTCATTCGGTGTCACTAGGACCTGTTCTAAAATCTGCTGCTCATCATATAGTAAGTCCATGAAGTTGAAACTCTACTTATATTGATCTGGTCGAGCCATGGAACTGAAAAATAAATCATCAATGTCAACAAAAATATAAGGGTTAGGTATACCTGACTTAGGAGCGGTCGGGATAGCTGATGTCTCGATAGTGGCAGATGGCTCCTCATGCCTAAGCTTCTGGCGGCTCTCATGTTCCTGCTCATCGTACTGCTCGCTATCGGCCTCAGAAGGCTGCTCTGGCTGGTATCTTACTATGTGCGTGACTGCCTTCGTCAAACCCTTCACCTGCTTCACGAGGCGGCAAACAGTCTGTGCCAAAGTGGCATTGGAATCCATCAAGTCCTTGTGGGACTGCATCATACTCTTTGCCCAAGTAGGCACGTCATCCGCTCTCTCAAACTCTAACTCCTCAGACTCACTATCCTCAACTCCTACATTAGACTCCTCAGCCTGAGCCTGAGCATCCAATCTCTCTTGCTCTCTTTTCGAAATTGACCTATGCTGGGCCAACCTCTGCTCCCTCTGCTCCTTTATACTAAGGAGCCTCTCTATCCTTGGCTTGCCTTCTGCAGCCTCA
The DNA here is from genome assembly GCA_008009225.1 of Acer yangbiense. NCBI lineage: Eukaryota > Viridiplantae > Streptophyta > Magnoliopsida > Sapindales > Sapindaceae > Acer > Acer yangbiense. The sequence goes on from CM017769.1 coordinate 24,517,247, forward strand.
TTGTAGGCTTTCCTACCTACGGTCCCCAAGGGTGTTAGAAGCCCATCTGATGGCAAGTTTACTCGAATACCTACTTTCTGAGCAAAGTGGGTGATCAGGCATGGAAAGAAGAGGCTCAGATTGAATCTCCCCCCGGATTCTACTATCCGTCTCACTATGGTACGCCTAACATCAATCTCCAACTTGTTCTTCATTTGGTAGAGCATCCACTTCTTTCTTCAAATTTGTCCAGTGTCCGCTGGGCATAAGGGAATAACTGAAGTAGATACTCCAGAAGTGCTCCTTGAATCCCAGCTCTCTCTAATGGACCTTACAGTCCTTGGTGTCCCAAACTATGTCTTCTATCCCTGTAAGAGCGATACCAAATTGCTTGTCATAATGTTCGAAGAGGGCATTGGGCCCATACCCTTCCTCCCACTGAGGGTAGCTCTGAGTGTGGAGGTACTCATTTATCTGCTCAGCTGTCATAGAGATCGACTTCCTTCGGATCACAACCGGAGCTCTATTCTCAAACTCGTCCGGATCTATAGCTGCATAGAATTCCTGAACGATCTTGCGGTTGGCCCTCTTCAGAAATGAGACATAGGCCTCCCACTTCCTTCGACGAATCTCATCAAAAATCGCCGTTTGCCACAACTCATCAAAGCTCACGTCCCTCTCGATGATAATAGGCCGCCTAGTGGTGCCCTCAAGTCTCTCCCTAAATATCTCCTCCGCAGTCCTCTCTGGGTGTGTGGACTTTTCCTTTAGGTTAATGACGAAGCATTTCAATACTACATTTACTTATATACATTCTATAATTACATATACTATGTATACTATGTGCTTGTTTCCATTTCAATCAATTCATGAAGTTAGGACTAAAAGTATACAAACGTAGTTAAATTGCTTATGGCATACCTAGGGAGTGAATAGGTTTTTACACCTTTTTTCAATCCCTTGAACAAACTTTCATTTGTCCCTCAAGATAGCCTTACACACAACAAAATAAACCAAGAAAGACATATATAGATGAAACAAATTATAGCACGGTGTGTATAAAACTATCTAGGGGGGGGGGGTGAATAGATTTTAAGCTTTTTACCCAATTTTTCGTGTTAGTCCAAATTACGAAATTACCCCTAAATAGATAAAGCAATAAATCAAGTATAAAATGCGGAAATTAAATAACACTTGATTTTTACGTGGAAACCCTCACGGGAAAAACCACGGGCTAGTAAGTAAGCCACACTTGAACCTCAAATCCACTAAATGTGTAAATGATTACAACCTAATCCCGGAAGTAATCACACACCTACCTAATTCTGGTATGAGTGAACCTAGTCCGATTGCTTGCGAATTAAGCAACCTAATCCCGGTCACAACACAAGACTTAATTCTCTAAAAAGAGATTAACACCCTAAGTGAATATATGAATATTCAAATGCAACATAGAGCAAGGGAAACCCTATATGCTTATATAAGATGATGAATATGCAATTAAAAACAATCCTAGATATTAAAGCTAAATGACATGTCAATTAGCTTAGATAATTATAGATTAGAGAAACCTAGATATCTATCATAAAAACAACACTCAATCAAATCAACACAACAATCTCTATCTTGAATATTAGAATATAATCTAAGAACAATCAAGTAATAAAAGAGATGCCATAATAAATTAAACACTAATTATGTATGATAATAGTGAAAAACTTACCAAAGCAAGTGTGATGATCAAAGACCCATGCAAGCAAGCATCCTAGATATGCTAGAGAATGCTAGATGAACTTTGATGCAAATGGATTTTGGTTTGAGTGTTTGATGAGCAAACTTGATTGCTTTCTCTCTTAAAAATCTCTCTTTTTAAAGTAGGGTTCTTGATGATTAAAGAGTCACATTCAGAACAAGAGAAAGTGATGTATTTATAGGCATGAAAAACATAGCATGTGAAAAGACAAGTTTGCCCCTGAAACGCACCGATCGGCGATTTCAATCGGCGGCCAGGCCACCGATCATAACCGTCGAATTGGCCCCAGAGGAACAGGGGACCAACGGCGGTTTCATTCGGCGGTTTCGTGACCGCCGAATCAAACCCGAGATTAAAAAATCAATCAGGTGTGAAAACGGCGGTTTCATTCGTGACCGCTGATTCAACCACCGAATCAAGCCGAGAGATAAAATCAATCAGGTCTTGAACGGCGGTTTCGAACGGTGGTCGTGACCACCGATCATAACCGCAGAATTGCTCCATACACTACTGGAAGCAAACGGCGGTTTCATTCGGCGGCCAGGCCACCGATCATAACCGCCGATCACCAACAAAGGTGAAAACCAAGGAGAAGCCAAGGGCATTCTCCGTAGGCGGTCCTCGCGCTAAACCAAGCACATTCTAGTGCATGCGCGGACATTTCCGAAAACTATCGAGAAACGAATTACAAGACAATAAGACACAATTACACACAACAAAGTATAACAAATAAGTGCAAGTGTGAAATGTGACAAGTGAAGAGAATGCACACATATGCAATGTATGTTAAGTGTGTGTGTGCAACTAATCTCTTTAAAGAAAAGTAAGCACAAAGAAATTTACCTTCGGTGCTTATCAAGATGAGGTCTTCAAGGGGCTTGAGCAATAACACGATACCTAGGCTACCCTTACAAAGAACCCCCAACATGTGGTTTGTCCACGAAATGAGCCAATCAACAAATGGGAACCTTACAATCTCCCCCTTTGGCTATTTCGTGACAAAACCACCACTCATATTGATTCCTCACAAAGAAATAGAAACTACGGGACAACTATGATTTTCTACAACACAAAGAGATAAGAAATAAAACTTCAAGTCTTCAATCTCTTGTAGAATAATCAAGCCTTGAAAAGAAAGTTTCTAACATTTCCAATACAAGTAAAAAGTGAGATGAATCAAGTGAGAACAACAACAAGCATTTGCATTTTTAAAGTTTAGGCACAACATTATGAAATGTATGTGTATGCAATGCTCCCCCTCAACGGGTTACTCCCCCTCAATGAATGTTCTCCCCAATATGCAAAATTGCCTCTATTTTGCAACAACTCCCCTTACCATATCCTACTCCCCCTTTTTGTCATGATATAGGCAAAGGAGTAGTCCCCAACCGGGTCACTCATAGCAACGAGAGATAGAAGCATGCAAGATATTTGCATATATATATAAGTCACTTTATGCACCTCAATTAATTGAAGAGAAACAAGGAGATTTATTTGAAAGAAAATGTGTGAATCAAACATGCTTTGCATATAAGACATGTAGCATTCAAGTCCAAAATACAATGGTATTTGGCAAAGCAAATGACAAAGGTTTCTAATAAGAATTCAAACCAATTTCACCAATGTCATGAGCAAAGCAAGGATATAGAATATATTGATTTCAATTTAAGAACAACTATATCCAACTTTATAAGCGAAACATGGCATGAGCGACTTTGCACCTTATTTGATTTTTCCGGATAAGATATCCGTATGATAGTAGTCATGTTCAACCAATAAAGAAGGAGAGACATTTGGAATGTAAATTCCTTTGAACGGATACAAGATCCTTTATTCATTTTGAGTCTCATAAGCTTTCACACAAGGTTTTGCATTTTAAGAGTATGCAATCATCAATTCATGCTTTTCATGTGAGCATGTTATATGAATTTTATGCTTTTTCATTTGACATTAGCAAGTTTTTTAAGAATCATCATGTCATGGAGATAATCATAGGTCATTCAAATCATACTTTCTACATACATCTCCTAGTCCAAAAATGCATGTTTGAACATAAATATGACATGGATTGTAAACAAGCAAGGTTCACACTTATTGAATTGAAAACATATATACATATGTGCAACCAAGCTTACTCAAACAATTAAAAGAAGAGGCATAAAATATTTCAAATTTTTTGCAAGTGACAAGAATGCAAAATAGCTCTCTTTGCTTGAGTTCCCCATATGGGGTCAATCATAGAACATCACTCCACAAGACATATCCCAATAGATCTACTAAGAGTTTTTAATCGAGTAGCATCTAAGGGTTTAGTAAATAAGTCCGCAAGTTGATCATTGGTACCTACATGTTCAAGTACTATGCATTTATTTTCAACAAGCCCTCTAATGAAGTGATGGCGGATGTCAATATGCTTAGTTCTAGAATGTTGTACCGGATTCTTGAAAATATTAATAGCACTTGTAAGGATTCCCATATATTGATTGGCTTATTTCGTGGACAAACCACTTGTTGGGGTTGATAATGTAAGGGTAGTTTAGATGTTTGAACTTCAAGCTCGAAGGCCCTTTCAAGACCTCAAGGGACAAGCACGACAAAGGTATAATTTCTTGTGCTTGATTTTTCTTTGAAGAGATTTAGTAAGCACACACACACTTAGCATACTTGCATTTGTGTGCATACTCTTCACATGTCACTTTACACACTAGCACTTTGTTTTATATCTTGTTGTGTGTATATATGCTTAGTAATTCGTTTCCCGATAGTGTTCGGAAACGTCCGCGCTCACGCGTATGTGTGCTTGGTTTTACGCAAAGACCGCCCACGGAGAATGCCCTTGGCTTCTCCTTGGTTTTCACCATTGATGGTGATCGGCGGTTATGATCGGTGGCCTGGCCGCCGAATGAAACCGCTGTTTCAGTCTAGATTGGTCTGAAGCAATTATGCGGTCAAGATCGGCGGTCACGACCGCAGTTCGAAACCGCCGTTCATACCTGATCGATTTTAATCTCTCGGTCTAATTCGGCGGTTGGATCGGCGGTCACGAAACCATCGAATGAAACCGCCGTTGATGCTCTGTTCTTCACGAGCTCAATTCAGCGGTCGTTATCGACGGCCTGGCCGCCAATTGAAACCGCCGAACGGTGCGTTTCAGGGGCAAACTTGTCTTTTCACATGCCCAATTCTTGATGTCTATAAATATCTTACTTTCTCATTCTCTGATCAAGGATTTTGAGTTATTAGAACCCTAAACTTCAAAGAGAGATTTTTGAGAAAAAAATCAAATCAAGAACTCACCTTTAAACACTCAAATCAAATCCTTTTTGCATCAAAGTTCATCTTGCATTCATCTATGATTGGGTTTGCATCATCACAACATGCTTGGTAAGATTTTGATTAATTTCATCTTATTTTAGTATTTTACTATCAAGCATATTCTCTTTTAATTACTTGTATGTTTTTGATCATATGATAAATACAAGATTAGAGAATTAATTGTGATGAATTAATTGAGTGTTGTTTTGTGATAGCTAATTAGGTTTTTGAATAATCTTGATTAGCTAAGCTATTTGACATGTCATTTAGCAATTGATATCTAGGGTTGATTAAATTGATTATATCATCATCCTAGATAAGCATCTAAGGTTACCTAGCCTTGTTTGTTATTTGAATATTCATATATATTCACATAGGTTGTATAATCTCTTCATTGAGAATTAAGTCTTGAGGCTAAGGTTGCTTAGGCCTCAAGCAATTGGACTAGAGCCACTTTTAAAGGCCCGAGTGGTAGAAGTGGGGGGTTATTGACCGGAGTGTTAGACGAGGTCTACATAGGTTGTAAACTCCATTTCGATTAGTGGATTTTGAGGTCCGAGTGTGGCGCACTAAACAGCCCGTGGTTTTTCCCAGTGGTTGGGTTTCCACGTATACATCAAGTGTTATTTAAATTCCGCACTATATTACACTTGCTTGTATTTTTTACTAGTAGGGGCATTTTCGTAAAATTGACTTGCATGCGAAAACTGGGTAATAATAGTTAAAATCTATTCACCCCCTCTAGATAATATTTAGAACACACCGAGTATTCTTTTCAATTGGTATCAGAGCGGGTTCCTAGATATACTTAGGTGATCCTAGCTCATTTTAGGTGTGTTTTGCATTTGTGTGATTTGTGCTCATTCATACATTTTGCATTCATTTGAATTCATTCATTACATACAATGAGTGGATACGGTGGCAACCATGAGGGTGCTTCAAGCACATGGCCTCCCCTCCTCACCGGTGTGAATTATGCCTCATGGAAAGGGAAGATGGAGGCATATGTGTGCCAAATCCGTGATAGGGCATGTGTAAGGATTCCCGTTTTGTTGATTGGCTTATTTCGTGGTCAAACCACATGTTGGGGTTTTGAATGTAAGGGTAGTCTAAGTGTTTAGTGTTGAAGATCAAAGGCCCTTCCATGACCTCAAGATACAAGCACGCCAAAGGTATAATCTCTTGTGCTTGTTTTTCTTTGAAGAGATTTAGTAGCGCACACACACTTAGCATTCTTGCTATGATTGCATACTTGCTTATTTTTATGTGCATCTCTTCACATGTCACTTTACACACTAGCACTTTGGTTGATATATCTTGTTGTGTGTATATGTGCCTTATAATTCGTTTCCCGACATTGTTCGGAAACGTCCGCGCTTGCACTAATGAGTGCTTGGTTTCGCGCGAAGACCGCCTATGGAGAATGCCCTTGGCTTCTCCTTGGTTTTCACCATTGTTGGTGATCGGCGGTTATGATCGGCGGCTTGGCCCCCGAATGAAACCGCCGTTTCAGTCCAGATTGGTCTGAAGCAATTATGCGGTCCAGATCGGCGGTCACGACCGCCGTTCGAAACCGCCGTTCATACCTGATCGATTTTAATCCCTCGGGTTTGATTCGGCGGTTGGATCGGCGGTCACGAAACCGCCGAATGAAACCGCCGTTAATGCTCTGTTCTTCACGAGCTCAATTCGGCGGTCGTCATCGGCGGCCTGGCCGCCGATTGAAACCGCCGAACGGTGCGTTTCAGGGGCAAAAGTGTCTTTTCACATACCCAATTCTTGATGTCTATAAATATCTTGTTTTCTCAATCTCTGAACAAGTTTCTTGAGCAATTAGAACCCTAATCTTTCAAGAGAGATTTTTGAGAAAAAATCAAATCAAGAACCCATCTTTAAACACTCAAATCAAATCCCTTTTGCATCAAATTTCATATTTGATCTTCTATGCCTTCATAGAATTGATCCATGCATGGTTTTGAATCATCACATCTTATTTGGTATGTTCTTCACTAATTTCATATTACTTTAGTGTTTTTCATATTAATACATCTCTTTAATTACTTGTATGCTTTTGATTATATGCTAGATACAAGTTAGAGATTATTTGTGATGAAAATTAATTGAGTGTTGTTTGTGATAGCTAATTAGGTTTTTAATTAATCTTGATTAGCTAAGCTATTTGACATGTCATTTAGCAATTGATATCTAGGGTTGATTAAATTGATTATATCATCATCCTAGATAAGCATCTAAGGTTACCTAGCCTTGTTTGTTATTTGAATATTCATATATATATTCACATAGGTTGTTTCTCTTCATTGAGAATTAAGTCTTGAGGCTAAGAGTGCTTAGGCCTCAAGCAAATTGGAATAGGGTTGCTAATAAAGGCCCGCTGGGTAGAAGTGAGGGGTTACAGACCGGAGTGTTAGACGAGGTCTACATAGGTTGTAAACTTCATTTCAATTAGTGATTTCGAGTTCCGAGTGTGGAGCACTATACAGCCCGTGGTTTTTCCCAGTGGTTGGGTTTCCACGTAAACATCAAGTGTCATTTATTATTTCCGCATCTTATTACACTTGTATGTATTGTTGACTTGCTAGGGGTATTTTCGTAAAATTGATATGCATGCGAAAATTGGGTAATAATTAGATAAAATATATTCACCCCCCCTCTAGCTTTATATTGATAAACACACCTCGAGTATTTGAGAACTTTCAGCATGGATGGCTATTGAAGATGGGTATGCACCTCCTATGATGACTCCCACGGGTGGTGGAGAAGAAGTACTCAAGCCTAAGGCTCAGTGGTCACTTGAAGAGTTTGAGACTTCAAAATGGAATAGGAAGGCATGGCATGCTCTTCTATGTGCAGTGGATGAAAATCAGTACAAACTGATTCAGAACACTAGGATAGCCAATGAGGCAAGGGATATCCTAGAGGTTGCACATGAAGGAACCAATGTGGTTAAGGATTCCAAGCTTCAAGTCCTTCAAACACAATTTGAGTTGCTTAAAATGGAGGAGGACGAGTGCTTCAATGACTTTGAAGTCAAGTTGATGGATATTGTGAATCAAAGCCATCAACTCGGTGATCCTTATTCGGATAGGAGAGTTAAGTAGAAAATTATGAGGTCTCTCCCTGCTAGGTTTGAATCAAATGTGACGGCTTTAGAGGAAAATAGCACCTATAAAGACATGAAGCCGAGCGAGGTTATTGAAAGACTCCTCGCCTATGAATCTAGGAAGGCTCCTAGCATTTCACCTCCTAAAAAGCAAAAAAGGAATTGCTTTGAATGCTTTCAAGGTTGTGAAGGAGGAAAAAGGTTGAAACAAATAATAGCACGGTGTGTATAAAGCTATCTAGAGGGGGGGTGAATAGATTTTACGCTTTTTACCCAATTTTTCGTGTTAGTCAAAATTATGAAAATACCCTCAAGATAATATAAACAAGCAAGTGTAATATGGTGCGGAAATTAAAACAACACTTGGTTTTTACGTGGAAACCCTCACGGGAAAAACCACGGGCTATGTAAGTAAGCCACACTCGAACCTCGAATCCACTAAATGTGCAAACGATTACAACCTAATCCCGGAAGTAATCACACACCTACCTAATCCCGGTATGAGTGAACCTAGTCCAATTTGCTTGCGTTCTAAGCAACCTAATCCCGGATGCTACACACAAGACTTACTTTCTCTATGAAGAGAATACAACCCTAAGTGAATATATGTGAATATCCAAAATGCAACATAGAGCAAGGGAAACCCTATATGCTTATCTAAGATGATTAATATGCAATTAAGAGCAATCCTAGATATCAAAACTAAATGACATGTCAATTAGTTTAGCTAATCAATATTAAGCACAAAACCTAATATGCAAGCACAATATAAAATCTCAAACATACATCATACTCATCTCAATATTGTATCTAAAGCATACAAAATAACAAACAAGTAATTAATTGAGATTGCTAGATAAGAGAAACACAAAACATGTAAGATATTAGTGAAAAGCTTACCAAGCAAAGTATGATGAAGATTCCATGTTAGATGACATCTAGATGATCTAAGATGATGCTAGATGATGATTGATGATCATGAAAAAGTGTTTGAGAATCAAGAATGGAGTTCTTGGAATTTTTCTTCTCTTTGAAAAATATCCTAAGTATGAATTCTGAATATGAACTCTCTTGATTGACCTAAAGTCAAAGTGGCATATATATAGGGGGCCAAATCAAAGTGAGGTCGTTTAAGTAAGTTTCAAAGAAACGCGCCAATCGGCGGTTTCAATCGGCGGCCAGGCCGCCGTTCATGACCGCCGAAATGAGCTCGTGAAGAACAGAGCAAAAACGGCGGTTCATTCGGCGGTTTCGTGACCGCCGATCCCAACCGCCGAAACAAAACAGAGAGATCAAAATCAACCAGGTATGAACGGCGGTTTCGAACGGCGGTTTCATGCCCGCCGTTTCAACCGCCGAATTAGACTGAGAGATAAATCAATCAGGTCTTGAAACGGCGGTTTCGAACGGCGGTCGTGACCGCCGATCTTAACCGCAGATATGCTTCAGACCAATCTGGACTGAAACGGCGGTTTCAGTCGGCGGCCAGGCCGCCGATCATAACCGCCGATCACCTAGATAGGTGAAAACCAAGGAGAAGCCAAGGGCATTCTCCATAGGCGGTCCTCGCGCTAAACCAAGCACATTCTCGTGCATGCGCGGACGTTTCCGAAAGTTATCGGGAAACGAATTACACAACAACATGACACAATTACACACAACAAAATATAATAAATAAGTGCAAGTGTGAAATGTGACAAATGAAGAGAATGCACACATATGCAATGAATGTTAAGTGTGTGTGTGCAACTAATCTCTTCAAAGAAAAGTAAGCACATAGAAATTTACCTTCGGTGCTTATCAACACGAGGTCTTCAAAGGGCTTCGAACATTAAGACCGATACTTAGGCTACCCTTACAAAGAACCCCCACATATGGTTTGATCACGAAATAAGCCAATTAAAAACAACGGGAATCCTTACAATCTCCCCCTTTGGCTATTTCGTGACAAAACCATCACTCACATTGATTCCTCACAAAAAAAAATAGAAACTACGGGACAACTATGATATACTACAACACAAAGAGATAAGAAAATAAAACTTCAAGTCTTCAATCTCTTGTAGAATAATCAAGCCCTGAAAAGAGTTTCTAACATTTCCAATACAAGAAAAGTGTGAGATTAATCATGTGAGAACAATACCAAGCATTTGCATTTTTAGAATATAGGCTCAACATTACCAAATGTATGCAATGTATGATAAATGCAATGCTCTCCCTCAACGGGTTACTCCCCCTCAATGTATGTTTTCCCCAAAGTGCACAAAAGCTTCTATATTTTGCACCTCCCCTTACCATATCCTACTCCCCCTTTTTGTCATGATATAGGCAAAGGAGTAGTCCCCAACCGGGTCACTCATAGCAACGAGAGATAGAAGCATGCAAGATTTGCATATACATATAAGTCACTTTATGCACTTCAATTAATTTGAGAGAAACAAGGAGATTTATTTTGAGAAAATGTGTGAATCCAACATGCTTTGCATACAAGACATATAGCATTCAAGTTCAAAATACAATGGTATTTGGCAAAGCAAATGACAAAGGTTTCTAATAAGAATTCAAACCAAATTTCACCAATGTCATGGGAAAAGCAAGGATATAGAGATTATTGATTTCAATTTAAGAGCAACTATATCCAACTTTATAAGCGAAACATGGCATGAGCGACTTTGCACCCTATTTGATTTTTCCGGATAAAATTATCCGTATGATAGTAACCATGTTCAACTAATAAAGAAAGAGAGACATTTGGAATGTAAATTCCTTTGAATGGATACAAGATCCTTTATTCATTTTGAGTCTCATAAGTTTTCACACAAGTTTTGCATTTTTAAGAATATGCAATCATCAATTCATGCTTTTCATGTGAGCATGTTTTATGAATTTCATGCTTTTTCATTTGTCATTAGCATGTTATTAAAGAATCATCATGTCATGGAGATAATCATAGGTCATTCAAATCATACTTCCTATATACATCTCCTAGTCCAAAAATGCATGTTTGAACATAAATATGACATGGATTGTAAACAAGCAAGGTTCACACTTATGAAATTTTAAAACATATATACATATGTACAACCAAGCTTACTCAAGCAATTAAAAGAAGAGGCATAAGATATTTCAAATTTTTTGCAAGATACAAGAATGCAAAATAGCTCTCTTTGCTTGAGTTCCCCATATGGGGTCAATCATAGAACATCACTCCACAAGACATACCCCAATAGATCTACTAAGAGTTTTAAATCGAGTAGCATCTAAGGGTTTAGTAAATAGGTCCGCAAGTTGATCATTTGTACCTACATGTTCAAGTACTATGCATTTATTTTCAACAAGCTCTCTAATGAAGTGATGGCGGATGTCAATATGCTTAGTTCTAGAATGTTGCACCGGATTCTTGGAAATATTAATGGCACTCATGTTATCACAAAAGAGAGTGAGAGTACCTTGGTTGAATCCGTAGTCCACTAGCATTTGCTTCATCCACATAAGTTGAGTGCATCCACTCCCCACGGCTATGTACTCGGCTTCCGCCGTGGACAAGGAAATCGAGTTTTGCTTCTTGCAAAACCAAGACACCAAGTTGTTGCCTAGAAAGAAGCAACCGCCCGATGTGCTCTTCCTATCATCACAATTTCCTGCCCAATCCGCATCACTAAAGCCTACAAGACTAGCATTAGTGTCAAAAGAGTACCAAATCCCATAGTTGGATGTCCCATTCACATAGCGAATGATTCTCTTAAAGGAAGAGAGATGGGACTCCTTAGGATCCGCTTGGTACCTAGCACACACACCCACACTAAAGAAGATATCGGGCCTACTTGCGGTCAAATAAAGCAAGCTACCTATCATGCCACGATATAACGTTTGTTCCACACTTTTACCACTAGCATCTTTGCTTAGCTTCAAAGTGGTACTCATGGGTGTATCACAATGTTTGGCATTTTCTAAACCAAACTTCTTCACTAGGTTTTTGGCATATTTGGCTTGGGTTATGAAAATCCCATTGTCTAGTTGCCTAATTTGCAAACCTAGGAAGTAACTAAGCTCACCAACAAGACTCATCTCAAATTCATGAGACATGACATCAACAAATTGTTGGACCTTGGTGTTGTTGGTGGAGCCAAACACTATGTCATCAACATATATTTGAGCTATGAAAAGCTCATCATTATCTCTCTTGATGAATAGTGTCTTGTCAACACTACCTCTTGTGTAGTCATTGTCAACAAGAAATTGAGTGAGGCGCTCATACCAAGCCCTCGGTGCTTGTTTCAACCCATATAGTGCCTTCTTGAGGCGATAGACATGGTTGGGGTGGTGTGCATCCACAAACCCCTTGGGTTGTTCAACAAACACTTCCTCTTGCAAGAAGCCATTGAGGAAGGCACTCTTGACATCCATTTGGTGCAATTTGAACTTGTGCACACAAGAAATGGACAAGAGAAGCCTAATAGACTCTAGACGGGCAACGGGAGCAAATGTCTCCTCAAAGTCGATACCCTCAATTTGAGAGTACCCTTGTGCTACAAGTCTAGCCTTGTTCCGCACTATGTTGCCATCCTCATCGGATTTGTTCCTAAATATCCATTTAGTGCCTATGACATTAGTGGTCTTAGGCCTAGGAACTAGAGTCCAAACCTCATTCCTTTCAAATTGGTTTAGCTCTTCTTGCATGGCAAGAACCCAAAATTCATCATGTAAGGCTTCTTCAACCTTTTTGGGTTCAATTTGAGAGGTGTAGCAAGTATAGCTAATAAGATTAGCAAGTTGACGTCTAGTCCTAACACCCTCATTTACCTCTCCAATGATATCTTCTTTATCATGGAGTTTCCTAACCCATGGAGCGGGTTCTTTAGAGTCCAAGAGAGGAACTCTAGTAATGTGTTGTGTGACTTCATTAGATGTCCCAACATTGGGAGTCACCACAACCCTCTCCAAAGGAGAGTCATCCTCTAGAACATCCTCCTCCTCATGGTCATTAGACTTGATCCTAGTATCATTAATGACCACATTTGATGATTCCATGACGGTTCGAGTCTTCAAGTTGAAAACTCTATAGGCTTTACTATTCAAGGCGTAGCCAATAAAGATACCCTCATCACTCTTAGCATCAAACTTGCCAAGTTGATCACGGTCATTTAAAATGTAGCATTTGCTTCCAAATGTGTGGAAGTAGCTAACATTTGGCTTCCTACCCTTCCATAGTTCATAGGAGGTGTTTCTAGAACCGGGCCTTAGGAACACACGATTTCCTATATAGCAAGTCGTATTGATGGCTTCGGCCCATAGGTTCCTAGGGACATTGTTACTAAGCAACATCACTCGGGCCATCTCTTGGAGGACCCTATTCTTCCTCTCAACAACTCCATTTTGTTGAGGTGTCCTAGGAGCCGAAAACTCATGGGAGATGCCTAAGCTATCACAAAAGCTTTCAAAAGAGGCATTCTCAAACTCTCTCCCATGGTCACTTCTAATCCGTTTAATGCTTCTAATGTTAGATTTCATTTCATTTTGTAATTTAGTACAAAGCATTTTAAACTTATCAAAAGTTTCGGATTTTTCTCTAAGAAAGTATGTCCATGTAAATCTAGAGAAATCATCAACACATACAAAAATGTATCTCTTTCCACCCAAACTTTCGGTTTGCATGGGACCCATGAGGTCCATGTGGAGAAGCTCAAGAGGCTCCTTGGTGGTGAGATACTTACCCTTTTTGTGCATGCTTTTAGTTTGCTTTCCTTGTTGGCAAGGTCCACAAACACCATTGGCTTTCTTCCCAAGCTTAGGGAGGCCACGCACACACTCGAACTTTCCAAGGGTCCGTAGATCCCTAAAGTTCATGTGGCCAAGTCTTTCATGCCACAACTCAATTTGCTCATCCATGGACACATTGTTTGAGACTATTCTAGCTTCAAGACAATAGCAATTGTCGCTAGATCTCATACCTTTCAATAAGGTTTGTCCATCGGGCTTTAGGATCGAGCAATCATCTTTACAAAACAAGACGGAATATCCTTCATCACTTAGATGTGAAATGCTTATTAAATTGGCTTTCAAGCCATCAACAAATAAAGCATCGGATAAGGAGGGTAATCCGGGAACGGAAATGGTTCCTTTCCCTACTACTTTCTTTTTGGATCCATCACCAAAACTGACATATCCACCTTCCTCCATAACAAGAGTCTCGAAGAAACTCTTGTTTCCCGTCATGTGCCTAGAGCACCCACTATCTAGATACCAAAAATTAGAAGAATTTGCCTTCAAGGCTATTTGAGCAACATGGCAAACAATATCATTCTTTCTAATCCACCTAGAAACAATCTTAGCTTTCTTAGTGGTCTTTGGTATATGGGCTCTAGATGTCCTAGGATCATGCATAATAATATTATCATTCCTAGGAACATGCATCAAGGCTCTTTTCTTTTTCTTCTCTATCATGCTTCTAGTTTTGCACATTTTTATATATCGAAAGCAATGTGGTCTAATATGACCATTAAATCCACAAAAATGACATATAGGAGTGAAATAAGGAATCATACCTTGTCCTTGTCTTTGTGGATGAAAGGGTTCAATCCTTCTTTGTTGTTGAACCGGTCTTGGTTGCTTCCTAGCTTGAGGTTGCATGATAGGTCTCTTTCCTTTGTGAGCCATTTGAGGAGGAATGTTGGCTTGAGAGACCCTAGGGGGTTGAGCTTGAGGTTTCCTTCTTGGACCCATCTTCACTTGTGCATTAGAGCATTGTCCTACTTCTAATTTCTTTCTAGGAGCTTGCACAAATGAAGTTTCTTCTTTCTTCAAGCTCTTGACAAACACGGTCTTGTTAGAGGTAGAGATCTTCTTGTCATCTTCATACCCAAGACCCCTCTTGTCACATGGACTCTTTCCAACACCAAGCATATGGTCAAGCTTCTTGGTGCTAGAATCCATCCTAGTCATAGAATTTCTAACTTCTTCAAGCTCACTCTTTAGACTTTCTTCATTCCTCCTAGATAAAGCTAACTCCTCTCTTAGCTTATCTTCTATCTTCTTGAATTTTTCCACTTGTTCACCTAAGTGGTCATTATGAGATGCAAGCTCAAGATTTTCTTCTCTCAACATCTTGATCTTTCTTGTGCTCTTGATTGCTAAATCATTAAACTCGGCATGGCATTTAGCAAGCACCTTTTTCTCCACAAAACTACTTATGGAGTTAGATGAGGAATCACTTTCTTCTTCACTTGAGTCATTTTCCTCTTGACTCATTTCCTCTTTCTCACTAGCACTTTTGCTTTTATGGGAGGAGGCAAAAGCTAGGAGATTAGCCATGAGCTCTTCTTCACTTGAAGACTCATCTTCCTCATTGGAGTCATCACTACTCCCACTCCAAGTGGCGGCCATCACTTTGCTCTTCTTCTTTTCATTGTGATTAGCACATTCGGGGGCAAAGTGACCAATCCCACCACATTCAAAGCATCGGACCCCTTTCCTTTCGGTCCTCTCTTGTCTAGGCTCAAACTTCTTGAAGGAACTCTTTTTCTTCAAATCTTGTCCTCTTGACCCAAATCCCTTCTTCTTCTTGAACCCCATAACCTTGTTGAACCTTTTCACAAATAAGGCAAGGTCTTCATCCGATTCATGCTTTGCCTCCTTTGCATCCTTAGATGCTTTCAAAGCTATTCCTTTAGACTTCTTAGGAGGAGTAGTGGTGCTAGGAGCCTTCCTAGACTCATATGCAAGGAGACGCCCAATCACTTCACTTGGCTTCATATCCATGTAGCCACTATTTTCTTCTATGGCCTTCACCTTGGATTCAAACCTATCGGGGAGAGATCTCATAATTTTTTGCTTGACTCTCCTATCCGAATACTGGTCTCCGAGTTGATGGCTTTGATTTACAATGTCCATCAATTTGATTTCGAAGTCATTGAAGCATTCATCCTCTCCCATCCTTAGAAGCTCAAACTGAGTTTGGAGGACTTGAAGCTTGGACTCCTTCACCACCTCGGTTCCCTCATGTGCAACTAGAAGGATGTCCCATGCCACTTTGGCAATTTGAGTATTCTGAATAAGCTTGTACTGATTCTCATCCATAGCACACATAATGGCATGCATAGCCTTCCTATTCCACTTAGAAGCCTCAAACTCTTGCGCGTTCCATTGCGCCTTAGGCTTCAAAACATCTTGTCCTCCACCCTCGGGAGTCATCATAGGGAGATCATATCCGTCTTCCACCGCCATCCATGCACGATCATGAATTTGGCATATGTAGGATTCCATCTTCCCTTTCCATTGGGAATAGTTCAATCCGGTAAGAAGTGGAGGCCTTGTGCTAGAAGCTCCTTCGTGGCCACCACCATTTCCACCGTTTCCACTCATAGTGTTTATGAATGAATGAAATGAATGCAAATGTATGAATGATCAAAAATCACACAAAATGCAAAACACACCAAAATAAGCAAGGATCACCTATGTATGTCTAGGAACCCGCTCTGATACCAATTGAAACAAATAATAGCACGGTGTGTATAAACCTATCTAAAGGGGGGGTGAATAGATTTTACGCTTTTTACCCAATTTTTCGTGTTAGTCAAAATTACGAAAATACCCTCAAGATAATATAAACAAGCAAGTGTAATATGGTGCGGAAATTAAAACAACACTTGGTTTTTACGTGGAAACCCTCACGGGAAAAACCACGGGCTATGTAAGTAAGCCACACTCGAACCTCGAATCCATTAAATGTGCAAACGATTTCAACCTAATCCCGGAAGTAATCACACACCTACCTAATCCCGGTATGAGTGAACCTAGTCCAATTTGCTTGCGTTCTAAGCAACCTAATCCCGGATGCTACACACAAGACTTACTTTCTCTATGAAGAGAATACAACCCTAAGTGAATATATGTGAATATCTAAAATGCAACATAGAGCAAGGGAAACCCTATATGCTTATCTAAGATGATTAATATGCAATTAAGAGCAATCCTAGAAATCAAAACTAAATGACATGTCAATTAGTTTAGCTAATCAATATTAAGCACAAAACCTAATATGCAAGCACAATATAAAATCTCAAACATACATCATACTCATCTCAATATTGTATCTAAAGCATACAAAATAACAAACAAGTAATTAATTGAGATTGCTAGATAAGAGAAACACAAAACATGTAAGATATTAGTGAAAAGCTTACCAAGCAAAGTATGATGAAGATTCCATGTTAGATGACATCTAGATGATCTAAGATGATGCTAGATGATGATTGATGATCATGAAAAAGTGTTTGAGAATCAAGAATGGAGTTCTTGGAATTTTTCTTCTCTTTGAAAAATATCCTAAGTATGAATTCTGAATATGAACTCTCTTGATTGACCTAAAGTCAAAGTGGCATACATATAGGGGGCCAAATCAAAGTGAGATCGTTTAAGTAAGTTTCAAAGAAACGCGCCAATCGGCGGTTTCAATCGGCGGCCAGGCCGCCGTTCATGACCGCCGAAATGAGCTCGTGAAGAACAGAGCAAAAACGGCGGTTCATTCGGCGGTTTCGTGACCGCCGAAACAGAACAGAGAGATTAAAATCAACCTGGTATGAACGGCGGTTTCGAACGGCGGTTTCGTGCCCGCCGTTTCAACCGTCGAATTAGACTGAGAGATAAATCAATCAGGTCTTGAAACGGCGGTTTCGAACAGTGGTCGTGACCGCCGATCTTAACCGCAGATATGCTTCAGACCAATCTGGACTGAAACGGCGGTTTCAGTCGGCGGCCAGGCCGCCGATCATAACCGCCGATCACCTAGATAGGTGAAAACCAAGGAGAAGCCAAGGGCATTCTCCATAGGCGGTCCTCGCGCTAAACCAAGCACATTCTCGTGCATGCGCGGACGTTTCCGAAAGTTATCGGGAAACGAATTATACAACAACATGACACAATTACACACAACAAAATATAATAAATAAGTGCAAGTGTGAAATGTGACAAATGAAGAGAATGCACACATATGCAATGAATGTTAAGTGTGTGTGTGCAACTAATCTCTTCAAAGAAAAGTAAGCACATAGAAATTTACCTTCGGTGCTTATCAACACGAGGTCTTCAAAGGGCTTCGAACATTAAGACCGATACTTAGGCTACCCTTACAAAGAACCCCCACATATGGTTTGATCACGAAATAAGCCAATTAAAAACAACGGGAATCCTTACAAAGGTGACTCGGACGAAGACATGGCATTGTTGCTAAGAAGATTCAAGAAATTCGTCAAGTTCGAGAAGAAAGTCTTTGGATCCAAAGGCCAAGACTTGAAGAAAAAGGCTCCCTTCAAGAGTTTTGAGCCTAGGCAAGAGAAGAGTGAAAAGAAAGGGGTCCAATGCTATGAGTGTGGTGGTATAGGTCACATCTCACCCCGATTGTGGGAACTTGAAGAACAAGATGGCAAAAGTGATGGCCACCACGTGGAGTGAAAGTGATGACTCCGGAAAGGGAGACAAGTCATCTAGTGATGATGAGCTTACCATCAACTACACGGCATTTGGGGCCACTTGTGTAGAAGATAAAGTTGTTGGTAAGAATGACTTGACTAGTGATCCCATAGAAGAAAAAGATGAAGAAGTAGCTCTAGAGGTGATAGGCGAAGCTACTCATTGGGATATGGCTCTCATTGACTCAAGAGACCAAGGTGAAGGTCTTAATGAGAGAAATGCCTCCATAGGAGAGATAGAGAGTATATGAGATAACTCTAGTAAAGATGACTCATCATCTAACTCTACAAATGGAAGTGTAGAGAAAATGGATGTAAATGACTTTATAGTCAAGTGTGAAAGTTCATTGAAGAAGAACAATAGAAAATTGAAGATTTTAGAGGATGAAAATCTAAAACTTTCAACACACAATGACCACTTAAGTAAACAAGTGGAGGCATCCAAGAAGATTGAAGACAAGCTAAGGAATGAGCTAGCTATGTCTAAGAGGAATGAAGAAGGGTTGAAGAGAGAGCTTGTTGAAGCCATAGAGTCATTGTCTAGGATGACTACAAGCACCAAGAAACTTGACCACATTCTTGGTAGTGGAAAGAACCCTTGTGACAAGAGAGGTATTGGGTATGAAGAAAGCAAGGAGATCACTTCTCCAACCAAGACCATCTTTGTCAAGAGTTTGGGCAAGAATGAAGCCTCACCGGTGCACACACCTAGGAAGAAAATCGATCTAGGACAATGCTCAAGAAGTGCACATGTGAAGGAAGCTCCTAGGAGACAACCTCAAGCTCAAAAAGTTCCTCAACCAAACTTCCCTCAAGCTCATATTCATCAAGGGAAGAGGCCAATCATGCAAAATGGAACAAGGAAGCAAACGAGACCGGTTCAACAACAAAGAAGATTTGAACCCGCTCAACCACAAAGTCATGGGAAGGCTCCTATGCATGCACAAGGACATGGTATGAATTCTAAATTTATCCCTACATGTCACTTTTGTGGTATTGATGGTCACATTAGACCAAATTGCTTTCATTTCATTAAATTATGTAGAATCAAAAGCATGATTGAAAAGAGAATGACAAGAGCTAGAATGCATGCTAATAGGAAGGAAAATATTCATATTAATGATCCTATTATTTATAGTACTCTTGAACCATTGTCCGCTAGGAAGAAAAAAGTCATATCTATGTGGATAAGGAAAAATGAACCCGCTTGCTATGAGACTATCAAGTCTCAAATAGGTTCATCCAAGTCAAATGGACTTGGGAGGTCCATAGGACCTCATGACCTTCATTGATGAAGGATGAAATTGACCCCAGATGGGGAACTCAAGCAAAGAGAGCTTATGCATACTTGTTGCATGCAAATATTTGAAAAAAAGCTTATGCTTCTTTGTTAATTGCTTGAGTAAGCTTGGTTGCACATATGTATATATGTTTTCAATTCAATAAGTGTGAACCATGCTTGTTTACAATCCATGTCATATTTATGTTCAAACATGCATTTTTGGACTAGGAGATTTACATAGGAAGTATGATATGAATGACCTATAGTTATCTCCATGACATGATGATTTTCAATGACATGCTCAAATGAAAAAGCATGAATTGATGATTGCAATTTATAAATGCAAAACTTGTGTGAAAAAGCTTATGAGACTCAAAATGAATAAAGGATCTTGTATCCGTTCAAAGGAATTTATATTCCAAATTGTCTCTCTTTCTTTATTTGTTGAACATGTCTACTATCATACGGGTTTCATTCCCGGAAAAATCAAATAAGGTGCAAAGTTGCTCATGACATGTTTGGCTTATAAAGATGGATATAGTTGCTCATAAATTAAAATCAATGAAAACTCTATATCCTTGTGTCTCTCATGACATTGGTGAAATTGGTTTGAATTCTTATTAGAAACCTTTGTCATTTGCTTTGCCAAATACCATTGTATTTTGGACTTGAATGCTACATGTCTTGTATGCAAAGCATGGTTTGTTTCACACATTTATTTCAAAATAAATCTCCTTGTTTCTCTCCATTTGATAGAGTTGCATAAAGTGCATTTTATGATTATGCAAATGACTTGAATGCTATCATCTCTCTTTGCTAAGTGACCCGGTTGGGGACTACTCCTTTGCCTATACCATGACAAAAAGGGGGAGTAAAATG
The DNA here is from genome assembly GCA_008009225.1 of Acer yangbiense. Classification (NCBI taxonomy): domain Eukaryota; kingdom Viridiplantae; phylum Streptophyta; class Magnoliopsida; order Sapindales; family Sapindaceae; genus Acer; species Acer yangbiense. Next base: position 24,538,042 of record CM017769.1, read on the forward strand.
GTGGTAAGGGGAGTTGCAATTATGCATGTTGGGGAGACAATACATTGAGGGGGAGCATTGCATTCACAATTATTGCATGATGTTGTAATTGTGCTTAAATTCTTAGAATGCAAATGCTTATTCTAATTCTCACTTGATTCATCTCACTTTTTACTTCAATTGGAAAGTATAGAATCGTTGATTTCAGGGATTGATTGTTCTACTTGAGATTGAAGACTTCAAGATTATTTTTATATATCTCTTTGTAAAGTAGAAAATCATAGTAGACCCGTAGTTTCTATTATGTTGTGAGGAATCAATGTGAGTGGTGGTTTTGTCACGAAATAGCCAAAGGGGGAGATTGTAAGGATTCCCATATATTGATTGACTTATTTCGTGGACAAACCACTAGTTGGGGTTGATAATGTAAGGGTAGTTTAGATGTTTGAACTTCAAGCTCGAAGGCCCTTTCAAGACCTCAAGGGACAAGCACGCCAAAGGTATAATTTCTTGTGCTTGATTTTTCTTTGAAGAGATTTAGTAAGCACACACACACTTAGCATACTTGCATTTGTGTGCATACTCTTCACATGTCACTTTACACACTAGCACTTTGTTTTATATCTTGTTGTGTGTATATGTGCTTAGTAATTCGTTTCCCGATAGTGTTCGGAAACGTCCGCGCTCACACGTATGTGTGCTTGGTTTTACGTGAAGACCGCCCACGGAGAATGCCCTTGGCTTCTCCTTGGTTTTCACCATTGTTGGTGATCGGCGGTTATGATCGGCGGCCTGGCCGCCGAATGAAACCGCCATTTCAGCCCAGATTGGTCTGAAGCAATTATGCGGTCAAGATCGACGGTCACGACCACCGTTCGAAACCGCCGTTCATACCTAATCGATTTTAATCTCTCGGTCTAATTCGGTGGTTGGATCGGCGGTCACGAAACCGCCGAATGAAACCGCCGTTGATGCTCTTTTCTTCACGAGCTCAATTTGGCGGTCGTTATCGGCGGCCTGGCCACCGATTGAAACCGCCGAACGGTGCGTTTCAGGGGCAAACTTGTCTTTTCACATGCCCAATTCTTGATGTCTATAAATATCTTACTTTCTCATTATCTGATCAAGCATTTTGAGTTATTAGAACCCTAAACTTCAAAGAGAGATTTTTGAGAAAAAAATCAAATCAAGAACTCACCTTTAAACACTCAAATCAAATCCTTTTTGCATCAAAGTTCATCTTGCATTCATCTATGATTGGGTTTGCATCATCACAACATGCTTGGTAAGATTTTGATTAATTTCATCTTATTTTAGTATTTTACTATCAAGCATATTCTCTTTTAATTATTTGTATGTTTTTGATCATATGATAAATACAAGATTAAAGAATTAATTGTGATGAATTAATTGAGTGTTGTTTTGTGATAGCTAATTAGGTTTTTGAATAATCTTGATTAGCTAAGCTATTTGACATGTCATTTAGCAATTGATTTCTAGGGTTGATTAAATTGATTATATCATCATCCTAGATAAGCATCTAAGGTTACCTAGCCTTGTTTGTTATTTGAATATTCATATATATTCACATAGGTTGTATAATCTCTTCATTGAGAATTAAGTCTTAAGGCTAAGGTTGCTTAGGCCTCAAGCAATTGGACTAGAGCCACTTTTAAAGGCCCGAGTGGTAGAAGTGGGGGTTATTGACCGGAGTGTTAGACGAGGTCTACAGAGGTTGTAAACTCCATTTTGATTAGTGGATTTCGAGGTTTGAGTGTGGCGCACTAAACAGCCCGTGGTTTTTCCCAGTGGTTGGGTTTCCACATATACATCAAGTGTTATTTAAATTCCGCACTATATTACACTTGCTTGTAATTTTGACTAGTAGGGGCATTTTCATAAAATTGACTTGCATGCGAAAACTGGGTAATAATAGTTAAAATCTATTCACCCCCCCTCTAGATAATATTTAGAACACACCGAGTATTCTTTTCAGCACTCATGTTATCACAAAAGAGAGTGAGAGTACCTTGGTTGAATCCGTAGTCTACTAGCATTTGCTTCATCCATAGGAGTTGTGTGCATCCACTCCCCGCGGCTATGTACTCGGCCTCGGCCGTGGACAATGAAATCGAGTTTTGCTTCTTGCAAAACCAAGACACCAAGTTATTGCCTAGAAAGAAGCAATCGCCCGATGTGCTCTTCCTATCATCGCAATTTCCTGCCCAATCCGCATCACTAAATCCTACAAGACTAGCATTAGTGTCAAAAGAGTACCAAATCCCATAGTTGGATGTCCCATTCACATAGCGAATGATTCTCTTTACAGAAGAGAGATGGGACTCCTTAGGATCCGCTTGGTACCTAGCACACACACCCACACTAAAGGAGATATCGGGCCTACTTGCGGTCAAATAAAGCAAGCTACCTATCATGCCACGATATAACGTTTGTTCCACACTTTTACCACTAGCATCCTTGCTTAGCTTCAAAGTGATACTCATGGGTGTATCACAATGTTTGGCATTCTCTAAACGAAACTTCTTCACTAGGTTTTTGGCATATTTGGCTTGGGTTATGAAAATCCCATCATCTAATTGCCTAATTTGCAAACCTAGGAAGTAACTAAGCTCACCAACAAGACTCATCTCAAATTCATGAGACATGACATCAACAAATTGTTGGACCTTAGTGTTGTTGGTGGAGCCAAATACAATGTCATCAACATAGATTTGAGCTATAAATAACTCATCTTTGTTTCTCTTGATGAACAAGGTCTTGTCAACACTACCTCTTGTGTAGTCATTGTCAACAAGAAATTGAGTGAGGCGCTCATACCAAGCCCTCGGTGCTTGTTTCAACCCATATAGTGCCTTCTTGAGGCGATAGACATGGTTGGGGTGGTGTGCATCCACAAACCCCTTGGGTTGTTCAACAAACACTTCCTCTTGCAAGAAGCCATTGAGGAAGGCACTCTTGACATCCATTTGGTGCAATTTGAACTTGTGCACACAAGAAATGGACAAGAGAAGCCTAATGGACTCTAAATGGGCAACGGGAGCAAAAGTCTCCTCAAAGTCGATACCCTCAATTTGAGAGTATCCTTGTGCAACAAGTCTAGCCTTGTTCAGCACTATGTTGCCATCCTTATCGGATTTGTTCCTATAAATCCACATAGTGCCTATCACATGAGTGTTTTTAGGCCTAGGAACTAGAGTCCAAACCTCATTCCTTTCGAATTGGTTTAGCTCTTCTTGTATGGCTAGAACCTAAAATTCATCATTTAAGGCTTCATCAACCTTTTTGGGTTCAATTTGAGAGGTGTAGCATGTGTAGCTAATTAGATTAGCTATTTGACGCCTAGTTCTAACACCCTCATTCACATCTCCAATAACATCCTCTTTGTTATGGAGCTTTCTAACCCATGGAGCGAGTTCATTAGAGTCCAAGAGAGGGACTCTAGTAATAGGTTGTGTGACTTCATTAATGTCATTGGACGTCCCAACATTGGGAGTCACCATAACCCTCTCCAAAGGAGAGTCATCCTCTAAAACTTCCTCCTCCTCATGGTCATGAGACTTGATCCTTGTATCATCAATAACAACATTTGATGATTACATGACGGTTCGAGTCTTCAAGTTGAAAACTCTATAGGCTCTACTATTCAAGGTATAACCAATAAAGATACCCTCATCACTCTTAGCATCAAACTTGCCAAGTTGATCACGGTCATTTAAAATGTAGCATTTGCTTCCAAATGTGTGGAAGTAGCTAACATTTGGCTTCCTACCCTTCCATAACTCATAGGAGGTGTTTCTAGATCTGGGCCTTAGGAAAACACGATTCCCTATATAGCAAGCCGTATTGACGGCTTCGGCCCATAGGTTCCTAGGGACATTGTTGCTAAGCAACATCACACGGGCCATCTCTTGAAGGACCCTATTCTTCCTCTCAACAACTCCATTTTATTGAGGTGTCCTACGAGCCGAGAACTCATGGGAGATGCCTAAGCTATTGCAATAGCTTTCAAATGAGGCATTCTCAAATTCCCTCCCATGGTCACTTCTAATCTGTTTAATGCTTTTAATGTTAGAATTCATTTCATTTTGTATTTTAGTACAAAGCATTTTAAACTTATCAAAAGTTTCGGATTTTTCTCTAAGAAAATATGTCCATGTAAATCTAGAGAAATCATCAACACAAACAAAAATGTATCTCTTTCCACCTAAACTCTCGGTTTGCATATGACCCATGAGATCTATGTGGAGAAGCTCTAGGGGCTCCTTAGTGGAGAGATACTTGCCCTTTTTGTGCATGCTTTTGGTTTGTTTTCCTTGTTGGCAAGGTCCACAAATACCATTGGCTTTCTTCCCAAGCTTAGGGAGGCCACGCACACAATTGAACTTTCCAAGGGTTCTTAAATCCCTAAAGTTCATGTGGCCAAGTCTTTCATGCCACAACTCTATTTGCTCATCCATGGACACATTGTTTGAGACAATTCTAGCTTCAAGACAATAGCAATTGTCACTAGATCTCATACCTTTCAATAAGGTTTGTCCATCGGGCTTTAGGATCGAGCAATCATCTTTACAAAACAAGACGGAATATCCTTCATCACTTAGATGTGAAATGCTTATTAAATTGGCTTTCAAGCCATCAACAAATAAAGCATCGGATAAGGAGGGTAATCCGGGAACGGAAATGGTTCCTTTCCCTACAACCTTCTTTTTGGATCCATCACCAAAAGTGACATATCCTCCTTCCTCCATAACAAGAGTCTCGAAGAAACTCTTGTTTCCCGTCATGTGCCTAGAGCACCCACTATCTAAATACCAAAAATTAGAAGAATTTGCCTTCAAGGCTATTTGAGCAACATGGCAAACATTTTCATTCTTTCTAATCCACCTAGAAACAATCTTAGCTTTCTTAGTGGTCTTTGGTACATGGGCTCTAGATGTCCTAGGATCATGCATAATAATATTATCATTCCTAGGAACATGCATCATGGCTCTTTTCTTTTTCTTTTCAATCATGCTTCTAGTTTTACACATTTTTATATATCGAAAGCAATGTGGTCTAATATCACCATCAAATCCACAAAAATGACATATAGGAGTAAAATAAGGAATCATACCTTGTCCTTGTCTTTGTGGATGAATGGGTTCAAAGCATCTTCGTTGTTGAACCGGTCTATATTGCTTCCTAGCTTGAGGTTGCATGATTGGCCTTTTTCCTTTGTGAGCCAATTGTGGAGGAATGTTGGCTTGAGAGACCCTAGGGGGTTGCGCTTGAGGTTGCCTTTTTGGCCCCATCTTCACTTGTGCATTTGAACATTGTCCTATTTCTAACTTCTTCCTAGGAATTTGCACAAATGAAGTTTCTTCGTTCCTCAAACTCTTGATAAACACGGTCTTGTTAGAGGTTGAGATCTTCTTGCCATCTTCATACCCAAGACCCCTCTTGTCACATGGACTCTTTCCAACACAAAGCATATGGTCAAGCTTCTTGGTGCTAGAATCCATCCTAGTCATAGACTCTCTTACTTCTTCAAGCTCCCTCTTTAGGCTTTCTTCATTCCTCCTAGATAAGACTAACTCCTCATTTAGCTTATCTTCCATCTTCTTGAGTTTTTCCACTTGTTCACTTAAGTGGTCATTTTGAGATGAAAGTTCAAGATTTTCTTCTCTCAACATCTTGATCTTTCTTGTGCTCTTGATTGCTAAATCATTAAACTCGGCATGGCATTTAGCAAGCACCTCTTTCTCCATAAAACTACTTATGGAGTTAGACGAGGAATCACTTTCTTCTCCACTTGAGTCATTTTCCTCTTGACTCATATCCTCTCTCTCACTAGCACTTTTGCTTTTATGGGAGGAGGCAAAAGCTAGGAGATTAGCCATGAGCTCTTCATCACTTGAAGACTCATCTCCCTCAATGGATTCGTCACTACTACTACTCCATGTGGCGGCCATCACTTTACCTTTCTTCTTGACATTGTGATTAGCACATTCGGGGGCAAAGTGACCTATGCCACCACACTCGAAGCATCGGACCCCTTTCCTTTCGGTTTTCTCTTTCCTAGGCTCAAACTTGTTGTAGGAACCCTTTTTCTTGTAGTTTTGACCTTTGGAACCAAAGTCCTTTTTCCCGAACTTCATGACCCTCTTGAATCTCTTCACAAATAATGCAAGGTATTCGTCCGAGTCATTCTTCTTTGCCTCATTTTCATCCTTGGAGGTCTTCAAAGCAATTCCTTTTTGCTTTTTAGGAGGTGTGGAGATAGGACCCTTCCTAGACTCATAAGCTAGAAGTCTCCCAATCACCTCACTCGGCTTCATATCCTTATATCCACTATTTTCTTCTAAAGCTGTTACTTTTGATTCAAACCTATCCGGAAGAGATCTCATAATCTTTTGCTTGATTCTCCTATCCGAATATGGATCACCAAGTTGATGACTTTGGTTGACTATGTCCATCAACTTGATCTCGAAGTCGTTGAAGCACTCATTCTCCTCCATCTTAAGCATCTCGAATTGAGTTTGGAGGACTTGAAGCTTAGAGTCCTTCACCACTTCGTTTCCCTCATGTGCAATCTCTAGGATGTCCCAAGCCTCCTTAGCTATCCTAGTATTTTGAATCAATTTGTATTGATTTTCGTCCATAGCACATAAGATGGCATGCATCGCCTTCCTATTCCACTTTGAAGCCTCAAACTCTTGCGCGTTTCATTGCGCCTTAGGCTTCAATACTTCTTCTCCTCCACCATCGGGAGTCATCTTGGGTAGATCATATCCGTCTTCCACCGCCATTCATGCACGGTCATGAATTTGGCATATGTAGGATTCCATCTTCCCTTTCCATTGGGAATAGTTCAATCCGGTAAGAAGTGGAGGCCTTGTGCTAGAAGCACCTTCGTTGCCACCACCATTTCCACCGTTTCCACTCATAGTGTTTATGAATGAATGAAATGAATGCAAGTGTATGAATGATCAAAAATCACACAAAATGCAAAACACACCAAAATAAGCAAGGATCACCTATGTATGTCTAGGAACCCGCTCTGATACCAATTGAAACAAATTATAGCACGGTGTGTATAAAACTATCTAGAGGGGGGGTGAATAGATTTTAAGCTTTTTACCCAATTTTTCGTGTTAGTCCAAATTACGAAATTACCCCTAAATAGATAAAGCAATAAATCAAGTATAAAATGCGGAAATTAAATAACACTTGATTTTTACGTGGAAACCCTCACGGGAAAAACCACGGGCTAGTAAGTAAGCCACACTTGAACCTCAAATCCACTAAATGTGTAAATGATTACAACCTAATCCCGGAAGTAATCAGACACCTACCTAATCCTGGTATGAGTGAACCTAGTCCGATTGCTTGCGAATTAAGCAACCTAATCCCGGTCACAACACAAGACTTAATTCTCTAAAAAGAGATTAACACCCTAAGTGAATATATGAATATTCAAATGCAACATAGAGCAAGGGAAACCCTATATGCTTATCTAAGATGATGAATATGCAATTAAAAACAATCCTAGATATTAAAGCTAAATGACATGTCAATTAGCTTAGATAATCATAGATTAGAGAAACCTAGATATCTATCATAAAAACAACACTCAATCAAATCAACACAACAATCTCTATCTTGAATATTAGAATATAATCTAAGAACAATCAAGTAATAAAAGAGATGCCATAATAAATTAAACACTAATTATGTATGATAATAGTAAAAAACTTACCAAAGCAAGTGTGATGATGAAAGACCCATGCAAGCAAGCATCCTAGATATGCTAGAGAATGCTATATGAACTTTGATGCAAATGGATTTTGGTTTGAGTGTTTGATGAGCAAACTTGATTGCTTTCTCTCTTAAAAATCTCTCTTTTTAAAGTAGGGTTCTTGATGATTAAAGAGTCACATTCAGAACAAGAGAAAGTGATGTATTTATAGGCATGAAAAACAGAGCATGTGAAAAGACAAGTTTGCCCCTGAAACGCACCGATCGGCGGTTTCAATCGGCGGCCAGGCCACCGATCATAACCGTCGAATTGGCCCCAGAGGAACAGGGGACCAATGGCGGTTTCATTCGGCGGTTTCGTGACCGCCGATCCAACCGCCGAATCAAACCCGAGATTAAAAAATCAATCAGGTGTGAAAACGGCGGTTTCATTCGTGACCGCCGATTCAACCACCGAATTAGGCCGAGAGATAAAATCAATCAGGTCTTGAACGGCGGTCGTGACCGCCGATCATAACCGCAGAATTGCTCCATACACTACTGGAAGCAAACGGCGGTTTCATTCGGCGGCCAGGCCGCCGATCACCAACAAAGGTGAAAACCAAGGAGAAGCCAAGGGCATTCTCCGTAGGCGGTCCTTGCGCTAAACCAAGCACATTCTAGTGCATACGCGGACGTTTCCGAAAACTATCGGGAAACGAATTACAAGACAACAAGACACAATTACACACAACAAAGTATAACAAATAAGTGCAAGTGTGAAATGTGACAAGTGAAGAGAATGCACACATATCAATGTATGTTAAGTGTGTGTGTGCAACTAATCTCTTTAAAGAAAAGTAAGCACAAAGAAATTTACATTCGGTGCTTATCAAGACGAGGTCTTCAAAGGGCTTGAACAATAACACGATACCTAGGCTACCCTTACAAAGAACCCCCAACATGTGGTTTGTCCACGAAATGAGCCAATCAACAAATGGGAACCTTACAATAGACAATATGTGAATTTAATCATGTGAACAAGGTCTATGTCTATCACCTAGTTGTATAAGGTATAAGAACAACTAAACACAACAACAAAGAATACTTGTATTTCAATAGATGTTCAATGAGTTACAAGAGTGATCAAAAATCACTATACAAAATTACTGAAACAAATTTAGCATGGTGTGTATAAAACTATCTAGAGGGGGGGTGAATAGATTTTACGCTTTTTACCCAATTTTTCATGTTAGTCAAAATTATGAAATTACCCCTAAATAGATAAAGCAATAAATCAAGTATAAAATGCGGAAATTAAATAACACTTGATTTTTACGTGGAAACCCTCACGGGAAAAACCACGGGCTAGTAAGTAAGCCACACTCGAACCTCGAATCCACTAAATGTGTGAAACGATTACAACTTAATCCCGGAAGTAATCACACACCTACCTAATCCCGGTATGAGTGAACCTAGTCCAATTTGCTTGCGATCTAAGCAACCTAATCCCGAAAGCTACACACAAGACTTACTTTCTCAATGAAGAGAATAACACCCTAAGTGAATATATGAATATCCAAAATGCAACATAGAGCAAGGGAAACCCTATATGCTTATCTAAGATGATTAATATGCAATTAGAACAATCCTAGATATTAAAAACTAAATGACATGTCAAATAGTTTAGCTAATCAAGATTAAGCACAAAACCTAATTAGCTATCACAATACAACTTCTCAAACATACATCACACTAATCTCAAACTTGTATCAAAAGATATATAAAAATTATACAAGTAATAAATTGAGATTGCTAGTTAAGAATAACACAAAATATGTAAGATATTAGTGAAAAACTTACCAAGCAAAGTATGATGAAGAATCCATGCAAGATGACATCTAGATGATCAAAGATGATGCTAGATGATGATTGATGATCATGAAAAAAGTGTTTGAGTAATTAAAAATGAGTTCTTGGAATTTTTCTTCTCTTTGAAAAATATCCTAAGTATGAAATCTGAATATGTACTCTTCTTATTGACCTAAAGTCAAAGTGGCATATATATAGGGGGCCAAATCAAAGTGTGGTCGTTTTGAATAAGTTGGCCTGATATTGCCTTGGGCGCTGTACGTAGGGCGCTTCTGTACAGCGCCCATGCTCTGTTCTCTCGGGAAAATAGAGGGGCGCTGTACGTACAGCGCCCTGTACAGTGCTTTGTACAGCGCCTGTACAGCGCTTTGTACAGCGACCGAATTAAATCGATCAGGTCTGTACAGCGCTCGATGTGGGCTGTTCGTACAGCGCTTCTGTAGAGCGCTTTTGGGAGTGCCCAATGCAAAAATGCAATCCTAAGTCTAAGCATGACAAGGCAATTGGATATGCAAGATGCAATCAAACTAACATGTAAGAAGAGATGAAAATAGGCATTAATGCACAACAAAAATAAACACAACATACAAAGATAAGACATATGCATGAGTTGTGAGTGTGTGCAACTATCTCTTCAAGACAAGTAAGCACAAAGAAAATTACCTTCGGTGCTTATCAACACGAGGTCTTCAAAGGGCTTCGAACAATAAAACCAATACCTAAGCTACCCTTACAAAGTACCCTAACATGTGGTTTGTCCACGAAATGAGCCAATCAATAAATGGGAACCTTACAATTACAATATACAAAAGAATCATATATACAAAAATGATTAAGAGAATGAATCCACAAATCACACTTTACAAATACTTGCTTCACTATACATCACAAGTGACTAATATGAAACAAGATAATAACATACACAAATAAAGTATAAGAGATAAAGATAGGAAGAATTAACACAAGAGATTTTTTAACGTGGTAAAACCTCCAAGGAGGAAACATCCACGGGTTGAACTACAACCATTGGGTACTATATATATTGGATGATAAAAATAGAGAATCCACGAAGTGACCAATCTTTAGCTCACCCAACCTAGTGTAGTCTAAGTCTACCCAACCCAATTGGAAAGTATGAAATCCCTCAGTGATGTGGAACCACCATATATTGGACAACACACAAAACCAACATCAATGGAAGATTAGAAATTCCTGAAAAGTGCATACACCTCCCGTGTACCTCGCTCATTTGGAGTCTATGTCTAACCATACGCCTAGGCCTATCAATATAATAGTCAACTCCCTATCCAAGACACTCATGCCTCTAGGGAGCCTCCCATGCATGACTATCCGAGTCCTCCCGACTCTAACCATGACTCCTTGCTTGCCTATCTGAGTCCTCCCGACTCTAGACAAGTCTTCTTGCTTGGCTATCCGAGTCATTCCGACTCTAACCAAGACTTCATGCCTTTTACAAGGACTTCCTAGTGTGATCATGTGAATGCAAATGATGCAAACAATCAATTCAACATAGAGCATGCGATCAATACATTCCATGGTACAACTAGACCTACATGTGATATCACAAGTAATAAAAGTCTAGATGCAAAATACAAGAATAAAACCTAGAGCATGTGTAAACACCAAACACATATAGCTCAAAGTCTCATTCACACATACAACACTTGAACAATATATATTCATGAAGTACAAGTTCAAGATGCTATAAACATAAAATAAAATGCTAGAGTCATGAGATCAAATCAATCAAAATTCTAGCCAAAAATATAGAGCAAGGATTTAATATGTAAATCAATTAAATCCTAGATAGCTCTAAAAACACAAACAAATACAATAATCCTAGATTTCATCAATCAAAGGATCAAAACAAATCTCAAGGTCATTTATCACAAAATTGATTCAATCAAGTCACAAACAACCTAAGATATCAACCTTGTAAGGATTCCCGTTGTTTTTAATTGGCTTATTTCGTGATCAAACCATATGTGGGGATTCTTTGTAAGGGTAGTTTAGCTGTTGTTGTTATTGCTTAGGCCCTTTGAAGACCTCATAATTGACAAGCACCAAAGGTAATACTCTAAGTGCTTACTTGTCTTGAAGAGATAGTTGCACACACTCACAACTCATGCATATGTTTAATCTTTGTATGTTGTGTTTCTTTTTGTTGTGCATCAATGCCTATTTACATCTCTTCTTGCTTGGTATAATGATTGCATCTTGTGTTTATAACATCATAACATTTAGGCTTTTAGGATGCATCTTAGTTTACCTTTGTTCCCCTTGCATGATTGCTTGTGGGGTTCAAAGTTATGGGCTGTGCACTGGTCCACCTGCGCCTGACGTCCAACGCCGTTCACCGGTGCAAAACGCCCAGTGGCGTGCCGCTGGTCATGCGCTGGTCCACACCAGCGCAGATCGTCCAGTTCTCTGTCGCCGGTCGTGCGCTGGTCTACACCAGCGCAAGGTCACCAGCGCTGATCGCCCAGTGTGGCTCCGCTGGTCTGGCGCTTGTGTGAGCGCATGTCATCCAGCGCCAATGCAAAAATGTGCGTGTGACTGGTCTTGCACCTGTCGTCCAGCGCACAGAGCAATTTTTGGTGCGTTTTTCAAAATGACCACACTTCACTTATGGCCCCTATATATATAACACTTTGACTTTAGGTCAGCCAAGAGAGTTCTTATTCATATTCTATACTTAGGATATTTTTCAAGAGAAGAAAAATACACAAAGAACTCAATTTTAATCACTCAAACACTTTTTCATGATCATCAATCATCATCTAGCATCATCTTGGATCATCTAGATGTCATCTTGCATGGAATCTTCATCATACTTTGCTTGGTAAGCTTTTCACTAATATCTTACATGTTTTGTGTTTTTCTTATCTAGCAATCTCAATTAATTACTTGTTTGTTATTTTGTATGCTTTGGATACAATATTGAGATAAGTATGATGTATGTTTGAGAAGTTGTATTATGCTAGCATATTAGGTTTTGTGCTTAATATTGATTAGCTAAACTAATTGACATGTCATTTAGTTTTGATATCTAGGATTGTTCTTAATTGCATATTAATCATCTTAGATAAGCATATAGGGTTTCCCTTGCTCTATGTTGCATTTTGGATATTCACATATATTCACTTAGGGTTGTATTCTCTTCATAGAGAAAGTAAGTCTTGTGTGTAGCATCCGGGATTAGGTTGCTTAGAACGCAAGCAAATTGGACTAGGTTCACTCATACCGGGATTAGGTAGGTGTGTGATTACTTCCGGGATTAGGTTGTAATCGTTTGCACATTTAGTGGATTCGAGGTTCGAGTGTGGCTTACTTACATAGCCCGTGGTTTTTCCCGTGAGGGTTTCCACGTAAAAACCAAGTGTTGTTTTAATTTCCGCACCATATTACACTTGCTTGTTTATATTATCTTGAGGGCATTTTCGTAATTTTGACTAACACGAAAAATTGGGTAAAAAGCGTAAAATCTATTCACCCCCCCTCTAGATAGCTTTATACACACCGTGCTATTATTTGTTTCAATTGGTATCAGAGCGGGTTCCTAGACATACATAGGTGATCCTTGCTTATTTTGGTGTGTTTTGCATTTTGTGTGATTTTTGATCATTCATACATTTGCATTCATTTCATTCATTCATAAACACTATGAGTGGAAACGGTGGAAATGGTGGTGGCCACGAAGGAGCTTCTAGCACAAGGCTTCCACTTCTTACCGGATTGAACTATTCCTAATGGAAAGGGAAGATGGAATCCTACATATGCCAAATTCATGACCGTGCATGGATGGCGGTGGAAGACGGATATGATCTACCCAAGATGACTCCCGATGGTGGAGGAGAAGAAGTATTGAAGCCTAAGGCGCAATGGAACGCTCAAGAGTTTGAGGCTTCAAAGTGGAATAGGAAGGCGATGCATGCCATCTTGTGTGCTATGGATGAAAATCAATATAAATTGATTCAAATTACTAGGATCGCTAAAGAGGCTTGGGACATCCTAGAGATTGCACATGAGGGAACCGAAGTGGTGAAGGACTCTAAGCTTCAAGTCCTCCAAACTCAATTCGAGATGCTTAAGATGGAGGAGAATGAGTGCTTCAACGACTTCGAGATCAAGTTGATGGATATAGTCAACCAAAGCCATCAACTTGGTGATCCATATTCGGATAGGAGAATCAAGCAAAAGATTATGAGATCTCTACCCGATAGGTTTGAATCGAAGGTGACGGCTTTAGAAGAAAATAGTGGATATAAGGATATGAAGCCGAGTGAGGTGATTGGGAGACTTCTAGCTTATGAGTCTAGGAAAGGGCCTATCTCCACACCCACTAAAAAGCAAAAAGGAATTGCTTTAAAAACCTCCAAGGATGAAAAGGAGGCAAAGAAGGTTGACTCGGATGAAGACCTTGCCTTGTTTGTAAAGAGGTTCAACAAGGTTATGAAGTTTAGAAAAAAGAGCTTTGGGTCAAAAGGTCAAGACTTGAAGAAAAAGGGCTCTTTCAAGAAGTTTGAACCTAGGCAAGAGAGGACCGAAAGGAAAGGGGTCCGATGTTTCGAGTGTGGTGGCATAGGTCATTTTGCCCCCAAATGTGCAAATCACAATGAGAGGAAAAAGGGAAAAGTGATGGCCGCCACTTGGAGTGGAAGTAGTGATGACTCCATTGAGGGAGATGAGTCTTCAAGTGATGAAGAGCTCATGGCTAATCTCCTAGCTTTTGCCTCCTCCCATAAAAGCAAAAGTGCTAGTGAGAGAGAGGAAATGAGTCAAGAGGAAAATGACTCAAGTGAAGAAGAAAGTGATTCCTCGTCTAACTCCATAAGTAGTTTTGTGGAGAAAAAGGTGCTTGCTAAATGCCATGCCGAGTTTAATGATTTAGCAATCAAGAGCACAAGAAAGATCAAGATGTTGAGAGAAGAAAATCTTGAGCTTGCATCTCATAATGACCACTTAGGTGAACAAGTGGAAAAATTCAAGAAGATAGAAGATAAGCTAAGAGAGGAGTTAGCTTTATCTAGGAGGAATGAAGAAAATCTAAAGAGTGAGCTTGAAGAAGTTAGATATTCTATGACTAGGATTGATTCTAGCACCAAGAAGCTTGACCATATGCTTGGTGTTGGAAAGAGTCCATGTGACAAGAGGGGTCTTGGGTATGAAGATGACAAGAAGATCTCTACCTCTAACAAGACCGTGTTTGTCAAGAGCTTGAAGAAAGAAGAAACTTCATTTGTGCAAGCTCCTAGAAAGAAATTAGAAGTTGGACAATGCTCTAATGCACAAGTGAAGATGGGGCCAAGAAGGAAACCTCAAGCTCAACCCCCTAGGGTCCCTCAAGCCAACATTCCTCCTCAAATGGCTCACAAAGGAAAGAGACCTATCATGCAACCTCAAGCTAGGAAGCAACCAAGACCGGTTCAACAACGAAAAAGGATTGAACCCTTTCATCCACAAAGACAAGGACAAGGTATGATTCCTTATTTTACTCCTATATGTCATTTTTGTGGATTTGATGGTCATATTAGACCACATTGCTTTCGATATATAAAAATGTGCAAAACTAGAAGCATGATAGAGAAGAAAAAGAAAAGAGCCATGATGCATGTTCCTAGGAATGATAATATTATTATGCATGATCCTAGGACATCTAGAGCCCATATACCAAAGACCACTAAGAAAGCTAAGATTGTTTCTAGGTGGATTAGAAAGAATGACATTGTTTGCCATGTTGCTCAAATAGCCTTGAAGGCAAATTCTTCTAATTTTTGGTATCTAGATAGTGGGTGCTCTAGGCACATGACGGGAAACAAGAGTTTCTTTGAGACTCTCGTTATGGAGGAAGGTGGATATGTCACTTTTGGTGATGGATCCAAAAAGAAAGTTGTAGGGAAAGGAACCATTTCCGTTCCCGGATTACCCTCCTTATCCGATGCTTTATTTGTTGATGGCTTGAAAGCCAATTTAATAAGCATTTCACATCTAAGTGATGAAGGATATTCCGTCTTGTTTTGTAAAGATGATTGCTCGATCCTAAAGCCCGATGGACAAACCTTATTGAAAGGTATGAGATCTAGCGACAATTGCTATTGTCTTGAAGCTAGAATAGTCTCAAACAATGTGTCCATGGATGAGCAAATTGAGTTGTGGCATGAAAGACTTGGCCACATGAACTTTAGGGATCTACGGACCCTTGGAAAGTTCGAGTGTGTGCGTGGCCTCCCTAAGCTTGGGAAGAAAGCCAATGGTGTTTGTGGACCTTGCCAACAAGGAAAGCAAACTAAAAGCATGCACAAAAAGGGTAAGTATCTCACCACCAAGGAGCCTCTTGAGCTTCTCCACATGGACCTCATGGGTCCCATGCAAACCGAAAGTTTGGGTGGAAAGAGATACATTTTTGTATGTGTTGATGATTTCTCTAGGTTCACATGGACATATTTTCTTAGAGAAAAATCCAAAACTTTTGATAAGTTTAAAATGCTTTGTAATAAACTTCAAAATGAAATGAACTCTAATATTAAAAGCATAAAACGGATTAGAAGTGACCATGGGAGGGAATTTGAGAATGCTACCTTTGAAACCTTTTGTAATGGCTTAGGTATCTCCTATGAGTTTTTGGCTCCTAGGACACCTCAACAAAATGGAGTTGTTGAGAGGAAAAATAGGGTCCTTCAAGAGATGGCCCGTGTGATGTTGCTTAGCAACAATGTCCCTAGGAACCTATGGGCCGAAGCCGTCAATACGGCTTGCTATATAGGGAATCATGTTTTCCTAAGGCCCGGTACTAGAAATACCTCCTATGAGTTATGGAAAGGCAAGAGGCCAAATGTTAGCTACTTCCACACTTTTGGAAGCAAATGCTACATTTTGAATGACCGTGATCAACTTGGCAAATTCGATGCTAAGAGTGATGAGGGTATTTTTATTGGCTATGCCTTGAATAGTAGAGCCTATAGAGTTTTCAATTTAAAGACTCTAAGTGTTATGGAATCATCCAATATCGTATTTGATGATACTAGGCTCAAGTCCAATGATCATGAGGAGGAGGTTATTTTTAGTGATGGTTCTCCTTTGGAGAAGGTTGTGGTGTCTCCTAATGTTGGGACATCTAATGTCAACAATGATGACACACAACCTATTGCTAGAGTTCCTCTCTTGGACTCTAAAGAACCCGCTCCATGGGTTAGGAAACTCCATGATAAAGAAGATATCATTGGAGAGGTAAATGAGGGTGTTAGGACTAGACGTCAACTTGCTAATCTTATTAGCTATACTTGCTACACCTCTCAAATTGAACCCAAAAAGGTTGAAGAAGCCTTAAATGATAAATTTTGGGTTCTTGCCATGCAAGAAGAGCTAAACCAATTCGAAAGAAATGAGGTTTGGACTCTAGTTCCTAGGCCTAAGACCACTAATGTCATAGGCACTAAATGGATATTTAGGAACAAATCCGATGAGGATGGCAACATAGTGCGGAACAAGGCTAGACTTGTAGCACAAGGGTACTCTCAAATTGAGGGTATCGACTTTGAGGAGACATTTGCTCCCGTTGCCCGTCTAGAGTCTATTAGGCTTCTCTTGTCCATTTCTTGTGTGCACAAGTTCAAATTGCACCAAATGGATGTCAAGAGTGCCTTCCTCAATGGTTTCTTGCAAGAGGAAGTGTTTGTTGAACAACCCAAGGGGTTTGTGGTTGCTCACCACCCCAACCATGTCTATCGCCTCAAGAAGGCACTATATGGGTTGAAACAAGCACCGAGGGCTTGGGATGAGCGCCTCACTCAATTTCTTGTTGACAATAACTACATAAGAGGTAGTGTTGACAAGACACTATTCATCAAGAGAGACAATGATGAGCTTTTCATAGCTCAAATATATGTCGATGACATAGTGTTTGGCTCCACCAACAACACCAAGGTCCAACAATTTGTTGATGTTATGTCTCATGAATTTGAGATGAGTCTTGTTGGTGAGCTTAATTACTTCCTAGGTTTGCAAATTAGGCAACTTGATAATGGGATCTTCATAACCCAAGCCAAATATGCCAAAAACCTTGTGAAGAAGTTTGGTCTTGAAAAAGCCAAACATTGTGACACTCCTATGAGCACCATTTTGAAGCTAAGCAAGGATGCTAGCGGTAAAAGTGTGGACCAAACCTTATATCGTGGCATGATAGGGAGCTTGCTCTATTTGACTGCAAGTAGGCCCGATATATCATTTAGTGTAGGAGTTTGTGCTAGGTACCAATCCGATCCCAAGGAGTCCCATCTCTCTTCGGTTAAGAGAGTCATTCGCTTTGTGAATGGGACTTCCAAGTATGGGATTTGGTACTCATTTGACACTAATCCTAGTCTTGTAGGATATAGTGATGCGGATTGGGCAGGAAATTGTGATGATAGGAAGAGCACATCGGGCGGTTGCTTCTTTCTAGGCAACAACTTGGTGTCTTGGTTTTGCAAGAAGCAAAATTCGATTTCCTTGTCCACGGCGGAAGCCGAGTACATAGCCGCGGGGAGTGGATGCACTCAACTTATATGGATGAAGCAAATGCTAGTAGATTACGGATTCAACCAAGGTACTCTCACTCTCTTTTGTGATAACATGAGTGCCATTAATATTTCCAAGAATCCGGTGCAACATTCTAGAACTAAGCATATTGACATCCGACATCACTTCATTAGAGAGCTTGTTGAAAATAAATGCATAGTACTTGAACATGTAGGTACAAATGATCAACTTGCGGACCTATTTACTAAACCCTTAGATGCTACTCGATTTAAAACTCTTAGTAGATCTATTGGGGTATGTCTTATGGAGTGATGTTCTATGATTGACCCCATATGGGGAACTCAAGCAAAGAGAGCTATTTTGCATTCTTGTATCTTGCATTCTTGTATCTTGCAAAAAATTTGAAATATCTTATGCCTCTTCTTTTGATTGCTTGAGTAAGCTTGGTTGTACATATGTATATATGTTTTCAAATTCCATAAGTGTGAACCTTGCTTGTCTACAATCCATGTCATATTTATGTTCAAACATG
This sequence comes from Acer yangbiense, assembly GCA_008009225.1. Taxonomy (NCBI): domain Eukaryota; kingdom Viridiplantae; phylum Streptophyta; class Magnoliopsida; order Sapindales; family Sapindaceae; genus Acer; species Acer yangbiense. The sequence goes on from CM017769.1 coordinate 24,556,697, forward strand.
CATTTTTGGACTAGGAGATTTACATAGGAAGTATGATGTGAATGACCTATAGTTATCTCCATGACATGATGATTCTTTAATAATATGCTAATGTCAAATGAAAAAGCTTAAAATTCATAAAACTTGCTCTCATGAAAAGCATGAATTGATGATTGCATATTCTTAAAATGCAAAACTTGTGTGAAAACTTATGAGACTCAAAATGAATAAAGGATCTTGTATCCATTCAAAGGAATTTACATTCCAAATGTCTCTCTTTCTTTATTAGTTGAACATGGTTACTATCATACGGATATCTTATCCGGAAAAATCAAATAGGGTGCAAAGTCGCTCATGCCATGTTTCGCTTATAAAGTTGGATATAGTTGCTCTTAAATTGAAATCAATAATCTCTATATCCTTGCTTTTCCCATGACATTGGTGAAATTGGTTTGAATTCTTATTAGAAACCTTTGTCATTTGCTTTGCCAAATACCATTGTATTTTGGACTTGAATGCTATATGTCTTGTATGCAAAGCATGTTGGATTCACACATTTTCTCAAAATAAATCTCCTTGTTTCTCTCAAATTAATTGAAGTGCATAAAGTGACTTATATGTATATGCAAATCTTGCATGCTTCTATCTCTCGTTGCTATGAGTGACCCGGTTGGGGACTACTCCTTTGCCTATATCATGACAAAAAGGGGGAGTAGGATATGGTAAGGGGAGGTGCAAAATATAGAAGCTATTGTACACTTTGGGGAGAACATACATTGAGGGGGAGTAACCCGTTGAGGGGGAGCATTGCATTTATCATACATTGCATACATTTGGTAATGTTGTGCCTAAATTCTAAAAATGCAAATGCTTGGTATTGTTCTCACATGATTAATCTCACACTTTTCTTGTATTAGAAATGTTAGAAACAAGACTTCAAGTTGCATTCTCTTATCTCTTTGTAATGTAGAATATCATTGTAGTCCCGTAGTTTCTATTTTTTTTGTGAGGAATCAATGTGAGTGTTGGTTTTGTCACGAAATAGCCAAAGGGGGAGATTGTAAGGATTCCCGTTGTTTTTAATTGGCTTATTTCGTGATCAAACCATATGTGGGGATTCTTTGTAAGGGTAGTTTAGATGTTGTTGTTATTGCTTAGGCCCTTTGAAGACCTCATAATTGACAAGCACCAAAGGTAATACTCTAAGTGCTTACTTGTCTTGAAGAGATAGTTGCACACACTCACAACTCATGCATATGTTTAATCTTTGTATGTTGTGTTTCTTTTTGTTGTGCATCAATGCCTATTTACATCTCTTCTTGCTTGGTATAATGATTGCATCTTGTGTTTATAACATCATAGCATTTAGGCTTTTAGGATGCATCTTAGTTTACCTTTGTTCCCCTTGCATGATTGCTTGTGGGGTTCAAAGTTGTGGGCTGTGCGCTGGTCCACCTACGCCTGACGTCCAGCGCCGCTCACCGGCGTAAAACGCCCAGTGGCGTGCCGCTGGTCGTGCGCTGGTCCACACCAGCGCAGATCGTCCAGTTCTCTGTCGCCGGTCGTGCACTGGTCTACACCAGCGCAAGGTCACCAGCGCTGATCGCCCAGTGTGGCTCCGCTGGTCTGGCGCTTGTGTGAGCGCATGTCGTCCAGCGCCAATGCAAAAATGTGCGTGTGACTGGTCTTGCGCCTGTCGTCCAGCGCACAGAGCAATTTTTGGTGCGTTTTTCAAAACGACCACACTTCACTTATGGCCCCTATATATATAACACTTTGACTTTAGGTCAGCCAAGAGAGTTCTTATTCATATTCTATACTTAGGATATTTTTCAAGAGAAGAAAAATACACAAAGAACTCAATTTTAATCACTCAAACACTTTTTCATGATCATCAATCATCATCTAGCATCATCTTGGATCATCTAGATGTCATCTTGCATGGAATCTTCATCATACTTTGCTTGGTAAGCTTTTCACTAATATCTTACATGTTTTGTGTTTTTCTTATCTAGCAATCTCAATTAATTACTTGTTTGTTATTTTGTATGCTTTGGATACAATATTGAGATAAGTATGATGTATGTTTGAGAAGTTGTATTGTGCTAGCATATTAGGTTTTGTGCTTAATATTGATTAGCTAAACTAATTGACATGTCATTTAGTTTTGATATCTAGGATTGTTCTTAATTGCATATTAATCATCTTAGATAAGCATATAGGGTTTCCCTTGCTCTATGTTGCATTTTGGATATTCACATATATTCACTTAGGGTTGTATTCTCTTCATAGAGAAAGTAAGTCTTGTGTGTAGCATCCGGGATTAGGTTGCTTAGAACGCAAGCAAATTGGACTAGGTTCACTCATACCGGGATTAGGTAGGTGTGTGATTACTTCCGGGATTAGGTTGTAATCGTTTGCACATTTAGTGGATTCGAGGTTCGAGTGTGGCTTACTTACATAGCCCGTGGTTTTTCCCGTGAGGGTTTCCACGTAAAAACCAAGTGTTGTTTTAATTTCCGCACCATATTACACTTGCCTGTTTATATTATCTTGAGGGCATTTTCGTAATTTTGACTAACACGAAAAATTGGGTAAAAAGCGTAAAATCTATTCACCCCCCCTCTAGATAGCTTTATACACACCGTGCTATTATTTGTTTCAAACCTAATCACAATACAACTCACAATCATGTGAAAAACCTAGAATCAAAGAAACTAGTTCACAAATGTCTCTAAATAGACTTTTAATTAGGATTAATTATGAAGGTATCTTTCTCAATAGCAATCACCAAACATACAAGTATATATAGAAGAAGAAACCCCAAGCAAATTGAAGGTTATAAAAGAAGAAATCCCAAAGATATGACTAATACCTTGGATTCACGAGCTGGTTCGGTTTTCTATGTAGAACCACTGGAAAAATCAATCAAACAGCTGCCAAACCACTTGGAAAAGGTAGAGGACTCGATTACGAACAATCTCTAACTTGAATCACTCAATTCCGACTTCGTATGAGAAAGTTATGGTGTTTGGAATGTGAGAAAATTGGAGAGAAAATTTCAGACGGGATTTTCAAGCTTTTCTTCTTAGAATGGAATGGAGGGAAGAGATGGGATTTAAATGGGAGAGAGAGAGAGAGGGAATTTTTGGCCAATCGAAAGAGGCCACCTCAGCCTGGTCCGTGGGGGGCGTGTGGGTCACATGGGATCAGAGAGGTCCTCTGGCCGTGGGCCCCACGATTCCCACACGGCTTGGCCAAGCTTGGCCACTTGGCCTCGCTTGCTCTCCCGCGCACCTCTCGCGTTCTTCAGCCATACTCGGGCCTCCAAACTCCGATTTTGAATCCGTTTTCAGATTACGAATTGTGACTCCCTCATGTACAACAAAAACTATGAAACTTTGAAAAATGGTTGAGAAATCATCTCGGAAAATGACGATGAAGTCAACTCAATGAATGAGAACGAAAAGTAGCGTAGCTACATTGTTTGGACTCGAAACTAAGTGAATGAGTAACCGAAATGACCGGAACTCAATAAGGAATCATAATAGAACATATTCAAGTCCAAATAGAAAAATACGGAAACATACAAACACAAAGACATACACATATGCTCTTTCCTAGACATAGTCCTAGAACATGCAATAAGCAAAGATTGTCAAGATAGTATAAATGCATGAGCATACATTATCAAGTGTGTGAAAGTAACATATAAATGATGTTTAATCATGAAGGAACACACAAGGATGCCATGTGTGTGTGTTCCTAGCCTTGTAAGAGATATGAGGTATTATATTCCCTTTGACGATCGATGAAGCACATATCTATTTGAAGCCGGCATCTTGCATGAATTGTGGCCAAGACTTTCTTTGTCTTCTTAAATCTTCAACACATGGACCACTAAACATTACAAGATAAACACGTTTTGATATGGAATACATGCCAATACAAATAAAAAACCTAACAATCTCCCCCTTTGGCAAATTCCATGTCAAAACCCCTAAACATATACTAAAACAATTACAAAGAAAATTTGGTCACAATGAGCACAATGAGTTACACATATAGACACAAATTAAAACAACAAGTCTTGAACTTCATCTTGGTCTTCTCTTGATATCACCTAAAATAAACTTGAAAGCACAAGAATATCCAAGAGACAACACATATGGCAATATACAATCTTAGGTAAGAAAATAAAAACATTTAAGTCCAAATGGATCATGTATGCTCCCCTTTAATACATACTATCCAACAAAGCATTCTTAGCCAAGATTCAACAAAAAAATATTACATACCTTAAAGTTCAAACTTGATACCAAATATACTAAAAAAAAAAAAAAAAAATGAGACTAAGCATGCTAGATATCTCCCATATCTCTCATATTTCTCCCTGTTAGGTTTATAGTTTGTGTTGGCATAAATTCCATATCAAAACGTGTTTCTCTTGTAATGTTTAGTGGTTCATATATTGAAGATTTAAGAAGACGAAGAATGTCTCAACCACAATTCTTGCAAGAAGCCGGCATTAAAGAGATATGTGCATCATTGATAATCAAAGGTAATATAAGACCTCATATCTCTTACAAGGCTAGGCACACACACACATATGGCATCCTTTGTAGGGAAAAATACCGTAGTACACGCAGCGGAAGCGAGACTAAAAATAAATTTAGTAACTTTTAAATTTTTTCCTTTTTATGAACCTTAAACCCTTTAATCAATTAAACATATATATTATCTAACAAAAGAAGAATACCTTTTGTCGCGTGATCTGATTGACTTACGTCGATGGTAATCCGCAAGATCTTCAATCCTAGCACAAACGTGGATCACCTAGGAGCGTGGTCTCCCTTTTCTTTGAATTGCAAACCTGAGAATGGACAAACAAACTTTTCTTTTTCTTTGTTAGTCACAAAAACAATCAAAAGAAGACTAAGATTATTCTAGTCACTTTTGAGTTCTCAATCTTATGATCGAAACTCGCGTGAACCTCAATCGATGTTGTACACACAAGCTTATTGATGAACAAGCAATTAGTGTACCATCAAAGAATAATCTATTCACTCTTTTATGTTTTAGTAGAATAAAAACCTTTCTATGAATTGAGAAGAAGAAGAAAATTGTATCAATGAACAACCATGTGGCCGAATTCTATAAGTGTGAATATATAGGTGGCCGAAATTTGCTTCATCTTTTTTTTTAGGGTTGCCGAAAATCCTTCTCTAAAAGGGACTAGGGTTGCCACAAATCACAAGCCAAAAAGGGTTTGTGTTGCACCCTAATTTCCATCTAGTTTAAGACTTCAAACCCTAATCCAACTCATAGATATTTTATTCTATTATTTGACTAAATAAAAAGACTTCTTATTTGATTAAATAAATAAAATTAATTATTTATTTTCTTATCAAACAAGTCTTTCAATTTTAGTATACTACTTCCAATAGTATAACTCTAGGAATCATATTTCCTAATCAGAAAAGATTTGTTTCTTAATTAAACAATTAATTAATAAATTAATTAATTAATTCTTATTTAATTAAACAATGAAACAAAATAATATATTATGTTAATTTATTCACCTTTGCCGCCCCACTTAAAATAAATGGGCCATATATTATTTTCTTATTTCATTTAATCCATTAGACTTTAAATAAAAAGCCCACATGTGAACCAGACCCATACTTACTAAAAGAAACAAGCCCACATGCCATTCATTAATATATAAATATAATTGAGCAGCCCATTACATAAATAATGTGCAAATTATATTCTTAATATATTAAATGCAATTCTAGATGGACCCTTAAATTGGTCCGGTAGAATATATCAAGTGATCCATGCAAGTCCGTGTGGATTGGGGATCTTGGCGGGCTATCTAAATTTAAGCTTCAATAGACATAACCTAATCACAATCAACAAATGATTCACTTAGGTCCGATCCATTAATTTTAACTCATTCCACTAAAGAGCTAAAATTGAACTCTTAAATAAAGATAGAAAAAGAAGATGTTCCTCATTCATACCCTAGACAATCAAGTTGGAGATAGTGTATCCTCGTGATTAATATCAGTAATCGCCAAGAGTTCATAGACCGCCTATAACTCTCCAAGTTACCATATTTAATCATATGACCACGTTTTGAACTTGGATATTTTGACTTGTCCAGAAGCCATGTTTTCAATAGACACTATCGAAAACTCAACGTTGAGATTTAATATCCAATTACCTCAAAACATCCATGTGATGATATTATACTCTCATTTAATAAATGGAGCCACGATGTCCATATCTATAAATGAAGTCCTCTATCGATTAACAAATGAATATCACCAAACTATCGAGGATAGACTATGCGATATAATCGTACTCATTGATAACTCAAATGATATCACTTGCAACCATAAGTCCATCATTTATCTCAGGATTAAGATAGACTCTCCGATTGTCCTGATAATGAAAAGACTTTTATCTACTGACGGTTATAGATAAAGTATTTCATTGTGATCCAGTTCAATGCACCCAGTGCACTAGATTCTTTTGCTCAAAGACACTCCGATGATTTTAGACTCATCATATCTCATTTGATCCCACTCAAATGCTAGCAAAAGAATTCTACAACTTTAACAAGATAAAGGTGCCCAACCTTTAACTTAAGTTGTGAACAATATTCAAGACTAACTAAAGAATTGTGTCTACCACATACATATCCAGATGTACGAACAATTCTTCTTTTCTCATAGTCTTTAGACCTTATGATTATTTACTTTGACAATTATAATATTAAACTATAAATGCTATAAGATTTGTTAAACCAGAAATCACTTTATTAATATGAAAAAGATTGTTAATTACAACATTACACTCTTGTTATTGAGCATAATCCTAACAATCTCCCACTTGCACTATAGCAAATGTGTCATATCTCTTAAGCCCATATTCTCTAGATGCCCATCGAAACTCTTCTGAGGTAGAGCCTTTGTGAAGGGATCCTCTAGATTTTCTGCTGACGCGATTTTGGTAATCGTCACGTCACCTTTTTGAACAATCTCCCTTAAAAGATGATACTTTCTTTCAATGTGTTTTCCTCTCTTGTGACTTCTTGGTTCTTTCGAATTAGCCACTGCTCCACTGTTGTCACAGTAGATAGTGATCTGCTTATTCACACTAGGAACCACTTCCAAGTCAATCAAGAATTGGCGGAGCCAAACAGCCTCTTTGGCAGCCTCGCATGCAGCAACATACTCAGCTTCCATGGTGGAATCAGCAATACAAGATTGCTTGATACTCCTCCATATGACTACTCCTCCTCCAATAGTAAACACGGCCCCCGATGTGGATTTTCTGGAGTCAGAATCTGATTGGAAATCAGGATCTGTATACCCAACAGGAATCAAATCCCCTACAGAGTATACAAGCATATTATCTCTCGTTCTCTTGAAATACTTGAAAATATGATTGACTGTCGTCCAGTGATCAGGACCAGGTTTCGATTGAAACCTGCTAACTATGCCAACAGCAAAACAAATATCTGGTCTAGTACAGAGCATTGCATACATGAGACTTCCAATTGCCGAGGCATATGGAACTCTACTCATGAATTGCTCTTCATGCTCATTCTTAGGAACTTGTTCCTTAGAAAGCTTGATTCCATGTCTGAAAGGTAACATACCTTTCTTGGAATCCTGCATGGAAAACTTAGACAAGATCTTGTCTATGTATGAAGCTTGGGATAATGCAATCGTTTTATTCTTTCTATCCCTTATTACTTGGATACCTAGAATAAAACTTGCTTCTCCTAAGTCCTTCATATCAAATTGTTTTGCTAACCATTCTTTTACTGATGTCAATACACCTACATCGTTTCCAATGAGTAGTATATCATCAACATAAAGAATCAGGAAAACCAACTTGTCGCCTTTAATCCTTTTGTATACACAAGGTTCGTCAGGTTTCTGAATAAATCCAAAACCTTTTACAGCTTGATCGAACCTTATGTTCCAAGATCTGGATGCTTGCTTTAATCCATATATGGATTTTTGCAACTTGCATACCTTTTCCATTTGGCCCTTTTCAATGAATCCCTCTGGTTGCATCATGTAGATGCTTTCGTCAAGACTTCCATTAAGGAAAGCTGTCTTGACGTCCATTTGCCAAATCTCTAGATCTAAAGATGCTGCAATGGATAAGAGTATCCTAATGGATTTAAGCATGGCCACAGGAGAGAAGGTTTCCTCGTAATCGATACCTTCTTTCTATGTATACCCTTTAGCTACCAATCTAGCTTTAAAGGTTTCCACCTTTCCATCCATACCTCTTTTCCTCTTGTATACCCACTTGCACCCAATGGATTTTATCCCTTTAGGAAAGTCTACAAGGGACCAGACTTTGTTATCAAACATAGATTCAATCTCAGATTGCATTGCCTTTTGCCAATGGCGACTATCAACATCCTCCATAGCTTCCTTGTATGTGTAGGGATCATCGTCATCTGGGAGATTCTCCACTAATTCTCCCAGACCGATGTATCTTTCAGGTTGTGTTCTAACCCTCCCACTACGACGAGGAATGGTAGGTTGTTGATCTTGTGTTGGATCGGAACTTACAATTGGGTTAGGTTGTGTAACCTCTCGTGGAATTGTATCTCCTGACATCTCATTCAAGACAATTCTACTTCTAGGTACAAAATCATTCATATAGTCCTTTTCCAGAAATTTAGCATTTGTCGAAACAAATACTTTAAGATCTGAAGGACTATAGAAATAATATCCTTTAGTTTCTTTTGGATACCCTACAAATATACATGTTTCTGAACGGGACTCCATCTTTTCTGTCTTTCCTTTTAACACATGCACAGGACAACCAAATATCCTTAAGTGTTGTAAACTAGGCTTGCGCCCAGTCCACAACTCATGCGGTGTTTGAGGAACTGACTTAGATGGTACATCGTTTAGAATGTATATAGCAGTTTGTAAAGCATATCCCCAAAAAGAAATAGGAAGTGTTGAATAACTCAACATAGACCTAACCATATCCAAAAGAGTTCTATTTCTCCTTTCTGCCACCCCATTCTGTTGAGGTGTTCCTGGTGCAGAAAACTGAGAAACTATCCCATTATCAATAAGATATTGCTGAAACTCACCAGATAGATATTCTCCACCACGATCAGATCTCAAGATTTTTATGTGTTTCTCAAGCTGATTTTCTACTTCAGCTTTGAATGCTTTAAACATGTCAAAAGCATCCGACTTATGTCGCATGAGATACACATAGCCAAATCTCGAGTAATCATCTGTGAAGGTGATGAAGTACTCATATCCACCTCTAGCTTGAATGCTCATAGGTCCACATACATCAGTGTGTATCAATCCTAAACATTCAGTGGCTCTTGCACCTTTGGCAGAGAACGACCTTTTGGTCATTTTACCTTCCAAACAAGATTCACAAGTTGGTAGATCATCAACCTTTAAGTCACTTAAAGGTCCGTCACATACCAATCTTTTAATCCTATTAAGGTTAATATGACCTAGGCGTAAATGCCATAGGTAGGTTTCATCTATTGATAATTTTACTCTTTTATGATTAGGTTCCGTTAATTCTGTGTTTAACGAGTGAGAGATATTTCTATGCAAAAAGTATAGACCGTTTTCCAATGTACCTTGGCAAATAATTTTGTCATTCTTACTAATAATAAAAACTTTATTAAAAGTAACCGAATATCCAAATTTATTCAAACAAGAAACTGAAATTAAATTCCTATTGAATTGAGGTACATAATAAACGTCTATTAAATCTAAATGCCTTCTAGAATCCAAATAAACTCTAATATCTCCCACTGCACTTGCAGACACTAACGTTCCGTTGCCCAAGCGCAAATTGATTTCATTCTTACTCAGCCTTCTCCTTTCTTGGAACCCCTGCAAGGAATAACAAACATGATTAGTGGCTCCAGAGTCTATGATCCAAGAATCATTAGAATCTGCCAGAAAACATGTTTCAAGATAATTAACATTACCTTCTTCCTTCTTATTCTGGGACTTTGGGCAATTTCTTTTCCAATGTCCCTTTTCACCACAAAGGAAGCATTTCCCTTTGATCTTGGTTACTTTCTTGGTCTCCTTCTTGGTAGACCCAAATTGCTTTTTCTTCTGTTGTTTCTTGACCTTTTGACGGGCCTTAACAATAGCAACTTTACCAACCATATGAATCTCCTGACCCTTGCCTTTCACAAGGATCTTTTCAGCACTTTGAACATCTTGCATCAGGCCTTGTAAGGTGTATTCCTTTTTGTTCAAAGTGTAGTCCAATTTGAACTGATCAAAGGAATCTGACAATGAATTGACAACCATATCAATTTTTGTCTCACCATCTATCTCAGCGCCATGCAGTTCAGCAATGTTGAGATGTGCTATGACTTTCATCATGTGATCTTTCACAGCCTGTCCAGGTTTCATTCTAAGATTCATAAAAGCAGTCACTGCCTCTCTCTTAGTCGTCCTGGACTTTATAGCAAACATCTCCTCTAGAGACATCATTATATCAGCAGCAGACTCCATTCCTTCATGCTGCTGTTGCAACACGTCGGAGATAGTGGCCATAATATAACATTTGGCCATATCATCTGAAGTCTTCCACTGCTCATACTCATCTCTATACATTATGCTAGATTCATTATTAGGAGCAGGTGGTTTAGGAGTAGTTAGAACAAACTTATGTTTTTCACTTTGCAGCAACAACCCAATTTTCCTTTTCCATGTGACATAATTATCTCCAGTTAAAGTGTTATCTTTCAGGATGTTCATAAGTGATGGGGTCATGATTTCTGAATAAAACAAAACATATATAAGTAAATAATCATTATAAAACACTTTTAAATATTTATCTTGAATTAAATAAATAACTCAATCATAAAAATTCAACGGTGATCCAACACCCATAAATGTTACGCCTCCTTTGGGAGTTCGCACCATTTACTAGTTAGACTAGGTCCCACCTTATTGTTAACATAACAACCAGCGTTTTCAATTTTAGCCTTGCAATTTTACTGACAAGAACTCTTGGGAGGATATCAATAAAATTACATTGAGTGTGTTACTAAGATATCGACCCTTAATTTTCTCTCACGAAAATCCCTCCTTGGGGAGTAGATCTCGTTTGAGTCCATTGTCTAGTCTATCCTTGTAAGGAAGTATGTTGCTAAATTCCATTCATGGACGCCCCTTGGGGGGATTACCAATAAATAATAAAGCTCAACTAACCTTGGAGACCATAGGTGTTACAAAAAACACCTTCTCCCACTCAATTATTTAAGGCGTGTGATTAAATCCCATAGAATGATTTACCAAGTTATCTAGATGCCAATTTAGATACCTAAATCATTCAATGCATGTTCATACCAAAAGAGATATATGAGTGGCACCCTTATTCTATATGTCATGTTATCATACAATAACAAATATTGTAATATTTAAGCAAAAATTAAATAGCAACAATTTTGGCCCATCCTAGAAAAGCAAGTAAATTACAATTGTCAGGAATACAAGATCTTCAGGTGGCCATCAACCATATGCTCATCCCTCGGCCTCCTCCCATGGGCGTGCACAGCCCACAACCCCACAAAGGGGCTGCCATGCGCAGCCCATAAGGCCACACAAGGCTGCCGTGCGCAGCCCACCAGAATTTGGGCTTGCCATGCGCAGCCCAATCCACTCCTAGGGTGCGCACGGTGCTCGTTCTCGGTTCCGGTTGCTTTGTTTTTCTTCGTGTCTTCGAATCTTCAATACCCGAATACATTACAGCAGTATTTAAACAAATAAAATACTGCAGTATTTTTTATTTTTTTTTAATCACTGCAGTATATTTACAAACAAAAAACTGCACATAATAAATAAATAAAAACTGCAGTAAAAACTGCACTTAAAATAAAAAAAATAAAACCTAGCAACTACCAAGAAGGAATTATGGCGATGATAGACCACCCTTCTTGTTACAACTCCGAAACAATAATTACATTGAAAATCTAGGACCAAAATCGAGCAACAACAATCCACATAAAACATATATAAATCCATACATCCACATGTAAATATATATGCGAATACCTAGAGTGCCATCTCTTTCTAAACATGCATAATCACAATAAAAAGAAATCGATTCACATATATATACGTTAATTAATTAAAAGGGTTCAACCTAGGCTCTGATACCAATTGTAGGGGAAAATACCGTAGTACACGCAGCGGAAGCGAGACTAAAAATAGATTTAGTAACTTTTAAAATTTTTCCTTTTTATGAACCTTAAACCCTTTAATCAATTAAACATATATATTATCTAACAAAAGAAGAATACCTTTTGTCGCGTGATCCGATTGACTTACGTCGATGGTAATCCGCAAGATCTTCAATCCTAGCACGAACGTGGATCACCTAGGAGCGTGGTCTCCCTTTTCTTTGAATTGCAAACCTGAGAATGGACAAACAAACTTTTCTTTTTCTTTGTTAGTCACAAAAACAATCAAAAGAAGACTAAGATTATTCCGGTCACTTTTGAGTTCTCAATCTTATGATCGAAACTCGCGTGAACCTCAATCGATGTTGTACACACAAGCTTATTGATGAACAAGCAATTAGTGCACTAGATTCTTTTGCTCGAAGACACTCCGATGATTTTAGACTCATCATATCTCATTTGATCCCACTCAAATGCTAGCAAAAGAATTCTACAACTTTAACAAGATAAAGGTGCCCAACCTTTAACTTAAGTTGTGAACAATATTCAAGACTAACTAAAGAATTGTGTCTACCACATACATATCCAGATGTATGAACAATTCTTCTTTTCTCATAGTCTTTAGACCTTATGATTATTTACTTTGACAATTATAATATTAAACTATAAGTGCTATAAGATTTGTTAAACCAGAAATCACTTTATTAATATGAAAAAGATTGTTAATTACAACATTACACTCTTGCTATTGAGCATAATCCTAACATCCTTGTGTGTTCCTTCATGGTTAAACATCATTGATATAACACATTCACATACTTGATAATATATGCTCATGCATTTATACTATCTTGACAAACTTTGCTTATTGCATGTTCTAGGACTATGTCTAGGAAATAGCATATGTGTGTGTCTTTGTGTTTGTATGTTTTCGTATTTTTGTATTTGGACTTGAATATGTTCTATTATGATTCCTTATTGAATTTCGGTCATTTCGGTTACTCATTCATTTAATTTCGAGTCCAAACGATGTAGCTACGCTACTTTTCGTTCTCATTCGTTGAGTTGACTTCATCGTCGTTTTTCGAGATGATTTCTCAACCATTTTTCAAATTTGTGTAGTTGTTGTCGTGCATGAGGGAGTCACAGTTCGTAATCTAAAAACAGATTCAAAATCAGAGTTTGGATGTCCAAGATACGGCTGAAGAACGTGAGGGAGCGTGCAAGGGCGAAAGTGGCCAAGACGCCACATGTGGCCCAAGCCGTGGGTGAGCCGTGGGCCCCACGGCCAGAGGGGCTCTCTGCCCCCATGTGGCCCATGCGCCCCCCACGGGGCTGGGCTGGGCTGACGTGGCCCCTTGTGATTGGCCAAAAATTGCCTTCTCTCTCCTCCTTTTTATTTCCCTCCATTCCCTCCAATTCATTTCAAGAAGAGAAATTGAAAATTCCCGACAGATTTTTTCTCCCTAATTTTCTCATCTTCCAAATACCATAACTTCTTCAAAAGAAGTTGGATTTGAGTGATTCAAGTTGGAGAATGTTCGTAATCGAGTCCTCTACTTTTTCCAAGTAGTTTGGTTGCTGTTTTATCAAGTTTACTGGTGGTTCCACACAGAAATCCGAACCAGCTCGTGAATCCAAGGTATTGGTCTTATCTATGGGGTTTCTTTCTTTTTAATCTTCAATTTGCTTGGGGTTTCTTCTTCTATATGTATGTTTATGTTTGGTAAAAGCTATTGTGAAAGATAGCTTCATAATCATTCTAATCAAAAGTCTATTTAGAGACAAATGTGGACTAGTTTATATGATTCTAGGTTTTTCACATGTTTGTGAGTTGTATTGTGATTAGAATAGCATCTTAGGTTGTTTGTGACTTGATTGAATCAATTTTGTGATAAATGACCTTGAGATTTGTTTTGATCCTTTGATTGATGAAATCTAGGATTATTGTTTTTTGTATGTGTTTTAGAGCAATCTAGGATTTGATTGATTTATATCTTGAATCCTTGCTCTATATTTTTGTCTAGAATATTGATTGATTAAATCTCATATATCTAGCATTTTATTGTATGTTGATTGCATCTTGAACTTGTACTTCATGAATATATTTTGATTCAAGTGTTGTATGTGTGAATGAGACTTTGAGCTTATGTGTTTGGTGTTACACATGCTTTAGGTTTTATTCTTGTATTTTGCATCTAGACTTTTATTACTTGTGATATCACATGTTTAGGTCTATTTGTACCATGGAATGTATTGATCACATGTTCTATGTTAAATTGGTTGTTTGCATCATTTGCATTCACATGAGCACACTAGGAAGTCCTTGTAAAAAGCATGAAGTCTTGGTTAGAGTCGGGATGACTCGGATAGCCAAGCAAGAAGACTTGCCTAGAGTCGGGATGACTCAGATAGGTAAGAAGAAGTCATGGCTAGAGTCGGGAGGACTCGGTTAGTCATCCATGGGAGGCTCCCTAGAGGCATGAGTGCCTTGGATAGGGAGTTGGCTATTATATTGGAAGGCCTAGGCATATGGTTAGACATAGACTCCAAAAGAGCGGGGTACACGGGAGGTGTATGCACTCTTGAGGAATTTCTAATCTTCCATCGATGTTGGTTTAGTGTGTTGTCCAATATATGGTGGTTTCACATCATTGAGGGATCTCATACTTTCCAATAGGGTTAGGTAGACTTAGACTCCACTAGGTTGGGTGAGCTAAAGATTGGTCACTTTATGGATTCTCTATTTTTATCATCCAATATATATAGTACCCTAATGGTTGTATTTCAACCCGTGGATGTTTCCTCCTTGAAGGTTTTACCACGTTAAAAAATCTCTTGTGTTAATTCTTCCTATCTCTATCTTTTATATTTTATTTGCATATGTTATTATCTTGTTTCATATTACTCACTTGTGATGTATAGTGAAGCAAGTATTTGTAAAGTGTGATTTGTGGATTCATTCTTTTGATCATTTTTGTATCTATGATTCTTTTGTATATTGTAATTTTTGTATAGTGATATTTGATCACTCTTGTAACTCATTGAACATCTATTGGAATACAAACTTTCTTTGTTGGTGTGTTTATTTGTTATTATACCTCACACAACTAGGTGATATACTTAGACCTTGTTCACATGATTATATTCTCATATTGTCTATGTATGTCTTTCTTGGTTCATTTTGTTGTGTGTAAGGCTACCTTAAGGGACAAACGAAAGTTTGTTCAAGGGATTGAAAAAAGGTGTAAAAACCTATTCACCCCCCCCCCCCCCCCCCCTCCCCCCCTCCTAGGTATGCATTAAGCAATTTAACTACGTTTGTATACTTTCACTCCCTCAAGGAACTCTCTAGCCACTTGTGCCACCAAGGAAAGTAGTGCGGTTTGATGATCTCACATAGTGCTTTGTTGTAGTAGCTTTTCCTTCCAATTCTTTGATCCTCTCATCTTGTAGAACAATCTTGGCACTAAGATCTTCAATCTTCCTTTGTGACGCCTCAATCATTCTTCGTGACTCTTCAACCTCATTCTTGAATTGTATAGCCCAACTTGGAAGAGTAGGTGAGCTAGGAACATGGCTAGAATCAAGAGATTCACCAAATAGCCTAAAAGTATCACAAGGCTTTCCCTTTTCCTTGTATGACATGGTTGCCACACGTTTTTCACTTAACTTCTCTAAGGGAGGAAGAATCATATCATCATCAAAATTCTTCAACCCTCTAGCTAAACACAATTGAGTAATAAATCCCAGAAATGCTAACTTCTTATCCAAATGACTTGAGTGAGCCGCAATCTTAATATTTTCAACAAGCAATTCACCAAGATTTATAGGTTTGTTAGTCACCAAGGCATACACAATCTTGATCTTATCTCTATTAAGCTTGGAAGCATTAGTAGAAATAACAATATTGGAGCAAATGAATAAATGCCAAAAAGCACTTACTTTGGTTAGCTCGCCTTGCCTAATAAAAGCACGTTTCCCCCAAACAAAATTAACATCATCACAAAGAGTTTTACCCATTAAATCAAGGTTTTCCAAGACATCAACATCAAGGAAATCTAACTCAATACCTTCGGGTAAACCTAGAAATTCATTCAACTTCCAAGCACAAACTCTAAAGACAACATCTCTCATATCCACAACCGCATCCTCAACAGTGGTACTAGATTGATACACATGATAAAATTTCCTAACCATTGTTTCATTAACAATTCCTATCATGTCAATCCAAGTATTCCATTTTCTTTTCATAATAACCTTATGAACATAAGAGTCAATACAAGAGTTCAAGTCAATACCTTTTTCTTGAATAATCTTTTTACTACCAAAGATTCCCAAACTTTTTATCTTGCTAGCTTTGGAAACCTTGGACGAAGAAGTAGACTTTGACTTGTCAATAGGATTTGAAGGATTAGAAACACCAACTTTCTTAGCCTTTCCCATGACCTTGTATCACACAAACACTAAAAACAAAATGAGTGGAAACATAGAAACAAATTAGTGACCAATAAACATATACAAAGGCAAAAACATTATTTTTCAACAAATCATCATGCATATAAGAATTTATCATAGCTTCTCCAAGATTTATCAAAAATAAGAATAATGCCAACAAGCAACAACCTTGAAGAACATGTGAACATTGTAGGGAAAAATCGTAGTACACGCAGCGGAAGTGAGACTAAAAATAGATTTAGTATGTTTTAAAATTTTTCCTTTGATGAACCTTAACCCTTTAAATTAATTAAACATACATATAAAGTAACAAAAAGTAGAATACATTTTGTCGTGTGATCCGATTGACTTACGTCGATGGTAATCCGCAAGATCTTCAATCCTAGCACGAACGTGAATCACCTAGGAGCGTGGTCTCCCTTTTCTTTGAATTGCGTACCTGAGAATGGACAAACAAAACTTTCTTTTTCTTTTGTTAGTCACAAAACAACCAAAAGACTACAAAGATTATTCCGGTCACTTTTGAGTTCTCAATCTAATGATCGAAACTCACGTGAACCTAATTCGATGTTGTACACACAAGCTTATTGATGAACAAGCAATTAGTGTACCATCAAAAGAATAATCTCTTCTCTTTTTTTTTTTGTCTTGGCAGAATAATCAAACACTTTTCTATGAGTTAAGAAGAAGAAGAAAATTGATCTAGTAAACCAGAGGGGTGGCCGAATTCTATAGCATGTATTATATAGGGTGGCCGAAATTTCTTCTCTTCTTCCTTTAGGGTTGGCCGAATCCTACTTGTGATACAATTAGGGTTGGCCGAAAATCCTCTTAAAAAAAAAAAGATTTATGCTTTGCCCTAATTCCTATCAACTTTAGAATCCTAACCCTAATTTAACTCATAAGTATTTTTATTCTTTTTGAAACAAATTATAGCACGGTGTGTATAAAACTATCTAGAGGGGGGGTGAGTAGATTTTAAGCTTTTTACCCAATTTTTCGTGTTAGTCAAAATTACGAAATTATCCCTAAATAGATAAAGCAATATATCAAGTATAAAATGCGGAAATTAAATAACACTTGATTTTTACGTGGAAACCCTCACGGGAAAAACCACGGGCTAGTAAGTAAGCCACACTCGAACCTCGAATCCACTAAATGTG
Organism: Acer yangbiense; assembly: GCA_008009225.1. Lineage (NCBI taxonomy): Eukaryota > Viridiplantae > Streptophyta > Magnoliopsida > Sapindales > Sapindaceae > Acer > Acer yangbiense. The sequence goes on from CM017769.1 coordinate 24,574,526, forward strand.
TAAAACGATTACAACCTAATCCCAGAAGTAATCACACACCTACCTAATCCCGGTATGAGTGAACCTAGTCCAATTTGCTTGCGATCTAAGCAACCTAATCCCGGAAGCTACACACAAGACATACTTTCTCAATGAAGAGAATAACACCCTAAGTGAATATATGAATATCCAAAATGCAACATAGAGCAAGGGAAACCCTATATGCTTATCTAAGATGATTAATATGCAATTAGAACAATCCTAGATATTAAAAACTAAATGACATGTCAAATAGTTTAGCTAATCAAGATTAAGCACAAAACCTAATTAGCTATCACAATACAACTTCTCAAACATACATCACACTAATCTCAAACTTGTATCAAAAGATATATGAAAATCATACAAGTAATAAATTGAGATTGCTAGTTAAGAATAACACAAAATATGTAAGATATTAGTGAAAAACTTACCAAGCAAAGTATGATGAAGAATCCATGCAAGATGACATCTAGATGATCAAAGATGATGCTAGATGATGATTGATGATCATGAAAAAAGTGTTTGAGTAATTAAAAATGAGTTCTTTGGAATTTTTCTTATCTTTGAAAAATATCCTAAGTATGAAATCTGAATATGAACTCTTGTTATTGACCTAAAGTCAAAGTGGCATATATATTGGAGGCCAAATCAAAGTGTGGTCATTTTAATAAGTTGGCCTGAATTTTGCCTTGGGCGCTGTACGTAGGGCGCTTCTGTACAGTGCCTGTACAGCACCCCTGCTCTGTTTTCTCTGGAAAACAGAGGGACGCTGTACGTACAGCGCCCTGTACAGTGCTGTACGTACAGTGCCTGTACAGCGACCGAATTAAATCGATCAGGACTGTACAGCGCTCGATGGGGGCTGTTCGTACAGCGCTTATGTAGAGCGCTTTTGGGAGCGCCCAATGCAAAAATGCAATCCTAAGTCTAAGCATGAAAAGGCAATTGGATATGTAAGATGCAATCAAACTAACATGCAAGAAGAGATGAAAATAGGAATTAATGCACAACAAAAAATAAACACAACATACAAAGATAAGACATATGCATGAGTTGTGAGTGTGTGTAACTATCTCTTCAAGACAAGTAAGCACAAGGAAAATTACCTTCGGTGCTTATCAATATGAGGTCTTCAAAGGGCTTCGAACAATAAAACCAATACCTAGGCTACCCTTACAAAGAACCCCAACATGTGGTTTGTCCACGAAATGAGCCAATCAACAAATGAGAACCTTACAATCTCCCATTTTGGCTATTTCGTGACAAAACCACCACTCACATTGATTCCTCACAAAAAATAGAAACTACGGGACAACTATGAAATTCTACAATACAAAGAGATAAGAAAATAAAACTTCAAGTCTTCAATCTCTTGTAGAATAATCAAGCCCTGAAAATAAGATTTCTATATTTTCCAATAACAAGTAAAGTGTGAGATTAATCAAGTGAGAACAATAAAAAGCATTTGCATTAAAAAAAATAGGCACAACATTATGCAATGTATGTGTATGCAATGCTCCCCCTCAACGGGTTACTCCCCCTCAATGAATGTTCTCCCCAATATGCTCAATTGCTTCTTATTTTGCAACTCCCCTTACTATATCCTACTCCCCCTTTTTGTCATGATATAGGCAAAGGAGTAGTCCCCAACCGGGTCACTCATAGCAACGAGAGATAGAAGCATGCAAGATATTTGCATATACATATAACTCACTTTATGCACCTCAATTAATTGAAGAGAAACGAGGAGATTTATTTGAGAAAATGTGTGAATCAAACATGCTTTGCATACGAGACATGTAGCATTCAAGTCCAAAATATCATGGTATTTGGCAAAGCAAATGACAAGGTTTCTAATAAGAATTCAAACCAATTTCACCATTGTCATGAGAAAAGCAAGGATATAGAGTTTTCATTGATTTTAATTTATGAGCAACTATATCTAACTTTATAAGCGAAACATGGCATGAGCGACTTTACACCCTATTAGATTTTTCCGGATAAATATCCGTATGATAGTAGCCATGTTCAACTAATAAAGAGAGAGAGACATTTGGAATATAAATTTCTTTGAACGGATACAAGATCCTTTATTCATTTTGAGTCTCATAAGTTTTCACACAAGTTTTGCATTTTAAGAATATGCAGTCATCAATTCATGCTTTTCATGTGAGCATGTTATATGAATTTCATACTTTTTCATTTGACATTAGTATGTTATTAAAGAATCATCATGTCATGGAGATAACTATAGGTCATTCAAATCATACTTCCTATGTACATCTCCTAGTCCAAAAATGTATGTTTGAACATAAATATGACATGGATTGTAAACAAGCAAGGTTCACACTTATGGAATTGAAAACATATATACATATGTACAACCAAGCTTACTCAAGCAATTAAAAGAAGAGGCATAAGATATTTCAAATTTTTTGCAAGTGACAAGAATACAAAATAGCTCTCTTTGCTTGAGTTCCCCATATGGGGTCAATCATAGAACATCACTCCACAAAACATATCCCAATAGATCTACTTAGTGTTTTAAATCGAGTAGCACCTAAGGGTTTAGTAAATAGGTCCGCAAGTTGATCATTAGTACCTACATGTTCAAGTACTATGCATTTATTTTCAACAAGCTCTCTAATGAAGTGATGACGGATGTCAATAAGCTTAGTTCTAGAATGTTGTACCGGATTCTTGGAAATATTAATGGCACTCATGTTATCACAAAAGAGAGTGAGAGTACCTTGGTTGAATCCGTATAGGAGTTGTGTGCATCCACTCCCTGCGGCTATGTACTCGGCCTCGGCCGTGGACAAGGAAATTGAGTTTTGCTTCTTGCAAAACCAAGACACCAAGTTGTTGCATAGAAAGAAGCAACCACCCGATGTGCTCTTCCTATCATCGCAATTTTCTGCCCAATTCGCATCACTAAAGCCTACAAGACTAGCATTAGTGTCAAAAGAGTACCAAATCCCATAGTTGGATGTCCCATTCACATAGCGAATGATTCTCTTTACGGAAGAGAGATGGGACTCCTTAGGATCCGCTTGGTACCTAGCACACACACCCATACTAAAGGAGATATCAGGCCTACTTACGGTCAAATAAAGCAAGCTTCCTATCATGCCACGATATAACGTTTGTTCCACACTTTTACCACTAGCATCCTTGCTTAGCTTCAAAGTAGTACTCATGGGTGTATCACAATGTTTGGCATTTTCTAAACCAAACTTCTTCACTAGGTTTTTGGCATATTTGGCTTGGGTAATGAAGATCCCATCATCTAATTGCCTAATTTGCAAACCTAGGAAGTAACTTAGCTCACCAACAAGACTCATCTCAAATTCATGAGACATAACATCAACAAATTGTTGGACCTTGGTGTTGTTGGTGGAGCTAAACACTATGTCATCAACATATATTTGAGCTATGAAAAGCTCATCATTATCTTTCTTGATGAATAGTGTCTTGTCAACACTACCCCTTGTGTAGTTATTGTCAACAAGAAATTGAGTGAGGCGCTCATACCAAGCCCTCGGTGCTTGTTTCAACCCATATAGAGCCTTCTTGAGGCGATAGACATGGTTGGGGTGGTGTGCATCCACAAACCCCTTGGGTTGTTCAACAAACACTTCCTCTTGCAAGAAGCCATTGAGGAAGGCACTCTTGACGTCCATTTGGTGCAATTTGAACTTATGCACACAAGAAATGGACAAGAGAAGCCTAATGGACTCTAAACGGGCAACGGGAGCAAAAGTCTCCTCAAAGTCGATACCCTCAATTTGAGAGTACCCTTGTGCTACAAGTCTAGCCTTGTTCCGCACTATGTTGCCATCCTCATTGGATTTGTTCCTATAAATACACTTAGTGCCTATCACATGAGTGCTTTTAGGCCTAGGAACTAGAGTCCAAACCTCATTCCTTTCGAATTGGTTTAGCTCTTCTTGCATGGCAAGAACCCAAAATTCATCATTCAAGGCTTCATCAACCTTTTTGGGTTCAATTTGAGAGGTGTAACAAGTAAAGCTAATAAGATTAGCAATTTGACACCTAGTCCTAACACCCTCATTAACTTCTCCAATGATGTCATCTTTATTATGGAGTTTTCTAACCCATGGAGTGGGTTCATTAGAGTCCAAGAGAGAAACTCTATCAAGAGGTTTGAAAGTAATACAATAAATGCTCGGCGTGTATGATAAATATATCTAGAGGGGGGGGGGGGGGTGAATAGATTTTTACTATTATTACCCAATTTTCGCAAGCAAGTCAATTTTACGAAAATGCCCATACTAGTCAAAAAGACAAACAAGTGTAATAAGATGCGGAATTAAATAACACTTGATGTATACGTGGAAACCCAACCACTGGGAAAAACCACGGGCTGTATAGTGCGCCACACTCGAACCTCGAAATCCACTAATTGAAATGGAGTTTACAACCTATGTACATCTCATCTAACACTCCAGTCAATAACCCCCCACTTCTACCACGCGGGCCTTTAAAAGTGGCTCTAGTCCAATTGCTTGAGGCCTAAGCAATCTTAGCCTCAAGACTTAATTCTCAATGAAGAGATTATGCAACCTATGTGAATATGTAAAATATCCAAAATGCAAAGTAGAGCTAGGGAACCCTATATGCTTTTCTAGGATAATAATATGTCAATAAAAATAATCCTAGATATCAAGAGCTAAATGACATGTCATAAAGCTTAGCTAAACATAGATTATGAAAACCTAAATAGCTATCACAAACAACTCACAAAGCATAATAAAAATACAATCTTGAAACTAGTCAAGTAATAAAGATGCAATCTTGTAAAGTAAGAACATGTGAAGAGATGCAAAAATGTTCTAACTACAAGTCATGTGAGTAAATAAGAAAACCCATGAGAAATCATACCTAGAACATGCTAGATGATGTGTGAAGATGATGGGTTTTGGATTTGGATGAGTAAAGTTGGAATCTTGGGAGCCTCTCTCTTGAAAATAATTTTTCTCACTCAAAAATGAATTTTGCTCTCCATCTCACTAAAAAAACCGAAGAGAAGAAAGTATATATATATATATAATTAGGTTTTTTAAAAACAACTAAAAGCTGCACCGTTTTAATATATATATATATGAGTTTTTCAAAACAACAAAAGCCGCACCGTTTTTTAATATATATATATATTAACAAACAAAACGCACCGCTTTGGATGTTAGGTGATCAAATGAGAGTAATTGTAAGGTTTATAGTTTGTGTTGGCATTAATTTCATATCAAAACGTGTTTCTGTTGTAATGTTTAGTGGTTCGTATATTGAAGAATTAAGAAGACGAAGAATGTCTCAACCACAATTCATTCAAGAAGCCGGTTTTTAAGAGATTCATGCGTCATTGTTCAACAAAGGTATTAAAGAACCTCATATCTCTTACAAGGCTAGGCATACACTCACACATAGCATTCTTGTGTGTTCCTTCATGTTTAAACATCACTTATGTTTCACTTTCACACACTTAACAAAATATGCTCATGCATTCATACCATATTGGTAATATTTTGTTTATTGCATTTTCTAGTACTATGTCTGAAAATTAGCATATGTGTGTGTATTTGTGCTTGTATGTTTTCGTATTTTTGTACGTGGACTTGACCATGTTCTTATTTGATGTCTTATTGAGTTTCGGTCATTTCGGTTACTCATTTATGTAGTTTTGAGTCCAAACGATGTAGCTACGCTATTTTTCGTTCTCATTCGTTGAGTTGACTTCATCGTCGTTTTCTGAGATGATTTCTCAACCATTTTTCGAAGTTGTGTAGTCATTGTCATGCGTAAGAGAGTCACGGTTCGTAATCCAAAAACAGATTCGAAATCGGAGTTCGGATACCCAAAATACGGGCTGAAGAACCGAGGGAGCGCGCGAGAGGGGCTGCTGGCCGTGAGGCCACTTGGCCTGGCCGTGTGGGAGGCCGTGGGCCCCACGGCCAAGGGGGCTCTCTGCCCCCGTGAGGCCCACGCGCCCCCCACGGCCTGGGGGTGACGTGGCCTCACACCATTGGCCGGTTTTGGTCTTCTCTCTCCTCCTTATATCTTCCCTCTCTCTCTCCATTTGAAATTTCAAGAAGAAAAAATTGAGTTTCCCGTCAGATTTTCTCTCCAGTTTTTCAGAACTTCAAAACACCATATCTTCCTCATCCGAAGTCGGATTTGAGTGATTCAAATTGGAGAACGTCCGTAATCGAGTCCTCTATCATTTCTGAGTTGTTCGGTAGCTGATTGATCGAGTTTTCTGGTGGTCACACACTGATTTCCGAACCAGCTATTGAATCTAAGGTATTGGACTAATCTTTGGGATTTCTTTCTTTTTAACCTTGCATTTGCTTGGGGTTTCTTCTTCTATATCTATGATTATGTTTGGTAAAAGTTATTGAGAAAGATAGCTTGATTATCATTCTAATTGAAAGTCAATTTATAGACTAATGTTGACTAGTTTCTATGATTCTAGGTTTTACATATGTTTGTGAGTTGTATTGTGATTAGAATGGCATCTTAGGTTGTTTGGAACTAGATTGAATCAATTTTGTGATAAATGACCTTGAGATTTGATTTGATCCTTTGATTGATGAAATCTAGGATTTTTGTATTTGTTTGTGATTTAGAGAAATCTAGGTTTTGATTGATGTATATCTCAAATCCTTGCTCTATGTTTTTAGCTAGAATATTGATTGATTAAATCTCATATATCTAGCATTTTATTGTATGTTGATTGCATCTTGAACTTGTACTTAATGAATATATTTTGATTCAAGTGTTGTATATGTGTATGAGACTTTGAGCTTATGTGTTTGGTGTTTCACATGCTTAGGTTTTATTATCATATTTTGCATCTAGACTTTTATTGAATGTGTTATCACATGTTTAGGTCTATTTGTACCATAGAATGTATTGATCACATGTTCTATGTTGATTTGATTGTTTGCATCATTTGCATTCACATGATCACACTAGGAAGTCCTTGTAAAAGGCATGAAGTCTTGGTTAGAGTCGGGGTGACTCGGATAGCCAAGCAAGAAGACTTGCCTAGAGTCGGGATGACTCGGATAGGTAAGCAAGAAGTCATGGTTAGAGTCGGGAGGACTCGGATAGTCATGCATGGGAGGCTTCCTAGAGGCAAGAGTGCCTTGGATAGGGAGTTGGCTAATATATTGGTAGGCCTAGGCGTATGGTTAGACATAGACTCCGATAGAGCGGGGTACACGGGAGGTGTATGCACTCTTGAGGAATTTCTAATCTTCCATCGATGTTGGTTTTGTGTGATGTCCAATATATGGTGGTTTCGCATCATTGAGGGATTTCACACTTTCCAATAGGGTTGGGTAAGCTTAGACTTCACTAGGTTGGGTGAGCTAAAGATTGGTCACTTTGTGAATGTTCTATGTTTACTTTCCAATAATATAGTACCCAATGGTTGTAGTTCAACCCGTGGATGTTTCCTCCTTGGAGGTTTTACCACGTTAAAAATCTCTTTTGTTAATTCTTCCTATCTCTTCTCTTATATTTTAATTGTATATTTTGTTATCTTGATTCATAATATTCTTTTGTGATATATTGTGAAGCAAGACTTTGTATAGTGTGATTTGTGGATTCATTCTTTTGATCATTTTTGTATCTATGATTCTTTTGTATATTGTAATTTTTGTATAGTGATATTTGATCACTCTTGTAACTCATTGAACATCTATTGAAATACAAGCTTACTTTATTGTTGTGTTTATTTGTTCTCATACCTCACACAACTAGATGATATACTTAGACCTTGCTCTCATGATTGTATTCTCGTATTGTCTATGTATGTATTCCTTGGCTTATTTTGTTGTGTGTAAGGCTACCTTGAGAGACAAACGAAAGTTTGTTCAAGGGTTTGGAAAAAGGTGTAAAAACCTATTCACCCCCCTCTAGGTATGCTTTAAGCATTTAACTACGTTTGTATACTTTCAATTGGTATCAGAGCGGGTCGTCGGATGACACTCGACGAGATCCGGTGTATACTTACGTGTAGATTGCTTAGGTTTTTGCAAGTATGGTTTTCCAAGATGATGTGATGACCGACGAGGCTTCGAATTCTAGGCCTCTTCTTCTCAAGGGTCACAATTATAGGTTTTGGAAATTGAGGATGAAGGCATACATTCGATCTATTGATGAGAGAGCTTGGATGGCCGTTGAAGAAGGTTACCTTGTTCCCAACAAGATTGAGGATGGAGTGACTGTTTCCAAGCCTAGGAGTGAGTGGTCTACTAATGAGTTTGAGTTAGCAAAATGGCATCATCGGGTGGTGAATACTATTTTCGGAGGTGTTGATAGTAGGTAATTTTCCTACATTCAAAACATAGAAACCGCAAAGGAGGTATTGAAGGCTCTCCAAGTCACCAATGAGGGGACTAAAGCGGTGAAGAAGTCTCGTCTTCAATTGCTCACTTCCCAATTTGAGGTTTTGCAAATGGGTGAGGAAGACAAGTTTGTTGACTTCCAAGATAAGCTACTAGACATCGCCAACCAATGCCAAGCACTTGGTACTCCTATCTCCGGTGAGAGGCTAAATTGGAAGATTCTTAGATCACTTCCAAAGAGGTTCAAAGCCAAGGTTACCGCCATTGAAGAGAGCAAAGACGTTGACGTCATGAGCTTAGATGAGTTGCTAGGATCTCTTTAAACTTTTGAGGCGTGCATGAAACCGAAGGCTAAGAACAAGGGTTTAGCTCTCAATGTTGTCAAGGAAGCTATTAGTAGCGATGATGATGAGGAGATGGCTTTATTGGTTAGGAAGTTTAGGAAGTTCATGAGGAAAAGTGCCAAGCCAAGTGGCAAGTACTCAAGGGACAAGGAAGTCAAGAAGTCCTTTACTCCACCTCATGAGAGGAGTGGCCATGCTAAGAGCAATAGAAAGGTTCAATGCTTCAAGTGCAAGAAGCTTGGACATTATGCTTCAGATTGTCCTAGTGGTGATTCTAAGAAGGACAAGAAGGGAAAAGCTATGGCGGCTACATAGAGTGAAGATGATAGCTCTAGTGAGGAGGAGAGCTCAAATGATGAGTCTTCTAGTGATGAAGAGCTAGTGAGTAACTTTGTTGCTTTCACGGCTTCTCACTCTACTCTAGAGGATGTGAATCAAGATTCTTTGGATAAGGAGGTTGATCCAAGTCATCAAGAGTGTTTAAATGATGATCCAACCTATATTGATCTTTTGGCTAAGGTGAAGTTTCTTAAGGAAAAATTGAAGATAGCCTTAAGTGAGGTTGATGAGAAGGATGACTTGATCAAGATTCAAGTGGATGAGTTTGTTGCTACAACTCGTAGGCTCTTGCATGAAAAGAATGCTCTTACCAAGAAGCTTTGCGGAGTTGAGGGTATTGTGCTTGAAAAGGATAGGATCATCTCTAATATGAACTTAGGAAGCTCAAGTGTCGCGGTGGTCAAAGAGAAGCTCATAGAAGCATCACTTCCTACTAGCAAAGTTATCATTGAAGAGAAAGCTCCTAAGAAGAGACGTTCCAAGAAGAAGAACAAATTGAAGATTAAGGTACCCCTTGAAACTCCCATTTGTCCTCCACCATCACCGGAAGGTAAAATCTCTTCTTTTGTTCCCATATGTCATTTTTGCAATACCTTAGGCCATATCAAGCCCAAGTGCTATAAATTCATTGAATATTGCAACATAGAAAATGCATCTAGGAATAGAGAGGTTGGACCTCATTTTATGCATGCTAAAGCTTTTGAATATGGAAAGCATGAAAATCTCTCAAAGCATGTTAAGAATGTCCGGAAGGTGAAGAATGCATATCCTTCTAAATTTGACAATGCATGTGTTGCTAACAATGTTGAGAAAAAGAGTATCAATGATATTATTGTAAATCAAGTTGTGGAAGAACTTTACTCTAGGTTCAACATTGTGGTCAAAGAGAATCTTGATGATGTTCATGTATGTCCACCTAAGACTAAGTTTGTCAAGGGTGAGTGCTCTTACCATTAGTGTAAGTTGCACATGTGAGTTAGCTTGAAGATTAGTGTCTTTGTTGTTTAGAAGCTTAGCTTATTTGCTTTGTATCTTTACAACTTGACATGAACTTAGCTATCTCACATTGTTTGTTATGATAGTCTAAATTTGTTGATTAACTTTTGAGAAGTTTTTTTTTTGGAATCTATATGGTGACAATCATGTTAAGGCTTTTAGAGAAAGTCATTTTTTTTGTTTGTTTGAGTTGGATTACATTGTCTTTAGTCTCTTGGAATCGACACACCTATAACTTGTAGTCATGAGGACTTACAAGCCAAGAGGACTCATAAAAAGGGTGAAGGCATTGTATTTGGTGAAAATAGCTTGCGAAGGTATCTCTATATCATATTGCTTGCTTACTTGATTTTTCATCTATCAACTCATTGTTTATATCACATTCATGAAGCATGTCATAATTGAGAACTAGTATAGTGTTTATATGGTCCTCTTTGACATTTGCTAGTTTGAGATCTTTTGGTGATAAGTGTTCACATTGATCTTATTCATGAAGTGTGTTGTTATTTGTATGATTGTTGAATGGCTAATGTTTGAATAATGTGAGCTTCATATTCTTTGATAGCTACTCTCTTGAGAAGTAGAGATCTTAAGTAAGTCTCTTTACTTGCTTTTTGATCATGTGCTTTTAAGCCTTAAATTTTGGTTTCAAAAATGCACTTTGCTTCTCTTGTATGTCTTGTTTAGTATATTGAGCTTGATTGATGTTAGCTTTGGATACACCTTGAAGTCCTAAGGACTAGTACATTTAAAAATGACCAATGGTTGGTATCCATTTGCTTCGGCAACATAGAACTCAACGAGCTCCCTCATGGAAAGGGCTACACACCTTGGTTGTGTAGCCATCCAATGTAGGAAAGGGCTACGCCATTGTGATGAGTGAAAGCCGCCATGAGGAGTATATGTTTTTGTTAGAAAAATCAAAGAAGTGTTGAATTGAATCATAAAAAAAAATCTTTGATTCAAGCCTAAATAAATAAATAAATAAATAAAAAGGCTTTTGGAGTATAGTTGAATAATCAAATGAGCTCGGGTTGACAAATAGAAATGGGTTGACGAGCCACATGCACACACACGCTCACATGTTGAAATCTATTCTCTTTATAAGCAAAATTTCGGATGATAACTGGTTTGACCTTTTCATGGAAAGGCCTAAGATGAATAGATGTTGAAATTGTTTGCATGCTTGATTATCAAACTACTTCTTTTCATATACTTGAAGCAAAATCTTCACACACTCACTTTTGCTTTATTAGTATTTTGATACTTTAGCAATTTTTGACGACATATGAGAGTGATTGAAAATTTTGATGTAACTCTCTTAGATATGTGAAGCTTATTTGCAAATCTAATAAAATTGCTTGTGATGTGATTGTGTGGTGATTTTTGTGAACATTTGTCTATCTTGATTTTAGATGAGGCACTTGTGAAGGGGGAGCATAATATGCTAAATTCTTGTTCTCTTTTATGACATGTTCACATATTCTTCAAGGTTGTTGTTTGTTGGCATTATTCTTATTTTTGATAAATCATATAGATGCTTTGATATATTCTTATATGCATAATGATTTGTTGAATATAGTGTTTTGCCTTTGTATATGTTTATTGGTTTCTTTGTTTTTTCTCACTTTTGTTTTTAGTTTTTTTTTTTTTTGTATTGCAAGATCATGGGAAAAGCAAAGAAGATTGGTGGCAATGTTTCTTCAACTCCCTTTGACAAGTCTAAACCTACAATTTCTTCCAAAATTTCCAAAGCTAACAAAGTGGATGATTTAGGAATTTTCGGTTGCAAGAAGTTAATTCAAGAAAGAGGTATTGACTTGGACTCTTGTGTTGGATCCTATGTTTATGATGTATTTATGAGTAGAAATTGGAATTCATGGGTGAACATGTTAGGAATCTCTAATGAGACCGTTGTTAGAGAGTTTTATCATGCTTACAAATCTAGTTCTACTGTGACAAGTGCTACTATAAGCATAAGGAAAGTCGTCTTTAGAGTTTGTTCTAGGAAGGTTAATGAATTTCTTGACTTGTCCGATGACATTGAATCGGAATTCCTTGATGTTGACATCTTGGAAAACCTTGATTTAATGGGGAGAACTCTATGTGATGATAGTAATTTTGTGTGGGGGAAACGTGCTTACATAAAGTAAGGTGAGCTAACAAAAATTAGTGCATTTTGGCATTTATTTGTTTGCTCCAATCTTGTTGGCTCTACTAATGCTTTGGAGCTTAATAGAGACAAAATCAAGATTGTATATGCCTTGGTGACTAACAAACCTATAAATCTTGGTGAATTGCTTGTGGAGCAAATTGAGATTGCGGCTCATACTAGTCATTTGGATAAGAAATTGGCATTTCCGGGGTTTATAACTCAATTATGCTTAGCTAAAGGAGTGAGGAATCTTGATGGTGATGTTATGCTTTCTCCTTTAGAGAAGTTGAGTGAGAAACGTGTGGCATCCATGTCATACAAGGACAAGGGCAAGTCTAGTGATGTATATAGACTTTTTGGTGAATCTATTGATTCTAGCCATGTCCCTAGCTCACCCGCTCTTCCTAGTTGGGCTTTAAAATTGAGGAATGAGGTTGAAGAGTCACGTAGGTTGATTGAGGCATCACAAAGGAAGATTGAAGACCTTAGTGTCAAGCTTGTTGTTCAAGATGAAAGGATCAAAGAGTTGGAAGGAAAATCAACTACAACAAGGCAATATGTGAGATCCTCACTGAAAGTAATTAAATACTCGAGGCGTGTTTATCAATATAAAGCTAGAGGGGGGGGGGGGGTGAATAGATTTTAACTATTATTACCCAATTTTCGCATGCAAGTCAATTTTACGAAAATGCCCCTACTAGTCAAAAATACATACAAGTGTAATATAGTGCGGAATTTAAATAACACTTGATGTATACGTGGAAACCCAACCACTGGGAAAAAACCACGGGCTGTATAGTGCGCCACACTCGGAACTCGAAATCACTAATTGAAATGAAGTTTACAACCTATGTAGACCTCGTCTAACACTCCGGTCTGTAACCCCTCACTTCTACCCAGCGGGCCTTTATTAGCAACCCTATTCCAATTTGCTTGAGGCCTAAGCACTCTTAGCCTCAAGACTTACTTCTCTATGAAGAGAAACAACCCTATGTGAATATGTATGAATATTCAATTAATGCAATAAGAGCTAGGGTACTCTAAATGCTTATCTAGGATGATGATATATTCAATTTAAATCAACCCTAGATATCAATTGCTAAATGACATGTCAAATAGCATAGATGATCATAGATTATAAAAACCTAGATATCTATCAAAAACAACACTCAATTAATTCATCACAAATAATCTCTTTTCTTGTATTTAACATATGATCAAAAACATACAAGTAATTTAAAAGAGATGGCTTGGTATTTAAAATACTACAATAAGATGAAATTAATCAAAATCTTACCAAGCAAGTTGTGATGATGCAAACCTGTAAGGATTCCCGTTTTGTTGATTGGCTTATTTCGTGGTCAAACCACATGTTGGGGTTTTGTATGTAAGGGTAGTCTAAGTGTTTAGTGTTGAAGATCAAAGGCCCTTCCATGACCTCAAGATACAAGCACGCCAAAGGTATAATCTCTTGTGCTTGTTTTTCTTTGAAGAGATTTAGTAGCACACACTCACTTAGCATTCTTGCTATGATTGCATACTTGCTTATTTTTATGTGCATCTCTTCACATGTCACTTTACACACTAACACTTTGGTTGATATATCTTGTTGTGTGTATATGTGCCTTATAATTCGTTTCCCGATATTGTTCGGAAACGTCCGCGCTTGCACTAATTAGTGCTTGGTTTCGCGCGAAGACCGCCTATGGAGAATGCCCTTGGCTTCTCCTTGGTTTTCACCATTGTTGGTGATCGGCGGTTATGATCGGTGGCCTGGCCGCCGAATGAAACCGCCGTTTCAGTCCAGATTGGTCTGAAGCTATTATGCGGTCAAGATCGGCGGTCACGACCGCCGTTCGAAACCGCCGTTCATACCTGATCGATTTTAATCTCTTGGGTTTGATTCGGCGGTTGTATCGGCGGTCACGATACCGCCGAATGAAACCGCCGTTAATGCTCTGTTCTTCACGAGCTCAATTCGGCGGTCGTCATCGGCGGCCTGGCCGCCGATTGAAACCGCCGAACGGTGCGTTTCAGGGGCAAAAGTGTCTTTTCACATGCCCAATTCTTGATGTCTATAAATATCTTGTTTTCTCAATCTCTGAATAAGCTTCTTGAGCAATTAGAACCCTAATCTTTCAAGAGAGATTTTTGAGAAAAAATCATATCAAGAACCTATCTTTAAACACTCAAATCAAACCCCTTTTGCATCAAATTTCATATTTGATCTTCTATGCCTTCATAGAATTGATCCATGCATGGTTTTGAATCATCACATCTTATTTGGTATGTTCTTCACTAATTTCATATTACTTTAGTGTTTTTCATATTAATACATCTCTTTAATTACTTGTATGCTTTTGATTATATGCTAGATACAAGTTAGAGATTATTTGTGATGAAAATTAATTGAGTGTTGTTTGTGATAGCTAATTAGGTTTTTAATTAATCTTGATTAGCTAAGCTATTTGACATGTCATTTAGCAATTGATATCTAGGGTTGATTAAATTGATTATATCATCATCCTAGATAAGCATCTAAGGTTACCTAGCCTTGTTTGTTATTTGAATATTCATATATATATTCACATAGGTTGTTTCTCTTCATAGAGAAGTAAGTCTTGAGGCTAAGAGTGCTTAGGCCTCAAGCAAATTGGAATAGGGTTGCTAATAAAGCCCCGCTGGGCAGAAGTGAGGGGTTACAGACCGGAATGTTAGACGAGGTCTACATAGGTTGTAAACTTCATTTCAATTAGTGATTTCGAGTTCCGAGTGTGGCGCACTATACAGCCCGTGGTTTTTCCCAGTGGTTGGGTTTCCACGTATACATCAAGTGTTATTTAAATTCCGCACTATATTACACTTGTATGTATTTTTGACTAGTAGGGGCATTTTCGTAAAATTGACTTGCATGCGAAAATTGGGTAATATTAGTTAAAATCTATTCACCCCCCCTCTAGCTTTATAAAGAACACGCCTCGAGTATTTTGAGAACTTTCAATTGGTATCAGAGCGGGTTCCTAGATATACTTAGGTGATCCTAGCTCATTTTAGGTGTGTTGTGCATTTGTGTGATTTTTGCTCATTCATACATTTTGCATACATTTCATTCATTCATTTGATACAATGAGTGGATTCGGTGGCAACCATGAGGGTGCTTCAAGCACACGGCCACCCCTCCTCACCGGCATAAATTACTCCTAATGGAAAGGGAAGATGGAGGCATATGTGTGTCAAATCCATGATAGGGCATGGATGGCCATTGAAGATGGATATTCGCCTCCTATGATGACTCCCACGGGTGGAGGAGAAGAAGTGCTCAAGCCTAAGGCACAGTGGACACAACCTGAGTTTGAGTTGTCCAAGTGGAATCAAAAGGCATGGCACGCCCTCATATGTGCAGTGGATGAAAATCAGTACAAACTGATTCAGAACACTAAGATAGCCAAGGAGGCATGGGACATCTTAGAGGTTGCACACGAGGGAACCGAAGTAGTGAAGGACTCCAAACTTCAAGTCCTCCAAACTCAATTTGAGACACTTAGGATGGAGGAGAATGAGTGCTTCAACGACTTCGAGATTAGGTTGATGGACATTGTCAACCAAAGTCATCAACTTGGTGACCCTTACTCGGATAGAAGGATCAAGCAAAAGATAATGAGATCGCTTCCCGAGAGGTTTGAGTCTAAGGTGACGGCTTTAGAAGAAAACAGTGATTTTAAGGACATGAAGCCGAGCGAGGTTATAGGTAGACTTCTCGCCTACGAGTCTAGGAAGGGTCCTAGCTCCACTCCTTCAAAGAAGCAAAAAGGGATTGCTTTGAGAGCTTCCAAGGTTGAGAAGGAGGACAAGGATGACTCGGATGAAGACATGGCACTTTTAATGAGAAAATTCAAGAAGTTTGTAAAATTCGAGAAGAAGGGTCATGCATCCAAAGGGCAAGAATTGAAGAAAAGGGTTCCTTTCAAGAAGGTTGAGCATAGGCAAGAGAATAGTGAAAGGAAAGGGATCCAATGCTATGAGTGTGGTGGCATAGGTCATATCTCACTAGATTGTGGGAATTTGAAGAACAAGAGAGAAAAAATGATGGCCGCCATTTGGAGTGAAAGTGATGACTCCGAAGAAGGAGATAAGTCATCAAGTGATGATGAGCTTATCAATAACTTCAAGGCATTGGGTGCCAATTGTGAAGAAAATGAAGTTGTTGGTAAGAATTCCGTTGCTAGTGATCCCATAGAAGAGAAAGTCGAAGAAGTAGCTCTAGAGGAGATAGTTGTTGCTTCACATTGGGATATGGCACTTATTGACTCAAGAGATCAAGGTGAAGGTCTTGATGAGGAAATTGGATCCATAAGAGAGGAGGAGAGCCTAGAAGATGACACTAGTGGAGATGACTCCTTATCTAACTCTACAAATGGAAATGTAGAGAATATGGATATGCATAACTTTATAGTCAATGTTGAAAGCTCCATGAAGAAGAAAGATAGATTTCTAAGGATTTTAGAGGAAGAAAATCTAGAGCTTACAACATACAATGACCTCCTAAAGAAGCAAGTGGAGAAAATGGATCTTAAGGACAACTTTGAAAGTTTTGAAAGCTCTAAGTTAAAGAATGAAAAAGAGATTCAAAGGTTAAAGGAAGAACTACTTAGGCTTTCAACACAAGTTGATCACTTGAATGATGAAGTGATAAGATCCATGGTGGAAGAAGACAAGCTAAAAGATGAGCTAGCTTTGTCTAAGAGGAATGAAGAGGGTTTGAAGAGAGAGCTTGTTGAAGCCAAAGAGTCATTGACTAGAATGACCACAAGCACCAAGAAACTTGACAACATACTTGGTGTAGGAAAAAGCCCTTGTGACAAAAGAGGTCTTGGATTCGAAGTGAGCAAGGATTGCTCTATTCCTAAGAAGACCGTCTTTGTGAAGAGTTTGGGTAAGATAGAAGCGTCACCGGTGCAAACTCCTAGGAAGAAGTTAGAACTAGGACAATGTTCGAAAAATGCACAAGTGAAGGTGGTGAAAACGAGACAACCCCAAGCTCAACGGATTAGAGCCTCTCGAGTCATCTCTCCTCAACAAATGACTCACTATGAAAAGAGGCAAAACATGCTACCTAATCCAAGGAGGCAACCCATTCCGGTTCAACCAAATAGAAGACATGAACCGACTCAACACCAAAGGAGACATCAAATGCATGATGAGTCTCCAATGACTTCACAAGAACATGGTATGAATTCTTACTTTGTACCAACTTGTCATTATTGTGGTGTTTATGGGCATATTAGGCCTAAGTGCTTTAAGTACATTAACCATTGTAGGATTGATAGCATGATAAAGAAAAAGAGGCTAAGAAGAGCCCATTTGCATGAGCCTAGGAAATCTTTTGTCAATAATCCTAGGTTAGTGAATGACATGCAACCTTTGACCACTAAGAAGAAAAATGTTATATCTATGTGGATAAGGAAAAATGAACCCGCTTGCTATGAGACTAACAAGTCTCAAATAGGTTCAACCAAGTCAAATGGACTTGGTAGGTCCATAGGACCTCATGCCCTTCATTAATGAAGGATGATACTAACCCCATATGGGGAACTCAAGCAAAGAGAGCTATTTTTGCATTCTTGTCACTTGCAAAAAATTTGAAAAATCTTATGCTTCTTGGTTGATTGCTTGAGTAAGCTTGGTTGCACATATGTATATATGTTTTCAATTCAATAAGTGTGAACCTTGCTTGTTTACAATCCATGTCATATTTATGTTCAAACATGCATTTTGGACTAGGAGATGTATGTAGGAAGTATGATTTGAATGACCTATGATTATCTCCATGACATGATGATTCTTAAATAACATGCTAATGTCTTATGAAAAGCATGAAATTCATGTACATGCTCAAATGAAAAAGCATGAATTGATAATTGCGTTATTAAATGCAAAAAAACTTGTGTGAAAAAGCTAATGAGACTCAAATGAAAAAGGATCTAGTATCCATTCAAGGATTTTACAATCCAAATGTCTCTCTTTCTTTATTGGTTGAACATGTCTACTATCATACGGGTTTCATTCCCGGAAAAATCAAATAGGGTGCAAAGTTGCTCATGACATGTTTAGCTTATAAAGTTGGATATAGTTGTTCTTAAATTGAAATCAATGAAATTTCTATATCCTTGCTTCTCTCATGACAATGGTGAAATTGGTTTGAATTCCTATTAGAAACCTTTGTCATTTGCTTTGCCAAATACCATGGTATTTTGGACTTGAATGCAATATGTCTTGTATGCAAAGCATTTTGTTTCACACATTTTATCTACTAAATCTCCTCGTTTCTCTCCGATTAATTGAGATTGCATAAAGTGACTTATATTGATTATGCATATACTAGAATGCTACTATCTCTCTTTGCCTTGAGTAACCCGGTTGGGGACTACTCCTTTGTCTATATCATGACAAAAAGGGGGAGTAGAATGTGGTAAGGGGAGGTGCAAATTGTTGTAGCAATTGGTGCACATTGGGGAGAATATACATTGAGGGGGAGTAACCCTTTGAGGGGGAGCATTGCATTCATCATACATTGCATGATGTTGTGTTTAATTTCTTAGAAATGCAATTGCTTGTTTATGTCCTCACTTGATTCATCTCACTTTTACTTGAATTGGAAAGTATAGAAACCTTGTTTCAGGGAATGATTGTTCTACAAGAGATTGAAGACTTCAAGTTTTATTTTTATATATCTCTTTGTATTGTAGAAAATCTTCATTGTCCCATAGGTTTATTTTTGTTGTGAGGAATCAATGTGAGTGGTGGTTTTGTCACGAAATAGCCAAAGGGGGAGATTGTAGTAGAATGTGGTAAGGGGAGGTGCAAATTGTTGTAGCAATTGGTGCACATTGGGGAGAATATACATTGAGGGGGAGTAACCCTTTGAGGGGGAGCATTGCATTCATCATACATTGCATGATGTTGTGTTTAATTTCTTAGAAATGCAATTGCTTGTTTATGTCCTCACTTGATTCATCTCACTTTTACTTGAATTGGAAAGTATAGAAACCTTGTTTCAGGGAATGATTGTTCTACAAGAGATTGAAGACTTCAAGTTTTATTTTTATATATCTCTTTGTATTGTAGAAAATCTTCATTGTCCCATAGGTTTATTTTTGTTGTGAGGAATCAATGTGAGTGGTGGTTTTGTCACGAAATAGCCAAAGGGGGAGATTGTAAGGATTCCCGTTTTGTTGATTGGCTTATTTCGTGGTCAAACCACATGTTGGGGTTTTGTATGTAAGGGTAGTCTAAGTGTTTAGTGTTGAAGATCAAAGGCCCTTCCATGACCTCAAGATACAAGCACGCCAAAGGTATAATCTCTTGTGCTTGTTTTTCTTTGAAGAGATTTAGTAGCACACACTCACTTAGCATTCTTGCTATGATTGCATACTTGCTTATTTTTATGTGCATCTCTTCACATGTCACTTTACACACTAACACTTTGGTTGATATATCTTGTTGTGTGTATATGTGCCTTATAATTCGTTTCCCGATATTGTTCGGAAACGTCCGCGCTTGCACTAATTAGTGCTTGGTTTCGCGCGAAGACCGCCTATGGAGAATGCCCTTGGCTTCTCCTTGGTTTTCACCATTGTTGGTGATCGGCGGTTATGATCGGTGGCCTGGCCGCCGAATGAAACCGCCGTTTCAGTCCAGATTGGTCTGAAGCTATTATGCGGTCAAGATCGGCGGTCACGACCGCCGTTCGAAACCGCCGTTCATACCTGATCGATTTTAATCTCTCGGGTTTGATTCGGCGGTTGTATCGGCGGTCACGATACCGCCGAATGAAACCGCCGTTAATGCTCTGTTCTTCACGAGCTCAATTCGGCGGTCGTCATCGGCGGCCTGGCCGCCGATTGAAACCGCCGAACGGTGCGTTTCAGGGGCAAAAGTGTCTTTTCACATGCCCAATTCTTGATGTCTATAAATATCTTGTTTTCTCAATCTCTGAATAAGCTTCTTGAGCAATTAGAACCCTAATCTTTCAAGAGAGATTTTTGAGAAAAAATCATATCAAGAACCTATCTTTAAACACTCAAATCAAACCCCTTTTGCATCAAATTTCATATTTGATCTTCTATGCCTTCATAGAATTGATCCATGCATGGTTTTGAATCATCACATCTTATTTGGTATGTTCTTCACTAATTTCATATTACTTTAGTGTTTTTCATATTAATACATCTCTTTAATTACTTGTATGCTTTTGATTATATGCTAGATACAAGTTAGAGATTATTTGTGATGAAAATTAATTGAGTGTTGTTTGTGATAGCTAATTAGGTTTTTAATTAATCTTGATTAGCTAAGCTATTTGACATGTCATTTAGCAATTGATATCTAGGGTTGATTAAATTGATTATATCATCATCCTAGATAAGCATCTAAGGTTACCTAGCCTTGTTTGTTATTTGAATATTCATATATATATTCACATAGGTTGTTTCTCTTCATAGAGAAGTAAGTCTTGAGGCTAAGAGTGCTTAGGCCTCAAGCAAATTGGAATAGGGTTGCTAATAAAGGCCCGCTGGGTAGAAGTGAGGGGTTACAGACCGGAATGTTAGACGAGGTCTACATAGGTTGTAAACTTCATTTCAATTAGTGATTTCGAGTTCCGAGTGTGGCGCACTATACAGCCCGTGGTTTTTCCCAGTGGTTGGGTTTCCACGTATACATCAAGTGTTATTTAAATTCCGCACTATATTACACTTGTATGTATTTTTGACTAGTAGGGGCATTTTCGTAAAATTGACTTGCATGCGAAAATTGGGTAATATTAGTTAAAATCTATTCACCCCCCCCTCTAGCTTTATAAAGAACACGCCTCGAGTATTTTGAGAACTTTCAAAACCCATACATGGATGCACTCTATATAGACATAGGAGATGCAATATGAAATTTGATGCAAAAGGGGTTTGATTTGAGTGGTTAAAGATGAGTTCTTGATTTGATTTTCTCTCAAAATCTATCTTTGAAGATTAGGGTTCTTAAGAGTCAAAGAACTAATTCAGATAAAGAGAAAGTGTGATATTTATAGACATCAAGAACAGGGCAAGTGAAAAGACAATTTTGCCCCTGAAACGCACCGTTCGGCGGTTTCAATCGGCGGCCAGGCCGCCGATGACGACCGCCGAATTGAGCTCGTGAAGAACAGAGCATTAACGGCGGTTTCATTCGGCGGTTTCGCGACCGCCGATCCAACCGCCGAATCAAACCCGAGAGATTAAAATCGATCAGGTATGAACGGCGGTTTCAAACGGCGGTCGTGACCGCCGATCTTGACCGCATAATTGCTTCAGACCAATCTGGACTGAAACGGCGGTTTCATTCGGCGGCCAGGCCGCCGATCATAACCGCCGATCACCAACAATGGTGAAAACCAAGGAGAAGCCAAGGGCATTCTCCATAGGCGGTCTTCGCGCGAAACCAAGCACTAATTAGTGCAAGCGCGGACGTTTCCGAACAATGTCAGGAAACGAATTATAAGGCACATATACACACAACAAGATATATCAACCAAAGTGCTAGTGTGTAAAGTGACATGTGAAGAGATGCACATAAAAATAAGCAAGTATGCAATCATAGCAAGAATGCTAAGTGAGTGTGTGCTACTAAATCTCTTCAAAGAAAAACAAGCACAAGAGATTATACCTTTGGCGTGCTTGTATCTTGAGGTCATGGAAGGGCCTTTGATCTTCAACACTAATCACTTAGACTACCCTTACATTCAAAACCCCAACATGTGGTTTGACCACGAAATAAGCCAATCAACAAAACGGGAATCCTTACACTCACACCGCATTTCTTTCCTTGGTGGCACAAGTGGCTAGAGAGCTTCATGAGGTATATTTTCTTACTCTTTCCCTTTGGCTTCATATCATGTCAAAAAGGGGGAGAAATATGAGAAACACATGGGAGAAATCTAGCTTACTTAGTCTCATATTTTTTTTTGTGTTGTTTTATATGTTTGTATATTTGGTATCTAGCTTGAACTATATGGCATGTAATATTTTTTGTTGAATCTTGGCTTAGAATATTTTGATGGATAGTATGTATTAAGGGGGAGCATACTTGATCCACTTGAACTTATATGTTATTATTTTCTTGCCTAAGATTGGATATTGCCATATCGCCTAAGATTGGATATTGCCATATGTGTTATCTCTTGGATATTCTTGTGCTTTCAAGTTCATTTTAAGTGATATCAAGAGAAGACCAAGTTGAAGTTCAAGACTTGTTTTGGTTGTTAATTTGTGTCTATATGTGTAACTCATTGTGACCAAATTTCTTTTGTAATTGTTTTAGTGTTTGTTTAGGGGTTTTGACATGGAATTTGCCAAAGGGGGAGATTGTAAGGTTTATAGTTTGTGTTGGCATTAATTCCATATCAAAACGTGTTTCTCTTGTAATGTTTAGTGGTTCGTATATTGAAGAATTAAGAAGATGAAGAATGTCTCAACCACAATTCATTCAAGAAGCCGGTTTTTAAGAGATTCGTGCGTCATTGTTCAACAAAGGTATTAAAGGACCTCATATCTCTTACAAGGCTAGGCACACACTCACACATAGCATTCTTGTGTGTTCCTTCATGTTTAAACATCACTTATGTTTCATGATCGCGCTCCAAATGTTTACATTTAGTGCTCCCTTACTTGGCTTTTGTAACCGTTTTTCGAGCCCTTTTTGGTATTTAATATTGTAAATAAGTGTTTTTCAGGTATTTCAGCTCATCAGGGGTATTTTGGACTAAACTGGAGAAAAGTGGCGAAATCAGGGCAAAAGAGGGCAAATTCGTAATTTGGGAGAATTAGGGGTCAAAGTGCAATTCTGGAGGCATTATTGCAGATTTGGTGATTAAAGAAGAATACAGGGGTACATTGTGATATTTGCCAGTCAAAGCACAGCAGACAGTGCCACGTCAGCCCCTGGACGACGTCGTTTAGGCCTTCGCTCACGTCAGCGTGACGTCATCATCTTCCTCAGCCAGACGGGTCGAGTTGACCGGCGTGACTCGACCCGATGAACCGTTGACCCGGTAACAGACCCGACGTTGACCCGACGTAAACCGGCCCTTTTCCGATGGCTTTTCCGGCGGTTCTCCTCCCAGAACGCCGGCCGAAGCCTCTCCGGTCCGTTTACCACCATTTCTGGGCTTCCATGCACGTGATTTCTCTCTCCTCCACCAACTCCTCCAAGTTTTCAAACCACCATGGCCAACCAAGCTTGGAAGCTTCGTTCCAACGGCTTCTTTCTCGCCCCAAACACGTCCAAACTCGCCAAATCTCGGCGGTTCCATGTGGCGGGAACAAGCCCACAGTCCCGAAGGTTAGAAGTCGCCGAAAACCTTCCGTTTTCGTGGCGACCTCACATCGGCGGGATCGCCGGCCAGAGTGCATGAAGTCGCCGGAATGCCTGGAAGAAATTCAGCTCGTCCCACTTGCTCTCCAATCAGATTAGCTTGCCCAAAAACTCTTCCCACTTAGATATTTTGAGATATTTTTCTATTTAATTATCTTAGATAAAATATCTATTCTATCTATCTTAGTTTGTAAGTTAATACATCACATATAATGCACACTACATTTAGTCATTAGAAATAATTAGTTACCATTAGTTTTTAGTTAGACTTTAGTTTAGTTTTAAGAGAGAGAATAACTCTCTCAACTTTAGTGTAGTTTTCTCATCATTTTCCATCACTTTCTAGGTAGCCAAACACCACCTTGAGCTACCTAGACTTGATCCTTTGGAGTTGCTCTAGAAGGATATTGTGCTTGGATTACTAGGAGGAGCCTTCTTGCGCAAGAAACGAATCCGGATGGGTTTGTTTAGCTCTTCTTTTGTATTTTCATGCTTATATAATTCTATGTGTAACTAAACTCTTTTGTTAAGGGATTGATGTAATTCTTGTAATTATGCTATTGATTTAATCAATCTATGTGTTACTTCACTCTCTAAGGCTTGTATGTGTGTATTATGAACTCTAATTATATGATATGTGGATAATATGTCTTGCATATACATTTATTGTACACACTTGGTAGTTAATTTCATGCATAAAGTGTCCCACAATATGTATGAATGTTCCACTATCAATTTCATAGAGATGTTTCTAAGTAATTCATGACTTGAGTTAATTAGAAAATCGCTACATCACTATTCCTAAATCCTCTCTTAATCACATATCTATGATAATAGGTTATGTGTTAGATGATGGATTTTGTGCTTAACATTATTGATAAATGAAATACATGCCTTAGAATGTTGTGAATGTGTTAAATGAATGATTGATTAATGATATGGTAGTTACTTGAATGAGTCAATCCCCTAACATCTTTAATCTAGCTTAATTGTCTTAATCTAGCTTTAATCATTAGTTAATTGCAAACTTAGAATAATTGATTTAGATAACATTAATTAGTAAACTTGTTAGGAGTTAGAAATAGATAAGTAATGATAACCTAGACTCACGTAGCTGACCATTCCTCGTGGGAACGACTACCCTTACTCGTTACCCTTTACTGCTCACACGACTCGTACACTTGCGAAGGGTGAACCACCCACGCGCCCCTTAGAATAACCGTGGTAGAATAGCGTAATTTAGTGTAGTTAATTTAGAATCGGTTTGGCGCGGTCATTTCACTTTCACACACTTAACAAAATATGCTCATTCATACCCTAGACAATCAAGTTGGAGATAGTGTATCCTCATGATTAATATTAGTAATCGCCAAGAGTTCATAGACCGCCTATAACTCTCCAAGTTACCATATTTACTCATATGACCACATTTTGAACTTGGATATTTTGACTTGTCCAGAAGCAATGTTTTCAATAGACACTATCGAAAACTCAACTTTGAGATTTAATATCCAATTACCTCAAAACATCCATATGATGATATTATACTCTCATTTAATAAATGGAGCCACGATGTCCATATCTATAAATGAAGTCCTCTATCGATTAACAAATGAATATCACCAAACTATCGAGGATAGACTATGCGATATAATCGTACTCATTGATAACTCAAATGATATCACTTGCAACCATAAGTCCATCATTTATCTCAGGATTAAGATAGAATCTCCGATTGTCATGATAATGAAAAGACTTTTATCTACTGACGGTTATAGATAAAGTATTTCATTGTGATCCAGTTCAATGCACCCAGTGCACTAGATTCTTTTGCTCGAAGACACTCCGATGATTTTAGACTCATCATATCTCATTTGATCCCACTCAAATGCTAGCAAAAGAATTCTACAACTTTAACAAGATAAAGGTGCCCAACCTTTAACTTAAGTTGTGAACAATATTCAAGACTAACTAAAGAATTGTGTCTACCACATACATATCCAGATGTACGAACAATTCTTCTTTTCTCATAGTCTTTAGACCTTATGATTATTTACTTTGACAATTATAATATTAAACTATAAATGCTATAAGATTAGTTAAACCAGAAATCACTTTATTAATATGAAAAAGATTGTTAATTACAACATTACACTCTTGCTATTGAGCATAATCCTAACATCTTGAACTTGTACTTAATGACTATATTTTGATTCAAGTGTTGTATATGTGTATGAGACTTTGAGCTTATGTGTTTGGTGTTTCACATGCTTAGGTTTTATTATCATATTTTGCATCTAGACTTTTATTGAATGTGTTATCACATGTTTAGGTCTATTTGTACCATAGAATGTATTGATCACATGTTCTATGTTGATTTGATTGTTTGCATCATTTGCATTCACATGATCACACTAGGAAGTCCTTGTAAAAGGCATGAAGACTTGGTTAGAGTCGGGGTGACTCGGATAGCCAAGCAAGAAGACTTGCCTAGAGTCTGGATGACTCGGATAGGTAAGCAAGAAGTCATGGCTAGAGTCGGGAGGACTCGGATAGTCATGCATGGGAGGCTCCCTAGAGGCAAGAGTGCCTTGGATAGGGAGTTGGCTAATATATTAGTAGGCCTAAGCGTATGGTTAGATATAGACTCCGATAGAGCGGGGTACACGGGAGGTGTATGCACTTTTGAGGAATTTCTAATCTTCCATCGATGTTGGTTTTGTGTGGTGTCCAATATATGGTGGTTTCGCATCATTGAGGGATTTCACACTTTCCAATAGGGTTGGGTAGGCTTAGACTTCACTAGGTTGGGTGAGCTAAAGATTGGTCCCTTTGTGAATGTTCTATGTTTACTTTCCAATAATATAGTACCCAATGGTTGTAGTTCAACCCGTGGATGTTTCCTCCTTGGAGGTTTTACCACGTTAAAAAATCTCTTGTGTTAATTCTTCCTATCTCTTCTCTTATATTTTAATTGTATATTTTATTATCTTGATTCATAATATTCTTTTGTGATATATTGTGAAGCAAGACTTTGTATAGTGTGATTTGTGGATTCATTCTTTAGATCATTTTTGTATCTATGATTCTTTTGTATATTGTAATTTTTGTATAGTGATATTTGATCACTCTTGTAACTCATTGAACATCTATTGAAATACAAGCTTACTTTGTTGTTGTGTTTATTTGTTCTTATACCTCACACAACTAGATGATATACTTAGACCTTGCTCTCATGATTGTATTCTCGTATTGTCTATGTATGTCTTCCTTGGCATATTTTGTTGTGTGTAAGGCTACCTTGAGGGAGAAACGAAAGTTTGTTCAAGGGTTTGAAAAAATGTGTAAAAACCTATTCACCCCCCTCTAGGTATGCTTTAAGCATTTAACTACGTTTGTATACTTTCAGCAATCCAGTGTGGTGAGCTCACATGAGAGGCTTCAAGTGGTCCAATTATTTATCAAGACAATTCCACTAATGCAACAAGTCAACACAACACAAATAGAGTTCACATGCAACAAAAGCACTCAATACAAATATGGAAAATTACATAACTTTCCACTCTAAGCTCGGAATTGAATTCCGATTTCCGATAAAAACACGGAATGTCCCAAATATCTTGGAAATCATCCGAAACATATAGACAAGTCTCTGAATCGCTCGGAACTCATCTATGGACAAATCCACACATAAAAATATAACAAAGAAATGCAAGTGTGGAATGTGACATGTGAAGAGAATGCACACAAATGCTAGTATGCTAAGTGTGTGTGTGCTAACTAAATCTCTTCAAAGAAAACCAAGCACTAGAAATTATACATTTGGCGTGCTTGTCCCTTGAGGTCTTGAAAGGGCCTTCGAGCATGAAGTTCAATCACCTAAACTACCCTTACACAATCAACCCCATCATGTGGTTTGTCCACGAAATAAGCCAATCAAGATATGGGAATCCTTACAAGGTTGAGTGGCCTCTTTATCAAGGTTGGATGTCTCAACATTAGGAGTCTTCACAACCTTCTCCAAACGAGAGTCATCATCTAAAACTACCTCCTCCTCATGGTAATTAGACTTGAGCCTTGTATCATCAATGACAACATTGGATGATTCCATGACGGTTCGAGTCTTCAAGTTGAAAACTCTATAGGCTCTACTATTCAAGGCATAGCCAATAAAGATACCATCATCACTCTTAGCATCAAACTTGCCAAGTTGATCACGGTCATTTAAGATGTAGCATTTGCTTCCAAATGTGTGGAAGTAACTAACATTTGGCTTCCTACCCTTCCATAACTCATAGGAGGTGTTTCTAGATCCGGGCCTTAGGAAAACTCTATTCCCTATATAGCAAGCCGTATTGACGGCTTCGGCCCATAGGTTCCTAGGGACATTGTTGCTAAGCAACATCACTCGGGCCATCTCTTGGAGGACCCTATTCTTCCTCTCAACAACTCCATTTTGTTGAGGTGTCCTAGGAGCCGAAAACTCATAGGAGATGCCTAAGCTATCACAATAGCTTTCAAAAGAGGCATTCTCAAATTCTCTCCCATGGTCACTTCTAATCCGTTTAATGCTTTTAATGTTAGAATTCATTTCATTTTGTATTTTAGTACAAAGCATTTTAAACTTATCAAAAGTTTCAGATTTTTCTCTAAGAAAATATGTCCATGTAAATCTAGAGAAATCATCAATACAAACAAAAATGTATCTCGTTCCACCTAAACTCTCTGTTTGCATAGGACCCATGAGATCCATGTGGAAAAGCTCTAGAGGCTCCTTGGTGGAGAGATACTTGCCCTTTTTGTGCATGCTTTTGGTTTGTTTTCCTTGTTGGCAAGGTCCACAAATACCATTGGGTTTCTTCCCAAGCTTAGGGAGGCCACGCACACAATTGAACTTTCCAAGGGTTCTTAAATCCCTAAAGTTCATGTGGCCAAGTCTTTCTTGCCACAACTCAATTTGCTCATCCATAAACACATTGTTTGAGACTATTCTAGCTTCAAGACAATAACAATTGTCGCTAGATCTCATACCTTTCAACAAGGTTTGTTGATCAGGCTTTAGGATAGAGCAATCATCTTTACAAAACAAGACGGAATATCCTTCATCACTTAGATGTGAAATGCTTATTAAATTGGCTTTCAAGCCATCAACAAATAAAGCATCGGATAAGGAGGGTAATCCGGGAACGAAAATAGTTCCTTTCCCTACAACTTTCTTTTTGGATCCATCACCAAAAGTGACATATCCTCCTTCCTCCATAACAAGAGTCTCGAAGAAACTCTTGTTTCCCGTCATGTGTATAGAGCACCCACTATCTAAATACCAAAAATTAGAAGAATTTGCCTTCAAGGCTATTTGAGCAACATGGCAAACATTTTCATTCTTTCTAATCCACCTAGAAACAATCTTAGCTTTCTTAGAGGTCTTTGGTACATGGGCTCTAGATGTTCTAGGATCATGCATAATAATATTATCATTCCTAGGAACATGCATCATAGCTCTTTTCTTTTTCTTCTCAATCATGCTTCTAGTTTTGCACATTTTAATGTATCGAAAGCAATGTGGTCTAATATGACCATTAAATCCATAAAAATGACATATAGGAGTAAAGTAAGGAATCATACCTTGTCCTTGTCTTTGTGGATGAATGGATTCAAAGCATCTTCGTTGTTGAACCGGTCTAGATTGCTTCCTAGCTTGAGGTTGCATGATTGGCCTTTTTCCTGTGTGAGCCAAGTGTGGAGGAATGTTGGCTTGAGGGACCTTAGGGGGTTGAGCTTGAGTTTGCCTTCTTGGCCCCATCTTCACTTGTGCATTTGAACATTGTCCTACTTCTAACTTTTTCCTAGGAATTTGCACATATGAAGTTTCTTCGTTCTTCAAACTCTTGACAAACACGGTCTTGTTAGAGGTTGAGATCTTCTTGCCATCTTCATACCCAAGACCCCTCTTGTCATAAGGACTCTTTCCAACACCAAGCATATGGTCAAGCTTCTTGGTGCTAGAATCTATCCTAGTCATAGACTCTCTTACTTCTTCAAGTTCCCTCTTTAGACTTTCTTCATTCCTCCTAGATAAGACTAACTCCTCTCTTAGCTTATCTTCCATCTTCTTGAATTTTTCCACTTGTTCACTTAAGTGGTTCTTCTCTCAACATCTTGATCTTTCTTGTGCTCTTGATTGCTAAATCATTAAACTCGGCATGGTATTTAGCAAGCACCTTTTTCTCCACAAAACCATTTATGGAGTTAGAAGAGGAATCACTTTCTTCTCCACTTGAGTCATTTTCCTATTGACTCATTTCCTCTCTCTCACTAACACTTTTACTTTTATGGGAGGAGGCAAAAGCTAGGAGATTAGCCATGAGCTCTTCATCATCCGAAGACTCATCTCCCTCATAGGAGTCATCACTACTTCCACTCCAAGTGGCGGCCATCACTTTTCCTTTTTTCTTCTCATTATGATTTGCACATTCGGGGGCAAAGTGACCTATCCCACCACACTCAAAGCATCGGACCACTTTCCTTTCAGTCTTCTCTTTCCTAGGCTCAAACTTGTTGTAGGAACCCTTTTTCTTGAAGTTTTGACCTTTGGAACCAAAGTCCTTTTTCCCGAACTTCATGACCCTCTTGAATCTCTTCACAAATAGTTCAAGGTCTTCGTCCGAGTCATTCTTCTTCGCCTCATTTTCATCCTTGGAGGTTTTCAAAGCAATTCTGTAAGGATTCCCGTTTTTTTTAATTGGCTTATTTCATGATCAAACCATATGTGGGGGTTCTTTGTAAGGGTAGCCTAAGTATCGGTCTTATTGTTCGAAGCCCTTTGAAGACCTCGTGTTGATAAGCACCGAAGGTAAATTTCTATGTGCTTACTTTTCTTTGAAGAGATTAGTTGCACACAGACACTTAACATTCATTGCATATGTGTGCATTCTCTTCATTTGTCACATTTCACACTTGCACTTATTTATTATATTTTGTTGTGTGTAATTGTGTCATGTTGTTGTGTAATTCGTTTCCCGATAACTTTCGGAAACGTCCGCGCATGCACGAGAATGTGCTTGGTTTAGCGCGAGGACCGCCTATGGAGAATGCCCTTGGCTTCTCCTTGGTTTTCACTTATCTAGGTGATCGGCGGTTATGATCGGCGACATGGCCGCCGAATGAAACCGCCGTTTCAGTCCAGATTGGTCTGAAGCATTTCTGCGGTTAAGATCGGCGGTCACGACCGCCGTTCGAAACCACCGTTTCAAGACCTGATTGATTTATCTCTCAGTCTAATTCGGCGGTTGAATCGGCGGTCATGAGACCGCCGTTCGAAACCGCCGTTCATACCTGATTGATTTTGATCTCTCTGTTTTGATTCGGCGATTGGAATCGGCTGTCACGAAACCGCTGATTGAACCGCCGTTTTTGCTCTGTTCTTCACGAGCTCAATTCGGCGGTCATGAACAGCGGCCTGGCCGCTGAATGAAACCGCCGATTGGCGCGTTTCTTTGAAACTTACTTAAACGACCTCACTTTGATTTGGCCCCCTATATATATGCCACTTTGACTTTAGGTCAATTAAGAGAGTTCATATTCAGAATTCATACTTAGGATATTTTTCAAAGAGAAGAAAAATTCCAAGAACTCAATTATTGATTCTCAAACACTTTTTCATGATCATCAATCATCATCTAGCATCATCTTAGATCATCTAGATGTCATCTAGCATGGAATCTTCATCATACTTTGCTTGGTAAGCTTTTCACTAATATCACATATTATGTGTTTCTCTTATCTAGCAATCTCAATTAATTACTTGTTTGTTATTTTGTATGCTTTGGATACAATATTGAGATGAGTATGATGTATGTTTGAGAAGTTATATTGTGCTTGCATATTAGGTTTTGTGCTTAATATTGATTAGCTAAACTAATTGACATGTCATTTAGTTTTGATATCTAGGATTGTTCTTAATTGCATATTAATCATCTTAGATAAGCATATAGGGTTTCCCTTGCTCTATGTTGCATTTTGGATATTCACATATATTCACTTAGGGTTGTATTCTCTTCATAGAGAAAGTAAGTCTTGTGTGTAGCATCCAGGATTAGGTTGCTTAGAACGCAAGCAAATTGGACTAGGTTCACTCATACCGGGATTAGGTAGGTGTGTGAATACTTCCGGGATTAGGTTGTAATCGTTTGCACATTTAGTGGATTCGAGGTTCGAGTGTGGCTTACTTACATAGCCCGTGGTTTTTCCCGTGAGGGTTTCCACGTAAAAACCAAGTGTTGTTTTAATTTCCACACCATATTACACTTGCTTGTTTATATTATCTTGAGGGCATTTTCGTAATTTTGACTAACACAAAAAATTGGGTAAAAAGCGTAAAATCTATTCACCCCCCCTCTAGATAGCTTTATACACACCGTGCTATAATTTGTTTCAAATTCCTTTTTGCTTTTTAGGAGGTGTGGAGATAGGACCCTTTCTAGACTCATAAGCTAGAAGTCTCCCAATCACCTCACTCGACTTCATATCCTTATATCCACTATTTTCTTCTAAAGTCGTCACCTTCGATTCGAACCTATCGGGGAGAGATCTCATAATCTTTTGCTTGATTCTCCTATCCGAATATGGATCACCAAGTTGATGACTTTGGTTGACTATGTCCATTAACTTGATCTCGAAGTCGTTGAAGCACTCATTCTCCTCAATCTTAAGCATCTCGAATTGAGTTTGGAGGACTTGAAGCTTAGAGTCCTTCACCACTTCGGTTCCCTCATGTGCAATCTCTAGGATGTCCCATGCCTCCTTAGCTATCCTAGTATTTTGAATCAATTTGTATTGATTTTCGTCCATAGCACATAAGATGGCATACATCGCCTTCCTATTCCACTTTGAAGCCTCAAACTCTTGCGTGTTCCATTGCGCCTTAGGCTTCAATACTTCTTCTCCTCCACCACCGGGAGTCATCTTAGGTAGATCATATCCGACTTCCACCGCCATCCATGCACGGTCATGAATTTGGCATATGTAGGATTCCATCTTCCCTTTCCATTGGGAATAGTTTAATCCGGTAAGAAGTGGAGGCCTTGTGCTAGAGGCACCTTCGTTGCCACCACCATTTCCACCGTTTCCACTCATAGTGTTTATGAATGAATGGAATGAATGCAAATGTATGAATGATCAAAAATCACACAAAATGCAAAACACACCAAAATAAGCAAGGATCACCTATGTATATCTAGGAACTCGCTCTGATACCAATTGAAACAAATTATAGCACAGTGTGTATAAAACTATCTAGAGGGGGTGAATAGATTTTAAGCTTTTTATCCAATTTTTCGTGTTAGTCAAAATTACGAAATTACCCCTAAATAGATAAAGCAATAAATCAAGTATAAAATGCGGAAATTAAATAACACTTGATTTTTACGTGGAAACCCTCACGGGAAAAACCACGGGCTAGTAAGTAAGCCACACTCGAACCTCGAATCCACTAAATGTGTAAAACGATTACAACCTAATCCCGGAAGTAATCACATGCCTACCTAATCCCGATATGAGTGAACCTAGTCCAATTTGCTTGCGATCTAAGCAACCTAATCCCAGAAGCTACACACAAGACAAACTTTCTCCATGAAGAGAATAATACCCTAAGTGAATATATGAATATCAAAATTGCAACATAGAGCAAGGGAAACCCTATATGCTTATCTAAGATAATTAATATGCAATTAGAACAATCCTAGATATTAAAAAGTAAATGACATGTCAAATAGTTTAGCTAATCAAGGTTAAGCACAAAACCTAATTAGCTATTGACCGCGCGGCGGCCGTTGACGCCACGGGTCGAGAAAATATATTTCATTTCTAATCATCTCGCAAATGCAACGAGTCAAAGGACAAGTATAGCAAGTAAGCAAGGGTCGTTCCCACAGAGAATGGAATTTGTTAACTGTAACTAGTTCTTGTGTTTATTAAAGCATGTAAATGGAAAGCGGTGTGGTGTGTGCGAAAATGTAAACTAGCTAACTAGGATAGAAATGTAGCCGGGTGTCTTGGCTATCTAATTAATCTACTCCTAATTAAGTTAATCTACTCCTAGAGGCAAGACACCCTAACTACGAAAATAATGGTGGCTTGGAGAAAAGCAAGACATGAAACACATATGGGATATCGGTTCACCAAACACAATATGCAATTTATGTCGATTGTTTAACATGTTAATCCAATTAATCTAGTAAAGGGTTCGTTCTCTTGATTAAGGAAATTACCCCGGAATCTTGATTAGGGAATTCTCGAAATCATGTCATCACTCTCCAGTCGGAAAAGTGATTGTGTCTAGGGTTTAGACCCATTAAGCACAAGAACATATGAACCAAAGCTAAGTGGCATAATTATGCACACACAAGCTATTCCCATTCCTTAAAGCTAATTGTCAAGATTATGCAAGGAATGGGTATCCAAGCATAATCTCAACTCTTAATCACTCTAATCACTCTAAACACATACATAGTAAATCATACATCAACATACATAAACACATGAGATATTTGATTACAACTACTCCTAATCATTTAGTTAATCTACTCCTAATCTCATTCATCATATATATCTGAAACAAATAATAGCACGGTGTGTATAAAGCTATCTAGAGGGGGGGTGAATAGATTTTACGCTTTTTACCCAATTTTTCGTGTTAGTCAAAATTACGAAAATGCCCTCAAGATAATATAACCAAGCAATTGTAATATGGTGCGGAAATTAAAACAACACTTGGTTTTTACGTGGAAACCCTCACGGGAAAAACCACGGGCTATGTAAGTAAGCCACACTCGAACCTCGAATCCACTAAATGTGCAAACGATTACAACCTAATCCAGGAAGTAATCACACACCTACCTAATCCCGGTATGAGTGAACCTAGTCCAATTTGCTTGCGTTCTAAGCAACCTAATCCCGGATGCTACACACAAGACTTACTTTCTCTTTGAAGAGAATACAACCCTAAGTGAATATATGTGAATATCCAAAATGCAACATAGAGCAAGGGAAACCCTATATGCTTATCTAAGATGATTAATATGCAATTAAGTATAATCCTAGATATCAAAACTAAATGACATGTCAATTAGTTTAGCTAATCAATATTAAGCACAAAACCTAATATGCTAGCACAATATAAAATCTCAAACATACATCATACTCATCTCAATATTGTATCTAAAGCATACAAAATAACAAACAAGTAATTAATTGAGATTGCTAGATAAGAGAAACACAAAACATGTAAGATATTAGTGAAAAGCTTACCAAGCAAAGTATGATGAAGATTCCATGCTAGATGACATCTAGATGATCTAAGATGATGCTAGATGATGATTGATGATCATGAAAAGTGTTTGAGAATCAAGAATGGAGTTCTTGGAATTTTTCTTCTCTTTGAAAAATATCCTAAGTATGAATTCTGAATATGAACTCTCTTAATTGACCTAAAGTCAAAGTGGCATATATATAGTGGGCCAAATCAAAGTGTGGTCGTTTAAGTAAGTTTCAAAGAAACGCGCCAATCGGCGGTTTCAAACGGCGGCCTGGCCGCCGTTAATGACCGCCGAATTGAGCTCGTGAAGAACAGAGCATAAACGGCGGTTCATTCAGCGGTTTAGTGACCGCCGATTCCAACCGCCGAAACAGAACAGAGAGATAAATCAATCAGGTCTTGAATCGGCGGTTTCGAACGGCGGTCGTGACCGCCGATCTTAACCGCAGAAATGCTCCAGACCAATCTGGACTGAAACGGCGGTTTCATTCGGCGGCCAGGCCGCCGATAATAACCGCCGATCACCTAGATAGGTGAAAACCAAGGAGAAGCCAAGGGCATTCTCCATAGGCGGTCCTCGCGCTAAACCAAGCACATTCTCGTGCATGCGCGGACGTTTCCGAAAGTTATCGGGAAACGAATTATACAACAACATGACACAATTACACACCATACAATATAATAAATAAGTGCAAGTGTGAAATGTGACAAATGAAGAGAATGCACACATATGCAATGAATGTTAAGTGTGTGTGTGCAACTAATCTCTTCAAAGAAAAGTAAGCACATAGAAATTTACCTTCGGTGCTTATCAACACGAGGTCTTCAAAAGGGTTTCGAACAACAAGACCGACACTTAGGCTACCCTTACAAAGAACCCCCACATATGGTTTGATCACGAAATAAGCCAATTAAAAACAACGGGAATCCTTACAATCTCCCCCTTTGGCTATTTCGTGACAAAACCATCACTCACAATGATTCCTCACAAAAAATAGAAACTACGGGACTATAATGATATTCTACATTACAAAGAGATAAGCTAATGCAACTTGAAGACTTCAATCCTCTTGTAGAATAATCAATCCTTGAAAAGAGTTTCTAACATTTCTAATACAAGAAAAGTGTGAGATTAATCATGTGAGAACAATACCAAGCATTTGCATTTTTAGAATTTAGGCACAACATTACCAAATGTATGCAATGTATGATAAATGCAATGCTCCCCCTCAACGGGTTACTCCCCCTCAATGTATGTTCTCCCCAAAGTGTACAATAGCTTCTATATTTTGCACCTCCCCTTACCATATCCTACTCCCCCTTTTTGTCATGATATAGGCAAAGGAGTAGTCCCCAACCGGGTCACTCATAGCAACGAGAGATAGAAGCATGCAAGATATGCATATACATATAAGTCACTTTATGCACTTCAATTAATTTGAGAGAAACAAGGAGATTTATTTTGAGAAAATGTGTGAATCCAACATGCTTTGCATACAAGACATATAGCATTCAAGTCCAAAATACAATGGTATTTGGCAAAGCAAATGACAAAGGTTTCTAATAAGAATTCAAACCAATTTCACCAATGTCATGGGAAAAGCAAGGATATAGAGATTATTGATTTCAATATAAGAGCAACTATATCCAACTTTATAAGCGAAACATGGCATGAGCGACTTTGCACCCTATTTGATTTTTCCGGATAAAATTATCCGTATGATAGTAACCATGTTCAACTAATAAAGAAAGAGAGACATTTGGAATGTAAATTCCTTTGAATGGATACAAGATCCTTTATTCATTTTGAGTCTCATAAGTTTTCACACAAGTTTTGCATTTTTAAGAATATGCAATCATCAATTCATGCTTTTCATGTGAGCATGATATATGAATTTCATGCTTTGTCATTTGTCATTAGCATGTTATTAAAGAATCATCATGTCATGGAGATAATCATAGGTCATTCAAATCATACTTCCAATGTAAATCTCCTAGTCCAAAAATGCATGATTGAACATAAATATGACATGGATTGTAGACAAGCAAGGTTCACACTTATGGAATTTTAAAACATATATACATATGTACAACCAAGCTTACTCAAGCAATATAAAAGAAGAGGCATAAGATATTTCAAATTTTTTGCAAGATACAAGAATGCAAAATAGCTCTCTTTGCTTGAGTTCCCCATATGGGGTCAATCATAGAACATCACTCCACAAGACATACCCCAATAGATCTACTAAGAGTTTTAAATCGAGTAGCATCTAAGGGTTTAGTAAATAGGTCCGCAAGTTGATCATTAGTACCTACATGTTCAAGTACTATGCATTTATTTTCAACAAGCTCTCTAATGAAGTGATGGCGGATGTCAATATGCTTAGTTCTAGAATGTTGCACCGGATTCTTGGAAATATTAATGGCACTCATGTTATCACAAAAGAGAGTGAGAGTACCTTGGTTGAATCCGTAATCCACTAGCATTTGCTTCATCCACATAAGTTGAGTGCATCCACTCCCCGCGGCTATGTACTCGGCTTCCGCCGTGGACAAGGAAATCGAGTTTTGCTTCTTGCAAAACCAAGACACCAAGTTGTTGCCTAGAAAGAAGCAACCGCCCGATGTGCTCTTCCTATCATCACAATTTCCTGCCCAATCCGCATCACTATATCCTACAAGACTAGGATTAGTGTCAAATGAGTACCAAATCCCATAGTTGGAAGTCCCATTCACAAAGCGAATGACTCTCTTAACCGAAGAGAGATGGGACTCCTTGGGATCGGATTGGTACCTAGCACAAACTCCTACACTAAAAGATATATCGGGCCTACTTGCGGTCAAATAGAGCAAGCTCCCTATCATGCCACGATATAAGGTTTGGTCCACACTTTTACCGCTAGCATCCTTGCTTAGCTTC
This sequence comes from Acer yangbiense, assembly GCA_008009225.1. NCBI lineage: Eukaryota > Viridiplantae > Streptophyta > Magnoliopsida > Sapindales > Sapindaceae > Acer > Acer yangbiense. Next base: position 24,612,393 of record CM017769.1, read on the forward strand.
AAAGTGGTGCTCATAGGAGTGTCACAATGTTTGGCTTTTTCAAGACCAAACTTCTTCACAAGGTTTTTGGCATATTTGGCTTGGGTTATGAAGATCCCATTATCTAGTTGCCTAATTTGCAAACCTAGGAAGTAATTAAGCTCACCAACAAGACTCATCTCAAATTCATGAGACATAACATCAACAAATTGTTGGACCTTGGTGTTGTTGGTGGAGCCAAACACTATGTCATCAACATATATTTGAGCTATGAAAAGCTCATCATTGTCTCTCTTGATGAATAGTGTCTTGTCAACACTACCTCTTGTGTAGTCATTGTCAACAAGAAATTGAGTGAGGCGCTCATACCAAGCCCTCGGTGCTTGTTTCAACCCATATAGTGCCTTCTTGAGGCGATAGACATGGTTGGGGTGGTGTGCATCCACAAACCCCTTGGGTTGTTCAACAAACACTTCCTCTTGCAAGAAGCCATTGAGGAAGGCACTCTTGACATCCATTTGGTGCAATTTGAACTTGTGCACACAAGAAATGGACAAGAGAAGCCTAATAGACTCTAAACGGGCAACGGGAGCAAATGTCTCCTCAAAGTCGATACCCTCAATTTGAGAGTACCCTTGTGCTACAAGTCTAGCCTTGTTCCGCACTATGTTGCCATCCTCATCGGATTTGTTCCTAAATATCCATTTAGTGCCTATGACATTAGTGGTCTTAGGCCTAGGAACTAGAGTCCAAACCTCATTCCTTTCGAATTGGTTTAGCTCTTCTTGCATGGCAAGAACCCAAAATTCATCATGTAAGGCTTCTTCAACCTTTTTGGGTTCAATTTGAGAGGTGTAGCAAGTATAGCTAATAAGATTAGCAAGTTGACGTCTAGTCCTAACACCCTCATTTACCTCTCCAATGATATCTTCTTTATCATGGAGTTTCCTAACCCATGGAGCGGGTTCTTTAGAGTCCAAGAGAGGAACTCTAGTAATGGGTTGTGTGACTTCATTAGATGTCCCAACATTGGGAGTCACCACAACCCTCTCCAAAGGAGTGTCATCCTCTAGAACATCCTCCTCCTCATGGTCATTAGACTTGAGCCTAGTATCATCAATGACCACATTTGATGATTCCATGACGGTTCGAGTCTTCAAGTTGAAAACTCTATAGGCTTTACTATTCAAGGCGTAGCCAATAAAGATACCCTCATCACTCTTAGCATCAAACTTGCCAAGTTGATCACGGTCATTTAAAATGTAGCATTTGCTTCCAAATGTGTGGAAGTAGCTAACATTTGGCTTCCTACCCTTCCATAGCTCATAGGAGGTGTTTCTAGAACCGGGCCTTAGGAACACACGATTTCCTATATAGCAAGCCGTATTGATGGCTTCGGCCCATAGGTTCCTAGGGACATTGTTGCTAAGCAACATCACTCGGGCCATCTCTTGGAGGACCCTATTTTTCCTCTCAACAACTCCATTTTGTTGAGGTGTCCTAGGAGCCGAAAACTCATGGGAGATGCCTAAGCTATCACAAAAGCTTTCAAAAGAGGCATTCTCAAACTCTCTCCCATGGTCACTTCTAATCCGTTTAATGCTTCTAATGTTAGATTTCATTTCATTTTGTAATTTAGTACAAAGCATTTTAAACTTATCAAAAGTTTCGGATTTTTCTCTAAGAAAGTATGTCCATGTAAATCTAGAGAAATCATCAACACATACAAAAATGTATCTCTTTCCACCCAAACTTTCGGTTTGCATGGGACCCATGAGGTCCATGTGGAGAAGCTCAAGAGGCTCCTTGGTGGTGAGATACTTACCCTTTTTGTGCATGCTTTTAGTTTGCTTTCCTTGTTGGCAAGGTCCACAAACACCATTGGCTTTCTTCCCAAGCTTAGGGAGGCCACGCACACACTCGAACTTTCCAAGGGTCCGTAGATCCCTAAAGTTCATGTGGCCAAGTCTTTCATGCCACAACTCAATTTGCTCATCCATGGACACATTGTTTGAGACTATTCTAGCTTCAAGACAATAGCAATTGTCGCTAGATCTCATACCTTTCAATAAGGTTTGTCCATCGGGCTTTAGGATCGAGCAATCATCTTTACAAAACAAGACGGAATATCCTTCATCACTTAGATGTGAAATGCTTATTAAATTGGCTTTCAAGCCATCAACAAATAAAGCATCGGATAAGGAGGGTAATCCGGGAACGGAAATGGTTCCTTTCCCTACAACTTTCTTTTTGGATCCATCACCAAAAGTGACATATCCACCTTCCTCCATAACAAGAGTCTCGAAGAAACTCTTGTTTCCCGTCATGTGCCTAGAGCACCCACTATCTAGATACCAAAAATTAGAAGAATTTGCCTTCAAGGCTATTTGAGCAACATGGCAAACAATGTCATTCTTTCTAATCCACCTAGAAACAATCTTAGCTTTCTTAGTGGTTTTTGGTATATGGGCTCTAGATGTCCTAGGATCATGCATAATAGTATTATCATTCCTAGGAACATGCATCATGGCTCTTTTCTTTTTCTTCTCTATCATGCTTATAGTTTTGCACATTTTTATATATCGAAAGCAATGTGGTCTAATATGACCATCAAATCCACAAAATGACATATAGGAGTGAAATAAGGAATCATACCTTGTCCTTGTCTTTGTGGATGAAAGGGTTCAATCCTTCTTCGTTGTTGAACCGGTCTTGGTTGCTTCCTAGCTTGAGGTTGCATGATAGGTCTCTTTCCTTTGTGAGCCATTTGAGGAGGAATGTTGGCTTGAGAGACCCTAGGGGGTTGAGCTTGAGGTTTCCTTCTTGGACCCATCTTCACTTGTGCATTAGAGCATTGTCCTACTTCTAATTTCTTTCTAGGAGCTTGCACAAATGAAGTTTCTTCTTTCTTCAAGCTCTTGACAAACACGGTCTTGTTAGAGGTAGAGATCTTCTTGTCATCTTCATACCCAAGACCCCTCTTGTCACATGGACTCTTTCCAACACCAAGCATATGGTCAAGCTTCTTGGTGCTAGAATCCATCCTAGTCATAGAATTTCTAACTTCTTCAAGCTCACTCTTTAGACTTTCTTCATTCCTCCTAGATAAAGCTAACTCCTCTCTTAGCTTATCTTCTATCTTCTTGAATTTTTCCACTTGTTCACCTAAGTGGTCATTATGAGATGCAAGCTCAAGATTTTCTTCTCTCAACATCTTGATCTTTCTTGTGCTCTTGATTGCTAAATCATTAAACTCGGCATGGCATTTAGCAAGCACCTTTTTCTCCACAAAACTACTTATGGAGTTAGATGAGGAATCACTTTCTTCTTCACTTGAGTCATTTTCCTCTTGACTCATTTCCTCTTTCTCACTACCACTTTTGCTCTTATGTGAGGAGGCAAAAGCTAGGAGGTTAGCCATGAGCTCTTCTTCACTTGAAGACTCATCTTCCTCATTGGAGTCATCACTACTCCCACTCCAAGTGGCGGCCATCACTTTGCTCTTCTTCTTATCATTGTGATTAGCACATTCGGGGGCAAAGTGACCAATCCTACCACATTCAAAGCATCGGACCCCTTTCCTTTCGGTCCTCTCTTGTCTAGGCTCAAACTTCTTGAAGGAACTCTTTTTCTTCAAATCTTGTCCTCTTGACCCAAATCCCTTCTTCTTCTTGAACCCCATAACCTTGTTGAACCTTTTCACAAATAAGGCAAGGTCTTCATCCGATTCATGCTTTGCCTCCTTTGCATCCTTAGATGCTTTCAAAGCTATTCCTTTAGACTTCTTAGAAGGAGTAGTGGTGCTAGGAGCCTTCCTAGACTCATATGCAAGGAGACGCCCAATCACCTCACTTGGCTTCATATCCATGTAGCCACTATTTTCTTCTATGGCCGTCACCTTGGATTCAAACCTATCGGGGAGAGATCTCATAATTTTTTGCTTGACTCTCCTATCCGAATACGGGTCTCCGAGTTGATGGCTTTGATTTACAATATCCATCAATTTGATTTCGAAGTCATTGAAGCATTCATCCTCTCCCATCCTAAGTAGCTCAAACTGAGTTTGGAGGACTTGAAGCTTGGACTCCTTCACCACCTCGGTTCCCTCATGTGCAACTAGAAGGATGTCCCATGCCACTTTGGCAATCTGAGTATTCTGAATAAGCTTGTACTGATTCTCATCCATAGCACACATAATGGCATGCATAGCCTTCCTATTCCACTTAGAAGCCTCAAACTCTTGCGCGTTCCATTGCGCCTTAGGCTTCAAAACATCTTGTCCTCCACCATCGGGAGTCATCATAGGGAGATCATATCCGTCTTCCACCGCCATCCATGCACGGTCATGAATTTGGCATATGTAGGATTCCATCTTCCCTTTCCATTGGGAATAGTTCAATCCGGTAAGAAGTGGAGGCCTTGTGCTAGAAACTCCTTCGTGGCCACCACCATTTCCACCGTTTCCACTCATAGTGTTTATGAATGAATGAAATGAATGCAAATGTATGAATGATCAAAAATCACACAAAATGCAAAACACACCAAAATAAGCAAGGATCACCTATGTATGTCTAGGAACCCGCTCTGATACCAATTGAAACAAATAATAGCACGGTGTGTATAAAGCTATCTAGAGGGGGGGTGAATAGATTTTACGCTTTTTACCCAATTTTTCGTGTTAGTCAAAATTACGAAAATGCCCTCAAGATAATATAACCAAGCAATTGTAATATGGTGCGGAAATTAAAACAACACTTGGTTTTTACGTGGAAACCCTCACGGGAAAAACCACGGGCTATGTAAGTAAGCCACACTCGAACCTCGAATCCTCTAAATGTGCAAACGATTACAACCTAATCCAGGAAGTAATCACACACCTACCTAATCCCGGTATGAGTGAACCTAGTCCAATTTGCTTGCGTTCTAAGCAACCTAATCCCGGATGCTACACACAAGACTTACTTTCTCTTTGAAGAGAATACAACCCTAAGTGAATATATGTGAATATCCAAAATGCAACATAGAGCAAGGGAAACCCTATATGCTTATCTAAGATGATTAATATGCAATTAAGTATAATCCTAGATATCAAAACTAAATGACATGTCAATTAGTTTAGCTAATCAATATTAAGCACAAAACCTAATATGCTAGCACAATATAAAATCTCAAACATACATCATACTCATCTCAATATTGTATCTAAAGCATACAAAATAACAAACAAGTAATTAATTGAGATTGCTAGATAAGAGAAACACAAAACATGTAAGATATTAGTGAAAAGCTTACCAAGCAAAGTATGATGAAGATTCCATGCTAGATGACATCTAGATGATCTAAGATGATGCTAGATGATGATTGATGATCATGAAAAGTGTTTGAGAATCAAGAATGGAGTTCTTGGAATTTTTCTTCTCTTTGAAAAATATCCTAAGTATGAATTCTGAATATGAACTCTCTTAATTGACCTAAAGTCAAAGTGGCATATATATAGGGGGCCAAATCAAAGTGTGGTCGTTTAAGTAAGTTTCAAAGAAACGCGCCAATCGGCGGTTTCAAACGGCGGCCTAGCCGCCGTTAATGACCGCCGAATTGAGCTCGTGAAGAACAGAGCATAAACGGCGGTTCATTCGGCGGTTTAGTGACCGCCGATTCCAACCGCCGAAACAGAACAGAGAGATAAATCAATCAGGTCTTGAATCGGCGGTTTCGAACGGCGGTCGTGACCGCCGATCTTAACCGCAGAAATGCTCCAGACCAATCTGGACTGAAACGGCGGTTTCATTCGGCGGCCAGGCCGCCGATAATAACCGCCGATCACCTAGATAGGTGAAAACCAAGGAGAAGCCAAGGGCATTCTCCATAGGCGGTCCTCGCGCTAAACCAAGCACATTCTCGTGCATGCGCGGACGTTTCCGAAAGTTATCGGGAAACGAATTATACAACAACATGACACAATTACACACCATACAATATAATAAATAAGTGCAAGTGTGAAATGTGACAAATGAAGAGAATGCACACATATGCAATGAATGTTAAGTGTGTGTGTGCAACTAATCTCTTCAAAGAAAAGTAAGCACATAGAAATTTACCTTCGGTGCTTATCAACACGAGGTCTTCAAAAGGGTTTCGAACAACAAGACCGATACTTAGGCTACCCTTACAAAGAACCCCCACATATGGTTTGATCACGAAATAAGCCAATTAAAAACAACGGGAATCCTTACAATATCAATACATAATCATCCATACATATGAATATCACAAAAAGATCTTAACTAATATACATCTAAGGAATGAATCAATACCAAATCAAAGCAAATGAACAATACATACATATATTAACATAAGTGTAGGTTACAAATATTCCCACAAGTGTTACATATCAATAGACATACAAAGAGATGAGAATTGAGAAATCACCCTTGAAGACAAGCCTCCAAAAGCTCTCCCTATCTATGAAACTCCTATGGCTTGAACACAAGCCCTCCTATCTCTGCATATCTACTCTCCATGGAAGGCTTTCCATGGAGGAAAATCCCTCATGGAAGGCTTGGAGTTGCTCTCTCTCTTTTGGTGTGTAAGAGCAAAAGCTTTAGGTTGGAGTTGGTTGGTCGGTCACCCCCTTGAAAGAGAGGCAAAAGGGGTATATATATATGTTGGGAAAATTTGGGCCGGAATGGGGTGTGAAAAGACATGAATGCCCCTGAAAATATCATGATTTTGGCTTGGACAGGGGTAAGGCAGGTTTGTGCGGCGGGCAATGTCTAGCCGCACGAACTAGCTAGAGTCTTGGCGAGCTTGGACGGCGGGAATGTTCTAGCCGCACGAACTAGCTAGAAATCTTGGCGGGTTTGGACGGCGGGAAATGTCTAACCGCACGAGCTAGTCGAAATCTTGGCGGGTTTGTGCCGCGAGCAATATCTAGCCTTCCAAAAGGTCTGAACCAGCCATGGTGCCCGGCGGGTTCATGCTCCCCTGCTCGGCGGGTTCATTCCAGCCACATGAACCAGCCGTGGTCTTCTTCACACAAAATTGCCCTATTTTGCCCCCATTTGGTAGAAACACCTTCCATATGGGATATTTACTTGCACATAGCTAAAACACACATTATATACACAAAAATGCTTGGAAACGAACACAAAAGATAGGAAAAGGGAGCGCTAAATGTGAACATTTGGAGCGCGATCAGACCCCCAAACCTAATTTTTGCTCGTCCTCGAGCAAAACTAAAAATGAAAAACAAAACAAATTAACAAACTAAACACTAAAGCAATAACATAAAAACTAATTAGTCCTCTATCGTGGGAGAAACGATGGCACTTAGCATGTGCCACAAGCCTTTTAAACCCCTAGGTGTCCCTAGTAGGAGGAGTGTAGTCTCCTGAGGGTTTACCGCTACGGTACCCACAAATGTAACTCTACAAAGCAAAAGGTTGAGATGCAATCCGTACATGCCAAGCAAAAACTACATGCATGCTAGAATTTCTGCATAAGGACTAATAATATGCCACTCAAATTAATTCATCACAGACATGCAAGTATGCCAATACTTAGGATGCTTTTGGTTTACAAAACAACTAAACTTGGATGCTTCGGCTAGAATTCGCCTAGACTCTAATCCGCACCGGATTTCAGTCATATTTTCACTCAGAACCTAGGCTATCACTCTTTATCAAACATATGTGAAACAAATTATAGCACGGTGTGTATAAAACTATCTAGAGGGGGTGAATAGATTTTAAGCTTTTTACCCAATTTTTCGTGTTAGTCAAAATTACGAAATTACCCCTAAATAGATAAAGCAATAAATCAAGTAAAATATGTGGAAATTGAATAACACTTGATTTTTACGTGAAAACCCTCACGGGAAAAACCACGGGCTAGTAAGTAAGCCACACTCGAACATCGAATCCACTAAATGTGTAAAACGATTACAACCTAATCCCGGAAGTAATCACACACCTACCTAATCCCGGTATGAGTGAACCTAGTCCAATTTGCTTGCGATCTAAGCAACCTAAGCCCAGAAGCTACACACAAGACTTACTTTCTCTATGAAGAGAATACAACCCTAAGTGAATATATGGATATTCAAATGCAACATAGAGCAAGGGAAACCCTATATGCTTATCTAAGATGATTAATATGCAATAAGAACAATCCTAGATATTAAAAACTAAATGACATGTTCAATCAAATAGTTTAGCTAATCAAGATTAAGCACAAAACCTAATTAGCTATCACAATACAACTTCTCAAACATACATCACACTAATCTCAATCTTGTATCCAAAGTATATAAAATAACATACAAGTAATTAATTGAGATTGCTAGTTAAGAATAACACAAAATATGTAAGATATTAGTGAAAAACTTACCAAGCAAAGTATGATGAAGAATCCATGCAAGATGACATCTAGATGATCAAGGATGATGCTAGATGATGATTGATGATCATGAAAAAAGTGTTTGAGTAATTAAAAATGAGTTCTTTGGAATTTTTCTTCTCTTTGAAAAATATCCTAAGTATGAAATCTGAATATGAACTCTTGTAATTGACCTAAAGTCAAAGTGGCATATATATAGGAGGCCAAACCAAAGTGTGGTCGTTTTGATAAGTTTGCCTCAATTTTGCCTTGGGCGCTGTACGTAGAGTGCCTTTGTACAGCGCCCCTACTCTGTTCTCTCGGGAAAACAGAGGGACGCTGTACGAACAGCGCTTCTGTACAGCGCTCGTACAAAATGCATCAGACCTGATGCATTTAAATGTCCATTTTTGCATCAGGTCTTGTGGGCGCTGTTCAGAACAGCGCTTTGAACAGCACCCTTTGCAATGCAAGACATCCAAGACTATGCATGACAAGGCAATAGACAATGCAATGGGCAATCAAACTAACATGCAAGAAGAGATGAAAATAAGCATTAATGCACAACAATAAGAACCACAACATGCAAGGATTAAACATATGCAAGAGTTGTGAGTGTGTGCAACTATCTCTTCAAGACAACTAAGCACATAGAAATTTACCTTCGGTGCTTATCAACATGAGGTCTTCAAAGGGCTTCGAACTATAAAACCAATACCTATGCTACCCTTACAAAGAACCCCAACATGTGGTTTGTCCACGAAATGAGCCAATCAACAAATGGGAAACTTACAATATGCGAATTGGAGTTTATGTATCGAAATCAAATATAACGCATATGAATATTTTTAAATAAAGCACAATTTCTGAAAATGGATCTCATGGAAGGAATTGAAATACCATGAACGTGAAAAGAGCATGTATCAACTCATATTTCCAATATAGACTTCCTAAGAGATCAATTAGGCCTTCCCTAATTTGTATTGTGACCAAGGGTGATTTATGGTGTATGGATGTTATGGTAGGAATGGATAGATAAAGCTATTAATCATGCCAAAGTGTTTAAACATTAAACTTTCAATATAGTAAGCTCTATGTATTTTTCAGAATACAATTTAAGCGTCTAGGCTATAAACCTTAAGTTCACATTGTGCTAATTTTTGTACTCACATTTTTGAGTAACTTTACATTTAAGATTGAAGGCTTAAGTGTTTTTCATTTAACACTTCTTTTTGAAAGCCTTTTTCTAGCACAATTTTTTTACACGTTTGCCTCAGTACACGCTTTTACACAATTTGGAGCTTACAATTGACTTCTATTAAGCTATGCACCTTAACATGATGAATAACTAGGGAGTGGTTAAGTGTTTGGATTGTGGGTGATGTGTGTAGGTTTAGTGTTTGGTCTCAATTTAACAATGAAGTACACATAGGGACATAGAAGTGTTTAGGCTATATTTGGAGTTTTGCTAACACTATAGCCCAAAATCATTTCTAAAAATCCATCTAGCAAGGGAATACAAATTTCAACAAGCAGTCCACATATATGTTCTATGGCAATCAATGCAAAATTGATGTACAATGAGATCACTAAAAATTAAGAAACAATATTCGAAGAGTGTTTAATGAGTAGAAACAATTACCCTCTCAAATAAAAACGCTTATAGGGTCAAAATTCTCACAAGGGTAGTCTCTACTGTTCTCCTAAGCTAAACAAGAATAGAGTTCTATCTACCTCAACATCGAAAGATTGGCACTGTACAAGCAAATTAATAGTGATGCAAAGATCATACATGGCATGAATGATAGTCAAGATATAGACCTAAAAGCATACATGACATGTCTCTACTAGCACACAAAGATATTATCTCAACAAAATTGGACTTCATTTCCAAAATTCTCAATTTTGACCAATTTGTAGAGATTTGAAAATTATTAACGACAAAAACTAAAAAAAACAACATCACGAAAATTGTTCACACCCCCAAACCTAAACTTAACACTATCCTCAATGTTTGCACAACGGAACCATTTCCGTACATAAATTGGACAACGCTTAGCAAGATTCAGACATAAGAACAACAAAAATCACAAAGACTAAAAACAACAAAACAAAATAAATCATAAGATCTAAGCACAATACAATCGCACTCTTAGATCTAAACAAAAATAAAAATTACAAAATATACAAGCAATGCATTTTTCTATGAAGCTCATTGGTGGAAAACTTACCACCATATTACAACGACACATAATTACATTAAGCTCAACTCAACAAATATACCTTCCACTATAATTGAAGCACAAAACTAAGTCTCAATTCAATCCTCTCAAATCCAAACATGGAGGAGCTGATTGGAGAGACTTGTGTTTGGGAAAGCAAAGTGAAGAGGATACCTCTTGTAGCGTGCATTGCGGTCCATGGGTTGTGCAGTCCATCGACTGTTGGGATCGGCGCGGGTTCATTCCCGCGGCCTCTTTCCCGCAGAATGAAGTCGCATAAGGTCCAATGAGTTCGTTCTTTTTGGATGGCGGGCTTGTTCCCGCGGATACGAAGTCGCTGACATTTCCCATACAGTCCCGCGGGTTCTTCTCTTCTGCTCAGCGGGTTTTTTCCCGCAGAAGGAAGTCACGGACTCTGCTCGAGTCTTCTCGCGAGTTCATGCCTTCTAGGCAGCGGGTTCATTCCCGCGGACTTGTCTCGCTCAAGGCTCCAAAGTGGAACTCGTGGCTTTGGGTGCACGTATTTTCCCGCGAACTGAGGTCGCGGAAGGCAAATTTTCTCTTTAAGCCCTCTTCCTTGATTCCGGACCTAAGATCCTGCACAACACCAATACTAAAACAAAATCAAATGCATTTGCTTGATACGAAAACAAAAACAAATAAAACAAACAAACATTTCAACTACATTATTTGCTAAAACTAAATACGGCTAACGAATAACCATTCCTCGGCAGCGGCGCCATTTTTCTGACCTCGCGGCGGCCGTTGACGCCACGGGTCGAGAAAATATATTTCAATTCTAATCACCTCGCAAATGCAACGAGTCAAAGGACAAGTATAGCAAGTAAGCAAGGGTCGTTCCCACAGAGAATGGAATTCGTTAACTGTAACTAGTTCTAGTGTTTATTAAAGCATGTAAATGGAAAACGGTGTGGTGTGTGCGAAAATGTAAACTAGCTAACTAGGATAGAAATGTAGCCGGGTGTCTTGACTATCTAATTAATCTACTTCTAATTAAGTTAATCTACTCCTAGAGGCAAGACACCCTAACTACGAAAATAATGGTGGCTTGGAGAAAAGTAAGACATGAAACACATATGGGATATCGGTTCACCAAACACAATATGCAATTTATGTCGATTGTTTAACATGTTAATCCAATTAATCTAGTAAAGGGTTCGTTCTCTTGATTAAGGAAATTACCCCGGAATCTTGATTAGGGAATTCTCGAAATCATGTCATCACTCTCCAGTCGGAAAAGTGATTGTGTCTAGGGTTTAGACCTATTAAGCACAAGAACATATGAACCAAAGCTAAGTGGCATAATTATGCACACACAAGCTATTCCCATTCCTTAAAGCTAATTGTCAAGATTATGCAAGGAATGGGTATCCAAGCATAATCTCAACTCTTAATCACTCTAATCACTCTAAACACTTACATAGTAAATCGTACATCAACATACATAAACAAATGAGATATTTGATTACAACTACTCCTAATCATTTAGTTAATCTACTCCTAATCTCGTTCATCATACATATCAATACATAATCATCCATACATATGAATATCGCAAAAAGAGCTTAACTAATATACATCTAAGGAATGAATCAATATCAAATCAAAGCAAATGAACAATACATACATATATTAACATAAGTGTAGGTTACAAATATTCCCACAAGTGTTACATATCAATAGACATACAAAGAGATGAGAATTGAGAAATCACCCTTGAAGACAAGCCTCCAAAAGCTCTCCCTATCTATGAAACTCCTATGGCTTGAACACAAGCCCTCCTATCTCTGCATATCTACTCTCCATGGAAGGCTTTCCATGGAGGAAAATCCCTCATGGAAGGCTTGGAGTTGCTCTCTCTCTTTTGGTGTGTAAGAGCAAAAGCTCTAGGTTGGATTGTTGGTTGGTCGGTCACCCCCTTGAAAGAGAGGCAAAAGGGGTGTATATATATGTTGGGAAAATTTGGGCAGGAATGAGGTGTGAAAAGACATGAATGCCCCTGAAAATATCATGATTTTGGCTCGGACAGGGGTAAGGCGGGTTTGTGCGGCGGGCAATGTCTAGCCGCATGAACTAGCCAGAGTCTTGGCGAGCTTGGACGGCGGGAATGTTCTAGCCGCACGAACTAGTCAGAAATCTTGGCGGGTTTGGACGGCGGGAAATGTCTAGCCGCACGAGCTAGCCGAAATCTTGGCGGGTTTGTGCCGCGGGCAATGTCTAGCCATCCAGAAGGTCTGAACTAGCCATGGTGCCCGGCGGGTTCATGCTCCCCTGTTCGGCGGGTTCATTCCAGCCACACGAACCAGCCGTGGTCTTCTTCACACAAAATTGCCCTATTTTACCCCCATTTGGTACAAACACCTTCCATATAGGATATTTACCTGCACATAGCTAAAACACACATTATATACACAAAAGTGCTCGGAAACGAACACAAAAGATAGGAAAAGGGAGCGCTAAATGTGAACATTTGGAGCACGATCAGCTATCACAATACAACTTCTCAAACATACATCACACTAATCTCAAACTTGTATCAAAAGATATATAAAAATCATACAAGTAATAAATTGAGATTGCTAGTTAAGAATAACACAAAATATGTAAGATATTAGTGAAAAACTTACCAAGCAAAGTATGATGAAGAATCCATGCAAGATGACATCTAGATGATCAAAGATGATGCTAGATTATGATTGATGATCATGAAAAAAGTGTTTGAGTAATTAAAAATGAGTTGTTTGGAATTTTTCTTCTCTTTGAAAAATATCCTAAGTATGAAATCTGAATATGAACTCTTGTTATTGACCTAAAGTCAAAGTGGCATATATATAGGAGGCCAAATCAAAGTGTGGTCGTTTTAATAAGTTGGCCTGAATTTTGCCTTGGGCGCTGTACGTAGGGCGCTTCTGTACAGCGCCTGTACATCGCCCCTGCTCTGTTCTCTCGGGAAAACAAAGGGGCGCTGTACATATAGTGCCCTGTACAGCGCCTTTACAGCGACCGAATTAAATCGATCAGGTCTGTACAGCGCTCGATGGGAGCTGTTCGTACAGCGCTTCTGTAGAGCGCTTTTGGGAGCGCCCAATGCAAAAATACAATCCTAAGTCTAAGCATGACAAGGCAATTGGATATGCAAGATGCAATCAAACTAACATACAAGAAGAGATGAAAATAGGCATTAATGCACAACAAAAAATAAACACAACATACAAAGATAAGACATATGCATGAATTTTGAGTGTGTGCAACTATCTCTTCAAGACAAGTAAGCACAAGGAAAATTACCTTCGGTGCTTATCAACATGAGGTCTTCAAAGGGCTTCGAACAATAAAACCAATACCTAGGCTACACTTACAAAGAACCCCAACATGTGGTTTGTCCACGAAATGAGCCAATCAACAAATGGGAACCTTACACTTTTATTGACTTAAATAAAAAGACTTCTTACTTGATTAAATAAATAAACTTAAATATTTATTTTCTTACCAAACAAGTCTTTTACTTTTAGTATACTTATAGTATAATTCTAGGAAACATATTTCCTAATAAGAAAAAGATTTTGTTTCTTAATTAAATAATTAATTAATTAATTAATTAATTCTCATTTAATCAAACAATAAAATAAAATAATATTTTTGACTATAAACATAGCCTTGCCGCCCCACATACAATATATGGGCCAAATATTATTTCCTTATTTTATTTAATCCATTGGACTTTAAATAAAAAGCCCACATGTGAACCAGACCCATTCTTACTAAAAGAAACAAGCCCACGTGCCTTTCATTAATATATTAATATAATTGATCAGCCAATTAAACAAATAATGTGCAAATTATATTCTCAATATATTAAATGCAATTCTAGATGGACCCATAAATTGGTCCGGTAGAATATATCAAGTGATCCATGCAAGTTCGTGTGGATTGGGGATCTTGGAGAGCTATCTAAATTTAAGCTTCAATAGACATAACCTAATCACAATCAACAAATGATTCACTTAAGTCCGATCCATTAATTTTAACTCATTCCACTAAAGAGCTAAAATTGAACTCTTAAATAAAGATAGAATAAGAAGATGTTCCTCATTCAGACCCTAGACAATCATGTTGGAGATAGTGTATCCTCGTGATTAATATCAGTAATCGCCAAGAGTTCATAGACCGCCTATAACTCTCCAAGTTACCATATTTACTCATATGACCACGTTTTGAACTTGGATATTTTGACTTGTCCATAAACCATGTTTTCAATAGCCACTATCGAAAACTCAACGTTGAGATTTAATATCCAATTACCTTAAAACATCCATATGATGATATTATACTCTCATTTAATAAATGGAGCCACGATGTCCATATCTATAAATGAAGTCCTCTATCGATTAACAAATGAATATCACCAAACTATCGAGGATAGACTATGCTATATAATCGTACTCATTGATAACTCAAATGATATCACTTGCAACCATAAGTCCATCATTTATCTCAGGATTAAGATAGACTCTCCGATTGTCCTGATAATGAAAAGACTATTATCTATTGACGGTTATAGATAAAGTTTTTCATTGTGACCCAGTTCAATGCACCCAGTGCACTAGATTCTTTTACTCAAAGACACTCCAATGATTTTAGACTCATCATATCTCATTTGATCCCACTCAAATGCTAGCAAAGAAATTCTACAACTTTAACAAGATAAAGGTGCCCAACCTTTAACTTAAGTTGTAAACATTATTCAAGACTAACTAAAGAATTGTGTCTACCTCATACATATCCAGATGTACGTGAAACAAATTATAGCACGGTGTGTATAAAACTATCTAGAGGGGGGGGGGGGGGGGTGAATAGATTTTAAGCTTTTTACCCAATTTTTCGTGTTAGTCAAAATTACGAAATTACCCCTAAATAGATAAAGCAATAAATCAAGTAAAATATGTGGAAATTAAATAACACTTGATTTTTACGTGGAAACCCTCGCGGGAAAAACCACGGGTTAGTAAGTAAGCCACACTCAAACCTTAAATCCACTAAATGTGTAAAACGATTACAACCTAATCCCGGAAGTAATCACACACCTATCTAATCCCGGTATGAGTGAACCTAGTCCAATTTGCTTGCGATCTAAGCAACCTAAGCCCAGAAGCTACACACAAGACTTACTTTCTCTATGAAGAGAATACAACCCTAAGTGAATATATGGATATTCAAATGCAACATAGAGCAAGGGAAACCCTATATCCTTATCTAAGATGATTAATATGCAATAAGAACAATCCTAGATATTAAAAACTAAATGATATGTTCAATCAAATAGTTTAGCTAATCAAGATTAAGCACAAAACCTAATTAGCTATCACAATACAACTTCTCAAACATACATCACACTAATCTCAAACTTGTATCCAAAATATATAAAATAACATACAAGTAATTAATTGAGATTGCTAGTTAAGAAAGATACAAAATATGTAAGATATTAGTGAAAAACTTACCAAGCAAAATATGATGATGAATCCATGCAAGATGACATCTAGATGATCAAAGATGATGCTAGATGATGATTGATGATCATGAAAAAAGTGTTTGAGTAATTAAAAATGAGTTCTTGGAATTTTTCTTCTCTTTGAAAAATATCCTAAGTATGAAATCTAAATATGAACTCTTGTTATTGACCTAAAGTCAAAGTGGCATATATATAGGAGGCCAAATCAAAGTGTGGTCGTTTTGAATAAGTTGGCCTGAAATTGCCTTGGGCGCTGTACGTAAAGCGCTTCTGTACAGCGCCCCTACTCTGTTTTCTCAGGAAAACAGAGGGGCGCTGTACGAACAGCGCTTCTGTACAGTGCCCATCCAAAATGCATCAGACCTGATGCATTTAAATGTCCATTTTTGCATCAGGTCTTATGGGCGCTGTTAAGAATAGCGCTTTGTAGAGCGCTTTGAACAGCGCCCTTTGCAATGCAAGACATCCAAGACTATGCATGAAAAGGCAATGGACAATGCAATGGGCAATCAAACTAACATGCAAGAAGAGATGAAAATAAGCATTAATGCACAACAATAAGAACCACAATATGCAAGGATTAAACATATGCATAAGTTGTAAGTGTGTGCAACTATCTCTTCAAGACAAGTAAGCACATAGAAATTTACCTTCGGTGCTTATCAACACGAGGTCCTCAAAGGGCTTCAACAATAATACCAATTCCTAGGCTACCCTTACAAAGAACCCCAACATGTGGTTTGTCCACGAAATGAGCCAATCAACAAATGGAAACCTTACAGTACGAACAATTCTTCTTTTCTCATAGTCTTTAGACCTTATGATTATTTACTTTGACAATTATAATATTAAACTATAAATGCTATAAGATTTGTTAAACCAGAAATCACTTTATTAATATGAAAAAGATTGTTAATTACAATATTACACTCTTGCTATTGAGCATAATCCTTACAATCTCCCACTTGCGCTATAGCAAATGTGTCATATCTCTCAAGCCCATGTTCTCTAGATGCCCATCGAAACTCTTCTGAGGTAGAGCCTTTGTGAAGGGATCCGCTAGATTTTCTGCTGACGTGATTTTGGTAATCGTCACGTCACCTCTTTGAACAATCTCCCTTAAAAGATGATACTTTCTTTCAATGTGTTTTCCTCTCTTGTGACTTCTTGGTTCTTTCGAATTAGCCACTGCTCCACTATTGTCACAGTAGATAGTGATCTGCTTGTTCGCATTAGGAACCACTTCCAAGTCTATCAAAAATTGGCGGAGCCAAACAGCCTCTTTGGCAGCCTCGCATGCAGCAACATACTCAGCTTCCATGGTGGAATCAGCAATACAAGATTGCTTGATACTCCTCCATATAACTGCTCCTCCTCCAATAGTAAACACAGCCCCTGATGTGGATTTTCTGGAGTCAGAATCTGATTGGAAATCAGAATCTATATACCCAACGGGAATTAAATCCCCTCCAGAGTATATAAGCATATTATCTCTCGTTCTCTTAAGATACTTGAAAATATGCTTGACTGCCATCCAGTGATCAGGACCAGGTTTCGATTGAAACCTGCTAAATATGCCAACAGCAAAACAAATATCTGGTCTAGTGCAGAGCATTGCATACATGAGACTTCCAACTGCCGAGGCATATGGAACACTACTCATGAATTGCTCTTCATGCTCATTCTTAGGAACTTGTTCCTTAGAAAGCTTGATTCCTTGTCTAAAAGGTAACATACCTTTCTTGGAATCCTGCATGGAAAACCTAGACAAGATCTTGTCTATGTATGAAGCTTGGGATAATGCAATCGTTTTATTCTTTCTATCCCTTATTACTTGGATACCTAGAATAAAACTTGCTTCTCCTAAGTCCTTCATATCAAATTGTTTTGCTAACCATTCTTATACTGATGTCAATACACCTACATCGTTTCCAATAAGTAGTATATCATCAACATAAAGAATCAGGAAAACCAACTTGTTGCCCTTAATCCTCTTGTATACACAAGGTTCGTCAAGATTCTGAATAAATCCAAAACCTTTCACAGCTTGATCGAACCTTATGTTCCAGGATCTGGATGCTTGCTTTAATCCATATATGGATTTTTACAACTTGCATACCTTTTCCATTTGGCACTTTTCAATGAATCCTTCTAGTTGCATCATGTAGATGCTTTCGTCAAGACTTCCATTAAGGAAAGCTGTCTTGACGTCCATTTGCCAAATCTCTAAATCTAAAGATGCTGCAATGGACAAGAGTATCCTAATGGATTTAAGCATGGCCATAGGAGAGAAGGTTTCCTCGTAATCTATACCTTCTTTCTGTGTATACCCTTTAGCTACCAATCTAGCTTTAAAGGTTTCCACCTTTCCATCCATACCTCTTTTCCTCTTGTATACCCACTTGCACCCAATGGGTTTTATCCCTTTAGGCAAGTCTACAAGGGACCAGACTTTGTTATCGAACATGGATTCAATCTCAAATTGCATTGCCTTTTGCCAATGGTGACTATCAACATCCTCCATTGCTTCCTTATACGTGTAGGGATCATCCTCGTCCGGGAGATTCTCCACTGATTCTCCCAGACCGATGTATCTTTCAGGTTGTGTTCTAACCCTCCTACTATGACGAGGAACGGTAGGTTGTTGATCTTGCGTTGGATCAGAACTTACAATTGGGTTAGGTTGTGTAACCTCTCGTGGAATCGTATCTCCTGACATTTCATTCAGAACAATCCTACTTCTAGGCACAAAATCATTCATATAGTCCTTTTCTAGAAATTTAGCATTTGTGGAAACAAATACTATAAGATCTGAAGGACTATAGAAATAATATTCCTTTAGTTTCTTTTGGATACCCTACAAATATACACGTTTCCGAACGGGACTCCATCTTTTCTGTCTTTCCTTTTAACACATGCGTAGGACAACCAAATATCCTTAAGTGTTGTAAACTAGGCTTGTGCCCAGTCCACAACTCATGCAGTGTTTTAGGAACGGACTTAGATGGTACATCGTTTAGAATGTATATAGCAGTTTGTACAGCATATCCCCAAAAAGAAATAGGAAGTGTTGAATAACTCAACATAGACCTAACCATATCCAAAAGAGTTATATTTCTCCTTTCTGCTACCCCATTCTGTTGAGGTGTTCATGGTGCAGCAAACTGAGAAACTATCCCATTATCAATAAGATATTGCTGAAACTCACCAGATAGATATTCTCCACCACGATCAGATCTCAAGATTTTTATGTGTTTCTCAAGCTGATTTTCTACTTCAGCTTTGAATGCTTTGAACATGTCAAAAGCATCCGACTTATGTCGCATGAGATACACATAGCCAAATCTCGAGTAATCATCTGTGAAGGTGATGAAGTACTCATATCCACCTCTAGCTTGAATGCTCATAGGACCACATACATCAGTGTGTATCAATCCTAAACATTCAGTGGCTCTTGCGCCTTTGGCCAAGAACGACCTTTTGGTTATTTTACCTTCCAAACAAGATTCACAAGTTGGTAGATCTTCAACCTTTAAGTCACTTAAAGGTCTGTCACTTTTGATAATATGACCTATTAAGGTTAATATGACCTAGGCGTAAATGCCATAGGTAGGTTTCATCTATTGATAATTTTACTCTTTTATGATTAGGTTCCGTTATTTCTGTGTCTAACGAGTGAGAGATATTTCTATGCAAGAAGTATAGACCATTTTCCAATGTACCTTGGCAAATAATTTTGTCATTCTTACTAATAATAAAAACTTTATTAAAAGTAACCGAATATCCAAATTTATTTAAACAAGAAACTGAAATTAAATTCCTCTTGAATTGAGGTACATAATAAACGTCTATCAAATCTAAATGCCTTCTAGAATCCAAATAAACTCTAATATCTGCCACTGCACTTGCAGACACTAACGTTCCGTTGCCCAAGCGCAAATTGATTTCATTCTTACTCAGCCTTCTCCTTTCTTAGAACCCGTGCAAAGAATAACAAACATGATTAGTGGCTCCAAAGTCTATGATCCAAGAATCAGTAGAATTTGCAAAAAAACATGTTTCAAGATAATTAATATTACCTTCTTCCTTCTTGTTCTGGGACTTTGGGCAATTTCTTTTCCAATGTCCCTTTTCACCACAAAAGAAGCATTCCCCTTTGATCTTGGTTACTTTCTTGGTCTCCTTCTTGGTAGGCACAAGTTGCTTTTTCTTCTGTTGTTTCTTGACCTTCTGACGGGTCTTAACAGTAGCAACTTTACCAACCATATGAATCTCTTGACCTTTGTTTTTCACAAGGATCTTTTCATCACTTTGAACATCTTGCATCAGGCCTTGTAAGGTGTATTCCTTTTTGTTTAAATTGTAGTCCAATTTGAACTGGTCAAAGGAATCTGACAATGAATTGATAACCATATCAATTTTTGTCTCACCATCTATCTCAACGCCATGCAGTTCAGCAATGTTGAGATGTGCTATGACTTTCATCATGTGATCCTTCACAGCCTGTCCAGGTTTCATCCTAAGATTCATAAAAGCAGTCACTGCCTCTCTCTTAGTCGTCCTGGACTTCATAGCAAACATCTCCTCTAGAGACATCATTATATCAGCAGCAGACTCCATTCCTTCATGCTGTTGTTGCAACACGTCGGAGATAGTAGACATAATATAACATTTGGCCATATCATCTAAAGTCTTCCACTGCTCATACTCATCTCTTTGCATTATGCTAGATTCATTATTAGGAGCAGGTGGTTTAGGAGTAGTTAGAACAAACTTATGTTTTTCACTTTGCAGCAACAACCCAATTTTCCTTTTCCATGTGACATAATTATCTCCAGTTAAAGTGTTATCTTTCAGGATGTTCATAAGTGATGGGGTCATGATTTCTGAATAAAACAAAACATATATAAGTAAATAATCATTATAAAGCACTTTTAAATATTTATCTTGAATTAAATAAATAACTCAATCATAAAAATTCAACGGTGATCCAACACCCATAAATGTTACGCCTCCTTTGGGAGTTCGCACCATTTACTAGTTAGACTAGGTCCCACCTAATTGTTAACATAACAACCAGCGTTTTCAATTTTAGCCTTGCAATTTTACTGACAAGAACTCTTGGGAGGATATCAATAAAATTACATTGAGTGTGTTACTAAGATATCGACCCTTAATTTTCTCTCACGAAAGTCCCTCCCTGGGGAGTAGATCTCGTTTTGAGTCCATTGTCTAGTCTATCCTTGTAAGGAAGTATATTGCTAAATTTCATTGATGGATGCCCCTTTGGGGGATTACCAATAAATAATAAAGCTCAACTAACCTTGGAGGCCATAGGTGTTACAAAACACCTTCTCCCACTCAATTATTTAAGGCGTGTAATTAAATCCCATAGAATGATTTATCAAGTTATCTAGATGCCAATTTAGATACCTAAATCATTCAATGCATGTTCATACCAAAAGAGATATATAAGTGGCACTCCTATTCTATATGACATGTTATCATACAATAACAAATATTGTAATATTTATACAAAAAATAAATGGCCACAATTTTGGTCCATCCTAGAAAAGCAAGTAAATTACAATTGTTTAGGAATACAAGATCTTCAAGTGGCCATCAACCATACGCTCATCCCTCGGCTTCCTCCCATGGGCGAACACACCCCACAACCCCACAAAGGGGCTGCTGTGCGCAGCCCATGAGACCACATAGGGCTGCCGTGCGCAGCCCACCAAGATATGGGCTTGCCATGCGCAGCCCAATCCACTCCTAGGGTGCGCACGGTGCTCGTTCTTGGTTCCGGTTGCTTCCTTTTTCTTCAAGTCTTCGAATCTTCATTACTTGAACATACTACAGCAGTATTTAAACTAATAAAATACTGCAGTATTTTTTTTTTTATTCACTGCAGTACTTTTTTTACAAAAAAAAAAAAAAAACTGCACTTAAAATTTAATACAATAAAAAAACTGCACAAAATATTAATACACTAAATAAAAAAATAGCAACTACCAAGAAGGAATTATGGCGATGATAGACCACCCTTCTTGTTACAATTCCATAACAAAAATTACATTGAAAATCTAGGACCAAAATCGAGCAACAACAATCCACATAAAAACATATATAAATCCATACATCAACATGTAATTATATATGCGAATACCTAGAGTGCCATCTCTTTCTAAACATGCATAATCACAATAAAAAGAAATAGATTCACGTATATATACGTTAATTAATTAAAAGGGTTCAACCTAGGCTCTGATACCAATTGTAGGGAAAAATCGTAGTACACGCAGCGGAAGCGAGACTAAAAATAGATTTAGTATGTTTTAAAATTTTTCCTTTGATGAACCTTAACCCTTTAAATTAATTAAATATACATATAAAGTAACAAAAAGTAGAATACCTTTTGTCGCGTGATCCGATTGACTTACGTCGATGGTAATCCGCAAGATCTTCAATCCTAGCACGAACGTGAATCACCTAGGAGCGTGGTCTCCCTTTTCTTTGAATTGCGTACCTGAGAATGGACAAACAAAACTTTCTTTTTCTTTTGTTAGTCACAAAACAACCAAAAGACTACAAAGATTATTCTGGTCACTTTTAAGTTCTCAATCTAATGATCGAAACTCACGTGAACCTAATTCGATGTTGTACACACAAGCTTATTGATGAACAAGCAATTAGTGTACCATCAAAAGAATAATCTTGAAAGTCCTAGAGGCGTGTTCAAAATTAATCTAGAGGGGGGGTGAATAGATTTTATCAAATATTACCCAATTTTCGCATACAAGTCAATTTTACGAAAATGCCCCTACTAGTCAAAAATACATACAAGTGTAATAAGATGCGGAATTTAAATAACACTTGATATATACGTGGAAACCCAACCACTGGGAAAAACCACGGGCTGTATAGTGCGCCACACTCGAAACTCGAAATCACTAATTGAAATGAAGTTTACAACCTATCTAGACCTCGTCTAACACTTCGGTCTGTAACCCCTCACTTCTACCCAGCGGGCCTTTATTAGCAACCCTATTCCAATTTGCTTGAGGCCTAAGCAACCTTAGCCTCAAGACTTAATTCTCTAAGAAGAGATTATGCAACCTATGTGAATATGTATGAATATTCAATTAACAAACAAGGCTAGGGAACCTTAGATGCTTATCTAGGATGATGAGATAATCAATTTAAATCAACCATAGATATCAATTGCTAAATGACATGTCAAATAGCTTAGCTAATCAAGATTAATTAAAAACCTAATTAGCTATCACAATACAACACTCAATCAATTCATCACAATTAATTCTCTATTCTTGTATTTATCATATGATCAAAACATACAAGTAAATTAAAGAGAATAGCTTGATAATAAAAATACTCAAATAAGATGAACTTAATCAAAATCTTACCAAGCAAGTTATGATGATGCAAACCCAATCATGGATGCTTTCTATCTAGCAAGTTTGATGCACAAGGGATTTGATTTGAGTGGTTAAAGGTGAGTTCTTTTGTATCTTTCTTTTCTTGAAAAATATTCTAAGTATGAAATCTGATAATTAACTCACATAATTGACCTAAAGTCAAAGTGGCATATATATAGGGTGTCAAAACAAAGTGTGGTCGTTTTGAATAAGTTACACCTATTTTTGCCTTGGGCGATGTACGTAGAGCGCCTCTTGTACAGCCCCTGTACAGCGCCCCAACTCTGTTCTCTCGGGAAAACAGAGGGGCGCTGTACGAACAGCGATTCTATACAGCGCTCGTACAGCGCCCATCCAAAAGGCATCAGACCTGATGCATTTAAATGACCATTTTTGCATCAGGTCATAGGGGCGTTGTTCACAACAGCGCTTTGTAGAGCGCTTTGAACAGCGCCCTTTGCTATGCAAGAATTCCAATGCTATGCATGACAAGGCAATGGACAATGCAATAAGTAATCAAACTAACATGCAAGAAAAGATGTTAATGAACATTTATGAGCACATAACAACAACACATACACAACATACAAGACAATGAATTAAGCATGAGATGTGAGTGTGTGTGTGCTTCTAATCTCTTCAAAGCAAATTAAGCACATAGAATTTTACCTTTGGTGCTTTTCAACCTTGAGGACATGAAAGGGTCTTGAGCTTGAATATTTATCACTAAAGCTACCCTTACATACAATCCCCAACATGTGGTTTGTCCACGAAATAAGCCAATCAAGATATGAGAATCCTTACAATCTCCCCCTTTGGCTATTTCGTGACAAAACCACCACTCACATTGATTCCTCACAAAAATTAGAAACTTATAGGTCAACAATGACTATCTACATTACAAAGAGATATATAAAAAAATCTTGAAGTCTTCAATCTCTTGTAGAATAATCAGTCCCTCAAAGCAAAGTTTCTATACTATCCAATTCAAGTAAAAAGTGAGATGAATCAGGTGAGAATAATAACAAGCATTTGCATTCGTAGAATTGAAGTACAACTACAACATCATGTAATAATTGTGAATGCAATGCTCCCCGTCGATGGGTTACTCCCCCTCAATGTATTTTCTCCCCAACATGCATAATTGCTACCACAATTTGCAACTCCCCTTACCACCATTCTACTCCCCCTTTTTGTCATGATATAGGCAAAGGAGTAGTCCCCAACCGGGTCACTTAGCAAAGAGAGATGATAGCATTCAAGTCATTTGCATAATCATTAAATGCACTTTATGCAACTCTATCAAATGGAGAGAAACTAGGAGATTTATTTTGAAATAAATGTGTGAAACAAAACATGCTTTGCATACAAGACATGTAGCATTCAAGTCCAAAATACAATGGTATTTGGCAAAGCAAATGACAAAGGTTTCTAATAAGAATTCAAACCAATTTCACCAATGTCATGAGAGAAGCAAGGATATAGAAATTTCATTGATTTCAATTTAAGAACAACTGTATCCAACTTTATGAGCTAAACATGTCATGAGCAACTTTGCACTCTATTTGATTTTTTCGGGAATGAAACCCGTATGATAGTAGACATGTTCAACAAATAAAGAAAGAGAGACAATTTGGAATATAAATTCCTTTGAACGGATACAAGATCCTTTATTCATTTTGAGTCTCATAAGCTTTTTCACACACAAGTTTTGCATTTAAAAATTGCAATCATCAATTCATGCTTTTTCATTTGAGCATGTCATATGAATTTCATGCTATTTCATTTGACATTAGCATGTTATAAACACTCATGCTTTTCAATTTTTTAAGCATGTTATTAAGAATCATCATGTCATGGAGAAAACTGTAGGTCATTCAAATCATACTTCCTATGTAAATCTCCTAGTCCAAAAATGCATGTTTGAACATAAATATGACATGGATTGTAAACAAGCATGGTTCACACTTATTGAATTGAAAACATATATACATATGTGCAACCAAGCTTACTCAAGCAATTAACAAAGAAGCATAATATTTTTCAAATATTTGCATGCAACAAGTATGCAATAGCTCTCTTTGCTTGAGATCCCCATATGGGGTCATTACCAACCTTCATCGATGAAGGTCATGAGGTCCTATGGACCTCCCAAGTCCATTTGACTTGGATGAACCTATTTGAGACTTGTTAGTCTCGTAGCAAGCGGGTTCATTTTTCTTAACCCACATAGATATAACTTTTTTCTTCCTAGTGGTCAAGGGTTCAAGAGTTCTAGAATTAATAGGATCATGAATATGAATGTTTTCCTTCCTATTAGCATGCATTCTAGCTCTTATCATTCTCTTTTCAATCATGCTTTTGATTCTGCATAATTTAATGAAATGAAAGCAATTTGGTCTAATGTGACCATTAATACCACAAAAGTGACATGTAGGGATAAATTTAGAATTCATACCATGTCCTTGTGCATGCATAGGAGCCATCCCATGACTTTGTGGTTGAGCGGGTTCAAATCTTCTTTGTTGTTGAACCGGTCTAGCTTGCTTCCTTGTTTCATTTTACATGATTGGCCTCTTCCCTTGATGAATATGAGCTTTAGGGAAGTTAGGTTGAGGAACTTTTTGAGCTTGAGGTTGTCTCTTTGGAGCTTCCTTCACATGTGCACTTCTTGAGCATTGTCCTAGATCGATTTTCTTCCTAGGTGTGTGCACCGGCGAGGTTTCTTTCTTGCCCAAACTCTTGAAAAAGATGGTCTTGGTTGGAGTAGTGATCTCCTTTGTTTCTTCATACCCAATACCTCTCTTGTCACAAGGGTTCTTTCCACTACCAAGAATGTGGTCAAGTTTCTTGGTGCTTGTAGTCATCCTAGACAATGACTCTATGGCTTCAACAAGCTCTCTCTTCAACCCTTCTTCATTCCTCTTAGACATAGCTAGCTCATCCCTTAGCTTGTCTTCAATTTTCTTGGATGCCTCCACTTGTTTACTTAAGTGGTCATTGTGTGTTGAAAGTTCTAGATTTTCATCCTCTAAAATCTTCAACTTTATATTTTTCTTCTCCAATGAACTTTCACACTTGACTATAAAGTCATTTACATCCATTTTCTCTACACTTCCATTTGTAGAGTTAGATGAGGAGTCATCTTCACTTAAGTTATCTCCTCCACTCTTATTCTCACTAAAGGAGTCATTTCCCTTATTTAGACCTCCACCTTGGTCTCTTGAGTCAATGAGAGTCATATCCCAATGAGTAGCTACATTTATCTTCTCTAGAGCTACTTCTTCATCTTTTTCTTCTATGGGATCACTAGCAACGGAATTCTTACCAACAACTTCATTTTCTTCACAAGTGGCACCCAATGCCTTGAAGTTATTGATAAGCTCATCATCACTTGATGACTTATCTCCCTCTTCGGAGTCATCACTTTCACTCCATGTGGCGGTCATCACTTTTGCCATCTTGTTCTTCAAGTTCCCACAATCCGGTGAGATGTGACCTATACCACCACACTCACAGCATTGGACCCCTTTCTTCTCACTATGCTCTTGCCTAGGCTCAAAACTCTTGAAGGGAGCTTTTTTCTTCAAGTCTTTGTTAGGATTATGCTTAATAGCAAGAGTGTAATGTTGTAATTAACAATCTTTTTCATATTAATAAAGTGATTTCTGGTTTAACAAATCGTATAGCATTTATAGTTTAATATTATAATTGTCAAAGTAAATAATCATAAGGTCTAAAGACTATGAGAAAAGAAGAATTGTTCGTACATCTGGATATGTATGTGGTAGACACAATTCTTTAGTTAGTCTTGAATAATGTTCACAACTTAAGTTAAAAGTGTAGGGAAAAATACCGTAGTACACGCAGCGGAAGCGAGACTAAAAATAGATTTAGTAACTTTAAAATTTTTTTCCTTTTTATGAACCTTAAACCCTTTAATCAATTAAACATATATATTATCTAACAAAAGAATAATACCTTTTGTCGCGTGATCCGATTGACTTACGTCGATGGTAATCCGCAAGATCTTCAATCCTAGCACGAACGTGGATCACCTAGGAGCGTGGTCTCCCTTTTCTTTGAATTGCAAACCTGTGAATGGACAAACAAACTTTTCTTTTCTTTGTTAGTCACAAAAACAATCAAAAGAATACTAAGATTATTCCGGTCACTTTTGAGTTCTCAATCTAATGATCGAAACTCGCGTGAACCTAGATCGATGTCGTACACACAAGCTTATTGATGAATAAGCAAATAGTATACCATCAAAGAATAATCTAACACTCTTTTATGTTTTAGTAGAAATAAAATAATCTATCTTATGAATTGAGAAGAAGAAGAAATTTGTATCAAGCACACCTATCGTGGCCGAATTCTATAAGAGCACTTATATAGGTGGCCAAATTTTCTTCTCTTTTTTTACTTAGGGTGGCCGAAAATCATAACCTAAAAGAGACTAGGGTTGCCGCAATTCTCAAGCCCAAAAGAGTTTGTATTGCACCCTAATTCCTATTTTAGTTTAAGACTTCAAACCCTAATCCAACTCATAGATATTTTATTTTTTTATTTTGACTAAATAAAAAGACTCCTTATTTGATTAAATAAATAAAATTAATTATTTATTTTTTTACCAAATAAGTCTTTTACTTTTAGTATACTACCAACAATAGTATAACACTAGGAATCATATTTCCTAATCAGAAAAGATTTGTTTCTTAATTAAACAATTAATTAATAAATTAATTAATTCTTATTTAATTAAAACAATGAAAACAAAATAATATCTTAGGTTAAAAATTTAACCTTGCCGCCCCATATAAAATAATTGGGCAAAATATTATTTTCTTATTTCATTTAATCCATTGGACTTTAAATAAAAAGCCCACATGTGAACCAGACCCATTCTTACTAAAAGAAACAAGCCCACATGTCTTTCATTAATATATTAATATAATTGAGCAGCCCATTACATAAATAATGTGCAAATTATATTCTTAATATATTAAATGCAATTCTAGATGGACCCTTAAATTGGTCCGGTAGAATATATCAAGTGATCCATGCAAGTCCGTGAGGATTGGGGATCTTGGCGGGCCATCTAAATTTAAGCTTCAATAGACATAACCTAATCACAATCAACAAATGATTCACTTAGGTCCGATCCATTAATTTTAACTCATTCCACTAAAGAGCTAAAACTGAACTCTTAAATAAAGATAGAAAAGGAAGATGTTCCTCATTCATACCCTAGACAATCATGTTGGAGATAGTGTATCCTCGTGATTAATATCAGTAATCGCCAAGAGTTCATAGACCGCCTACAACTCTCCAAGTTACCATATTTACTCATATGACCACGTTTTGAACTTGGATATTTTGACTTGTCCAGAAGCCATGTTTTCAATAGACACTATCGAAAACTCAACGTTGAGATTTAATATCCAATTACCTCAAAACATCCATATGATGATAATATACTCTCATTTAATAAATGGAGCCACGATGTCCATATCTATAAATGAAGTCCTCTATCGATTAACAAATGAATATCACCAAACTATCGAGGATAGACTATGCGATATAATCGTACTCATTGATAACTCAAATGATATCACTTGCAACCATAAGTCCATCATTTATCTCAGGATTAAAATAGACTCTCCGATTGTCCTGATAATGAAAAGACTATTATCTATTGACGGTTATAGATAAAGTATTTCATTGTGATCTAGTTCAATACACCCAGTGCACTAGATCCTTTTGCTCGAAGACACTCCGATGATTTTAGACTCATCATATCTCATTTGATCCCACTCAAATGCTAGCAAAAGAATTCTACAACTTTAACAAGATAAAGGTGCCCAACCTTTAACTTAAGTTGTGAACATTATTCAAGACTAACTAAAGAAATGTGTCTACCACAAACATATCCAGATGTACGAACAATTCTTCTTTTCTCATAGTCTTTAGACCTTATGATTATTTATTTTGACACTTATAATATTAAACTATAAATGCTATACGATTTGTTAAACTAGAAATCACTTTATTAATATGAAAAAGATTGTTAATTACAACATTACACTCTTGCTATTGAGCATAATCCTAACAATCTCCCACTTGCACTATAGCAAATATTTCATATCTCTCAAGCCCATGTTCTCTAGATGCCCATTGAAACTCTTCTGAGATAGAGCCTTTGTGAAGGGATCCGCTAGATTTTTTGCTAACACGATTTTGGTAATCGTCACGTTACCTCTTTGAACAATCTCCCTTAAAAGATGATACTTTCTTTCAATGTGTTTACCTCTCTTGTGACTTCTTAGTTCTTTCGAATTAGCCACTGCTCCACTGTTGTCACAGTAGATAGTGATCTGCTTATTCGCACTAGGAACCACTTCTAAGTCAATCAAGAATTGGCGGAGCCAAACAGCCTCTTTGGCAGCCTCGCATGCAGCAACATACTCAGCTTCCATGGTGGAATCAGCAATACAAGATTGCTTGATACTCCTCCATATAACTGCTCCTCCTCCAATAGTAAACACAGCCCCTGATGTGGATTTTCTGGAGTCAGAATCTGATTGGAAATCAGAATCTGTATACCCAACGGGAATCAAATCTCATCCAGAGTATACAAGCATATTATCTCTCGTTCTCTTAAGATACTTGAAAATATGCTTGACTGCCGTCCAGTGATCAGGACCAGGTTTCGATTGAAACCTGCTAACTATGCCAACAGCAAAACAAATATCTGGTCTAGTACAGAGCATTGCATACATGAGACTTCCAACTGCCGAGGCATATGGAACTCTACTCATGAATTGCTCTTCATGCTCATTCTTAGGAACTTGTTCCTTAGAAAACTTGATTCCATGTCTGAAAGGTAACATACCTTTCTTGGAATCCTGCATGGAAAACCTAGACAAGATCTTGTCTATGTATGAAGCTTGAGATAATGCAATCGTTCTATTCTTTCTATCCCTTATTACTTGGATACCTAGAATAAAACTTACTTCTCCCAAGTCCTTCATATCAAATTGTTTTGCTAACCATTCTTTTACTGATGTCAATACACCTACATCGTTTCCAATGAGTAGTATATCATCAACATAAAGAATCAGGAAAACCAACTTGTCGCCTTTAATCCTTTTGTATACACAAGGTTCGTCAGGATTCTGAATAAATCCAAAACCTTTGACAGCTTGATCAAACCTTATGTTCCAGGATCTGGATGCTTGCTTCAATCCATATATGGATTTCTGCAACTTGCATACCTTTTCCATTTGGCCCTTTTCAATGAATCCCTCTGGTTGCATCATGTAGATGCTTTCGTCAAGACTTCCATTAAGGAAAGCTGTCTTGACATCCATTTGCCAAATCTCTAGATCTAAAGATGCTGCAATGGACAAGAGTATCCTAATGGATTTAAGCATGGCCACAGGAGAGAAGGTTTCCTCGTAATCGATACCTTCTTTCTGTGTATACCCTTTAGCTACCAATCTAGCTTTAAAGGTTTCCACCTTACCATCCATACCTCTTTTCCTCTTGTATACCCACTTGCACCCAATGGGTTTTATCCCTTTAGGCAAGTCTACAAGGGACCAGACTTTGTTATCGAACATAGATTCAATCTCGGATTGCATTGCCTTTTGCCAATGGCGACTATCAACATCCTCCATAGCTTCCTTGTACGTGTAGGGATCATCGTCGTCCGGGAGATTCTCCACTGATTCTCCCAGACCGATGTATCTTTCGGGTTGTGTTCTAACCCTCCCACTACGACGAGGAATGGTAGGTTGTTGATCTTGTGTTGGATCGGAACTTACAATTGGGTTAGGTTGTGTAACCTCTCGTGGAATTGTATCTCCTGACATCTCATTCAGGACAATTCTACTTCTAGGCACAAAATCATTCATATAGTCCTTTTCCAGAAATTTAGCATTTGTCGAAACAAATACTTTAAGATCTGAAGGACTGTAGAAATAATATCCTTTAGTTTCTTTTGGATACCCTACAAATATACATGTTTCCGAACAGGACTCCATTTTTTCTGTCTTTCCTTTTAACACATGCGCAGGACAACCAAATATCCTTAAGTGTTGTAAACTAGGCTTGCGCCCAGTCCACAACTCATGCGGTGTTTTAGGAACAGACTTAGATGGTACATCGTTTAGAATGTATATAGCAGTTTGTAAGGCATATCCCCAAAAAGAAATAGGAAGTGTTGAATAACTCAACATAGACCTAACCATATCCAAAAGAGTTTTATTTCTCATTTCTGCTACCCCATTCTGTTGAGGTGTACCCGGTGCAGAAAACTGAGAAACTATCCCATCATCAATAAGATATTGCTGAAACTCACCAGATAGATATTCTCCACCACGATCAGATCTCAAGATTTTTATGTGTTTCTCAAGCTGATTTTCCACTTCAGCTTTGAATGCTTTGAACATGTCAAAAGCATCCGACTTATGTCGCATGAGATACACATAACCAAATCTGGAGTAATCATTTGTGAAGGTGATGAAGTACTCATATCCACCTCTAGCTTGAATGCTCATAGGTCCACATACATCAGTGTGTATCAATCCTAAACATTCAGTGGCTCTCGCACCTTTGGCAGAGAACGTCCTTTTGGTCATTTTACCTTCCAAACAAGATTCACAAGTCGGTAGATCATCAACCTTTAAGTCACTCAAAGGTCTATCACATACCAATCTTTTAATCCTATTAAGGTTAATATGACCTAAGCGTAAATGCCAAAGGTAGGTTTCATCAGTTGATAATTTTACTCTTTTATGATTAGGTTCCATTATTTCTGTGTCTAACGAGTGAGAGATATTTCTACGCAAAAAGTATAGACCGTTTTCCAATGTACCTTGGCAAATAATTTTGTCATTCTTACTAATAATAAAAACTTTATTAAAAGTAACTGAATATCCAAATTTATTTAAACAAGAAACTGAAATTAAATTCCTCTTGAATTGAGGTACATAATAAACGTCTATTAAATCTAAATGCCTTCTAGAATCCAAATAAACTCTAATATCTCCCACTGCACTTGCAGACACTAACGTTCCGTTGCCCAAGCGCAAATTGATTTCATTCTTACTCAGCCTTCTCCTTTCTTGGAACCCCTGCAAGGAATAACAAACATGATTAGTGGTTCCTGAGTCTATGATCCAAGAATCTGTAGAATCAGCCAAAAAAACATGTTTCAAGATAATTCACATTACCTTCTTCCTTCTTATTCTGGGACTTTGGGCAATTTCTCTTCCAATGTCCCTTTTCACCACAAAGGAAGCATTTCCCTTTGATCTTGGTTACTTTCTTGGTGTCCTTCTTGATAGGCCCAAGTTTCTTTTTCTTCTGTTGTTTCTTGACCTTTTGACGGGCCTTAACAGTAGCAACTTTACCAATCATATGAATCTCTTGACCCTTGCCTTTCACAAGGATCTTTTCAGCACTTTGAACATCTTGCATCAGGCCTTGTAAGGTGTATTCCTTTTTGTTCAAAGTGTAGTCCAATTTGAACTGATCAAAGGAATCTGACAATGAATTGACAACCATATCAATTTTTTTCTCACCATCTATCTCAGCGCCATGCAGTTCAGCAATGTTAAGATGTGCTATGACTTTCATCATGTGATCCTTCACAGCCTGTCCAGGTTTCATCCTAAGATTCATAAAAGCAGTCACTGCCTCTCTCTTAGTCGTCCTGGACTTCATAGCAAACATCTCCTCTAGAGACATCATTATATCAGCAGCGGACTCCATTCCTTCATGCTGCTGTAGCAACACGTCGGAGATAGTGGCCATAATATAACATTTGGCCATATCATCTGAAGTCTTCCACTGCTCATACTCATCTCTATACATTATGCTAGATTCATTATTAGGAGCAGGTGGTTTAGGAGTAGTTAGAACAAACTTATGTTTTTCACTTTGCAGCAACAACCCAATTTTCCTTTTCCATGTGACATAATTATCTCCAGTTAAAGTGTTATCTTTCAGGATGTTCATAAGTGATGGGGTCATGATTTCTGAATAAAAACAAAACATATATAAGTAAATAATCATGATAAAGCACTTTTAAATATTTATCTTTAATTAAATAAATAACTCAATCATAAAAATTCAACGGTGATCCAACACCTATAAATGTTACGCCTCCTTTGGGAGTTCGCACCATTTACTAGTTAGACTAGGTCCCACCTAATTGTTAACATAACAACCAGCGTTCAATTTTAGCCTTGTAATTTTACTGACAAGAACTCTTGGAAGGATATCAATAAAATTACATTGAGTGTGTTACCAAGATATCGACCCTCAATTTTCTCTCACGAAAATCCCTCCTTGGGGAGTAGATCTCGTTTGAGTCCATTGTCTAGTCTATCCTTGTAAGGAAGTATATTGCTAAATTCCATTCATGGACGCCCCTTGGGGGGATTACCAATAAATAATAAAGCTCAACTAACCTTGGAGGCCATAGGTGTTACAAAAACACCTTCTCCCACTCAATTATTTAAGGCGTGTGATTAAATCCCATAGAATGATTTACCAAGTTATCTAGATGCCAATTTAGATACCTAAATCATTCAATGCATGTTCATACCAAAAGAGATATATGAGTGGCACTCCTATTCTATTTGTCATGTTATCATACAATAACAAATATTGTAATATTTAAGCATAAATTAAATAGCAACAATTTTGGCCCATCCTAGAAAAACAAGTAAATTACAATTGTTTAGGAATACAAGATCTTCAAGTGGCCCATCAACCATACGCTCATCCTTTCGGCCTTCTCCCATGGGCGTGCACAGCCCACAACCCCACAAAGGGGCTGCCATGCGCAGCCCATAAGGCCACACAAGGCTGCCGTGCGCAGCCCACCTTGTAATGGGCTTGCCATGCGCAGCCCAATCAACTCCTAGGGTGCGCACGGTGCTCGTTCTCGGTTCCGGTTGCTTCGTTTTTCTTCGTGTCTTCAAATCTTCAACACCCAAATACATTACAGAAGTATAAAATAATAAATACTGCAGTATTAAATTTTTTTTTTTTTTTTATTCACTGCAGTACTTTTACACATAAAAACTGCACTAAAAATTAAATAAAAAAAAACTGCAGCAGTAATCTTAAAAAAAAATACTGCACCTTTTAAAAAAAATAAAATAAAACTTATCAACTACCAAGAAGAAATTATGGTGATAATAGACCACCCTTCTTGTTACAATTCCATAACAAAAATACATTGAAAATCTAGGACCAAAATCGAGCAATAACAATCCACATAAACATATATAAATCCATACATCCACATGTAATTATATATGCGAATACCTAGAGTGCCATCTCTTTCTAAACATGCATAATCACAATAAAAAGAAATAGATCCACGTATATATACGTTAATTAATTAAAAGGGTTCAACCTAGGCTCTGATACCAATTGTAGGGAAAAATACCGTAGTACACGCAGCGGAAGCGAGACTAAAAATAGATTTAGTAACTTTTAAAAAAATTTCCTTTTTATGAACCTTAAACCCTTTAATCAATTAAACATATATATTATCTAACAAAAGAATAATATCTTTTGTCGCGTGATCCGATTGACTTACGTCGATGGTAATCCGCAAGATCTTCAATCCTAGCACGAACGTGGATCACCTAGGAGCGTGGTCTCCCTTTTCTTTGAATTGCAAACCTGTGAATGGACAAACAAACTTTTCTTTTCTTTGTTAGTCACAAAAACAATCAAAAGAATACTAAAATTATTCCGGTCACTTTTGAGTTCTCAATCTAATGATCGAAACTCGCGTGAACCTAGATCGATGTCGTACACACAAGCTTATTGATGAATAAGCAAATAGTATACCATCAAAGAATAATCTAACACTCTTTTATGTTTTAGTAGAAATAAAATAATCTATCTTATGAATTGAGAAGAAGAAGAAATTTGTATCAAGAACACCTATCGTGGCCGAATTCTATAAGAGCACTTATATAGGTGGCCAAATTTTCTTCTCTTCTTTTACTTAGGGTGGCCGAAAATCATAACCTAAAAGGGACTAGGGTTGCCGCAATTCTCAAGCCCAAAAGAGTTTGTGTTGCACCCTAATTCCTATTTTAGTTTAAGACTTCAAACCCTAATCCAACTCATAGATCTTTTATTTTTTTATTTTGACTAAATAAAAAGACTCCTTATTTGATTAAATAAATAAAATTAATTATTTATTTTCTTACCAAATAAATCTTTTACTTTTAGTATACTACCAACAATAGTATAACACTAGGAATCATATTTCCTAATCAGAAAAGATTTGTTTCTTAATTAAACAATTAATTAATAAATTAATTAATTCTTATTTAATTAAAACAATGAAAACAAAATAATATCTTAGGTTAAAAATTTAACCTTGCCGCCCCATATAAAATAATTGGGCCAAATATTATTTTCTAATTTCATTTAATCCATTGGACTTTAAATAAAAAGCCCACATGTGAACCAGACCCATTCTTACTAAAAGAAACAAGCCCACATGTCTTTCATTAATATATTAATATAATTGAGCAGCCCATTACATAAATAATGTGCAAATTATATTCTTAATATATTAAATGCAATTCTAGATGGACCCTTAAATTGGTCCGGTAGAATATATCTGTAAGGATTCCCTTTTGTTGATTGGCTTATTTCGTGGGCAAACCACATGTTGGGGTTTGGTTGTAAGGGTAGTCTAGGTGATTTGTTGAAGATCAAGACCCTTTCCAAGACCTCAAGCGGACAAGCACCAAAGGTATATCTTGTGCTTACTTTGGCTTGAAGAGATATAGTTGCACACACACACAACATGCATAACTCTTATTCTTGAATGTTGTGTTTATATTTTGTGTGCATTGTGCTTTATTGTTTATTCAATGTCTCTTCTTGCATAAGATTGTTTGCATCTTGTTGTATGAAATGCCATGACATGATAGGCATTAGGATGCATTCAATACCCACACTTGCACTTCATGTATGTTAGCTTTTAGTGTGGAGTAATTCGTTTCCCTAAGGATGTTCGGAAACGTCCGCGCGTGCACGGTAATGTGCTTTGTTTTGCGCGATGATCGCCGGTGGAGATGCCTTTGGCTTCTCCTTGGTTTCACCATTTTTGGTGAATCGGCGGTTACGTTCGGCGGCCTGGCCGCCGTTCGAAACCGCCGAATGAGACCTGATTGAAATATATCTCTCGGGTCCAAAACGGCGGTTGGAATCGGCGGTTTCCAAACCGCCGAACGAAGTCGCCGAAGTTCCCCTGTTCCTCTCGGGAGCCATTCGGCGGTTCAATTCGGCGGCCTGGCCGCCGATTGAAACCGCCGATCGGTGCGTTTCAAGGGCAAAATTGTATTTTCACCTGCCCTGTTTTTGGTCTCTATAAATACATCCTTATCTCTGGTTCAGAACACAAGTCTTTGATCATAAGAACCCTAGAGAGATATTTAGAGAGACTTGAGAGAGAAAGCTTAAAGATCATATCTTTATCTCTCTAAACCCATTCCCACATGCATAAATCTTCATCTAAGCATCATCTAGGATCATCTAGCATATGCTAATGCATGGGACTTCTTCAACACACATGGTATGATTTGTTGAACACTTTTATCTTACATAATTAGTGTTTCTACTTATCAATTTTATCTCATATTTTACTTATATGTGTTTAGATTAATTTCTACATATAAGATTTAGATTATGTGTTGATTGGGTTTTTATTTGTTAGCTAGGCTTTAATGTTCATATGCCATCTAGCTAATTGATCTCATTTATTGATTGAGATTATTTTTCATAGCTTATTTGATTAGGTCATTATTGCCTAAAAGCTATGCCATGAACATTCTTGTGTGATGTATTGATAATTAGGTTGATAGATTGTTTTTTAATCAACTAGTTAATCCTTTGAATGTTTGTGGGTTTTATATGATAGCTTTG
Source organism: Acer yangbiense (assembly GCA_008009225.1). Taxonomy (NCBI): domain Eukaryota; kingdom Viridiplantae; phylum Streptophyta; class Magnoliopsida; order Sapindales; family Sapindaceae; genus Acer; species Acer yangbiense. Next base: position 24,649,919 of record CM017769.1, read on the forward strand.
TATCTAGGATTGGTTATCCTTTACTTAGCTAAAGTTATATGCCATGTCATATAGCTATATGTGATATCTAGGATTGATTATATTGTCATCTTATAATCCTAGGTAAGCATTTAGAGTACCCTAGCTCTTATTGCATTAATTGAATATTCATACATATTCACATAGGGTTGTGCATCTCTTTTGAGAGATTGAAGTCTTGGGGCTAAGTGTGCTTAGGCCTCAAGCAAATTGGACTAGAGCCGCTATAAAAGGCCCGCGTGGTAGATTAGAGGGTGCTCACGCCAAGAGTAGTGTATCAGGGGATATCACTAGGGATTGAACCAAGAGTGGCGATTGGTAGTGTCCATAGCCTGAGGTTATCTAGGGTGAGGGTCCGAGAATCACTTGAGGGTGTAACCGTCTTTTCATATAGTGGATTTCGAGGTTCGAGTGTGGCGCATTTACCAGCCCATGGTTTTTCCCTGTTGAGGGTTTCCACGTAAACATCAAGTGTCATTTACTATTTCCGCATCTTATTACACTTGTATGTATTATTGACTTGCTAGGGGTATTTTCGTAAAATTGACTTGCATGCGAAAATTGGGTAATAATTAGATAAAATCTATTCACCCCCCCTCTAGCTTTATATTGATAAACACACCTCGAGTATTTAATTACTTTCAATATCAAGTGATCCATGCAAGTCCGTGTGGATTGGGGATCTTGGCGGGCCATCTAAATTTAAGCTTCAATAGACATAACCTAATCACAATCAACAAATGATTCACTTAGGTCCGATCCATTAATTTTAACTCATTCCACTAAAGAGCTAAAACTGAACTCTTAAATAAAGATAGAAAAGGAAGATGTTCCTCATTCATACCCTAGACAATCATGTTGGAGATAGTGTATCCTCGTGATTAATATCAGTAATCGCCAAGAGTTCATAGACCGCCTACAACTCTCCAAGTTACCATATTTACTCATATGACCACGTTTTGAACTTGGATATTTTGACTTGTCCAGAAGCCATGTTTTCAATAGACACTATCGAAAACTCAATGTTGAGATTTAATATCCAATTACCTCAAAACATCCATATGATGATATTATACTCTCATTTAATAAATGGAGCCACGATGTCCATATCTATAAATGAAGTCCTCTATCGATTAACAAATGAATATCACCAAACTATCGAGGATAGACTATGCGATATAATCGTACTCATTGATAACTCAAATGATATCACTTGCAACCATAAGTTCATCATTTATCTCAGGATTAAGATAGACTCTCTGATTGTCCTGATAATGAAAAGACTATTATCTATTGATGGTTATAGATAAAGTATTTCATTGTGATCCAGTTCAATACACCCAGTGCACTAGATCCTTTTGCTCGAAGACACTCCGATGATTTTAGACTCATCATATCTCATTTGATCCCACTCAAATGCTAGCAAAAGAATTCTACAACTTTAACAAGATAAAGGTGCCTAACCTTTAACTTAAGTTGTGAACATTATTCAAGACTAACTAAAGAATTGTGTCTACCACATACATATCCAGATGTACGAACAATTCTTCTTTTCTCATAGTCTTTAGACCTTATGATTATTTACTTTGACACTTATAATATTAAACTATAAATGCTATACGATTTGTTAAACTAGAAAGCACTTTATTAATATGAAAAAGATTGTTAATTACAACATTACACTCTTGCTATTGAGCATAATCCTAACAAAAGGTTGGGCACCTTTATCTTGTTAAAGTTGTAGAATTCTTTTGCTAGCATTTGAGTGGGATCAAATGAGATATGAAAGTTCTCAAATACTCGAGGTGTGTTTATCAATATATAAAGCTAAAGGGGGGGGGGGGGGGGGGGGGGGGGGGTGAATAGATTTTATCTAATTATTACCCAATTTTCGCATGCATGTCAATTTTACGAAAATACCCCTAGCAAGTCAACAAAACATACAAGTGTAATAAGATGCGGAAATAGTAAATGACACTTGATGTATACGTGGAAAACCCAACCACTGGGAAAAACCACGGGCTGTTAAGTGCGCCACACTCGGACCTCGAAATCCACTATATGAAAAGACGGTTACACCCTCAAGTGATTCTCGGACCCTCACCCTAGATAACCTCAGGCTATGGACACTACCAATCGCCACTCTTGGTTCAATCCCTAGTGATATCCCCTGATACACTACTCTTGGCGTGAGCACCCTCTAATCTACCACGCGGGCCTTTTATAGCGGCTCTAGTCCAATTTGCTTGAGGCCTAAGCACACTTAGCCCCAAGACTTCAATCTCTCAAAAGAGATGCACAACCCTATGTGAATATGTATGAATATTCAATTAATGCAATAAGAGCTAGGGTACTCTAAATGCTTACCTAGGATTATAAGATGACAATATAATCAATCCTAGATATCACATATAGCTATATGACATGGCATATAACTTTAGCTAAGTAAAGGATCACCAATCCTAGATACAAAGCTATCATATAAAACCCACAAACATTCAAAGGATTAACTAGTTGATTAAAAAACAATCTATCAACCTAGTTATCAATACATCACACAAGAATGTTCATGGCATAGCTTTTAGGCAATAATGACCTAATCAAATAAGCTATGAAAAATAATCTCAATCAATAAATGAGATCAATTAGCTAGATGGCATATGAACATTAAAGCCTAGCTAATAAATAACAACCCAATCAACACATAATCTCAATCTTATATGTAGAAATTAATCTAAACACATATAAGTAAAATATGAGATAAAATTGATAAGTAGAAACACTAATTATGTAAGATAAAAGTGTTCAACAAATCATACCATGTGTGTTGAAGAAGTCCCATGCATTAGCATATGCTAGATGATCCTAGATGATGCTTAGATGAAGATTTATGCATGTGGGAATGGGTTTAGAGAGATAAAGATATGATCTTTAAGCTTTCTCTCTCAAGTCTCTCTAAATATCTCTCTAGGGTTCTTATGATCAAAGACTTGTGTTCTGAACCAGAGATAAGGATGTATTTATAGAGACCAAAAACAGGGCAGGTGAAAATACAATTTTGCCCTTGAAACGCACCGATCGGCGGTTTCATTCGGCGGCCAGGCCGCCGACATGAACCGCCGAATGGCTCCCGAGTGGAACAGGGGAATTTCGGCGACTTCATTCGGCGGTTTCGAAACCGCCGATCCCAACCACCGTTTTGGACCCGAGAGATATATTTCAATCAGGTCTAATTTGGCGGTTTCGAATGGCGGCCAGGCCGCCGAACGTAACCGCCGATTCACCAAAAATGGTGAAACCAAGGAGAAGCCAAAGGCATCTCCACCGGCGATCATCGCGCAAAACAAAGCACATTACCGTGCACGCGCGGACGTTTCCGAACATCCTTAGGGAAACGAATTACTCCACACTAAAAGCTAACATACATGAAGTGCGAGTGTGGGAATTGAATGCATCCTAATGCCTATCATGTCATGGCATTTCATATAAAAAGATGCAAACAATCTTATGCAAGAAGAGACATTGAATAAACAATAAAGCACAATGCACACAAAATATAAACACAACATTCAAGAATAAGAGTTACGCATGTTGTGTGTGTGTGCAACTATATCTCTTCAAGCCAATGTAAGCACTAGATATATACCTTTGGTGCTTGTCCTCTTGAGGTCTTGGAAAGGGTCTTGATCTTCAACAAACACCTAGACTACCCTTACAACCAAACCCCAACATGTGGTTTGACCACGAAATAAGCCAATCTATTAATGGGAATCCTTACAATCTCCCCCTTTGGCTATTTCATGACAAAACCACCACTCACATTGATTCCTCACAACATAATAGAAACTACGGGTCTACAATGATTTTCTACTTTACAAAGAGATAAGATAAATGGTCTTGAAGTCTTCAATCTCAAGTAGAACAATCAATCCCTGAAAGCACAGTTTCTATACTTTCCAATACAAGAAAAGGTGAGATGAATCAAGTGAGATAAAACAAGCATTTGCATTTAAGAATTTAAGTACAACATCATGCAATGTATGAATGTGCAAATGCTCCCCCTCAAAGGGTTACTCCCCCTCAATAAGTATTCTCCCCAACATGCACAATTGCTACTACAATTTGCAACTCCCCTTACCACAACATACTCCCCCTTTTTGTCATGATATAGACAAGGGAGTAGTCCCCAACCGGGTCACTCAAGGCAAAGAGAGATAGTAGCATTCTAGTATATGCATAATCAATATAAGTCACTTTATGCAATCTCAAATTTATTGGAGAGAAACAAGGAGATTTATTTAAAGAAAATGTGTGAATCAAAAAATTGCTTTGCATACAAGACATGTAGCATTTAAGTCCAAAATATCATGGTATTTGGCAAAGCAAATGACAAAGGTTTTCAATATGAATTCAAACCAATTTCACCAATGTCAAGAGAGAAGCAAGGATATAGGTTTTCATTGATTTCAATTTAAGAACAACTATATCCAACTTTATAAGCTAAACATGTCATGAGCGACTTTGCACCCTACTTGATTTTTCCGGATAAGATATCCGTATGATAGTAGACATGTTCAACCAATAAAGAAAGATAGACATTTGGATTGTAAAATCCTTGAATGGATACAAGATCATTTTTCATTTGAGTCTCATAAGCTTTTTCACACATTTTTTGCAATTAAGAAATGCAAACATCAAAACATGCTTTTTAAGATTAGCATTTAGCATGTTATTTTAGCAATCATCAAGTCATGGAGATCATTATAGGTCATTCAAATTTTATCCTATGTATATATCTCCTAGTCCAAAAATGCATGTTTGAACATAAATATGACATGGATTGCAATACAAGCATTGATCACACTTATTGAATAGAAAAAATATATACATAGTGAACCAAGCTAACTCAAGCAACAAAAAGAGAAGCACAAGATATTTCAAATTTTTTGCAAGTGACAAGATGCAAAATAGCTCTCTTTGCTTAAGTTCCCCATATGGGGTCAATTAACCACACCACTTCAATGAAGGGCATGTGGTCTAAAAGACTTACCAAGTCCATAGGACCTAGTTGAACCTATTTGAGACATGTTTGTCTCGTAGCAAGCGGGTTCGTCTTTTCTAATCCACTTAGGTGCCTCAAAAACATACCTAGTGGTCATAGGTTCTAGAGTTCTAGATGGCAAAGAATCATGCAAATGATTTTCTTCCTTTTTAAGGACATGCATCTTAGCTCTAGCCTTTTTCTTTTCAATCATGCATATAAGATTACATATTTAAATGTAATGCAAGCAACTTGGTCTAACATGACCAACAATACCACACAAAAGACAAGAGGAGATAAGGTTAGGAATTATACCATTCCCTTGAGCATGCAAAAGTGCTTTCCCTTGTCGTTGTGGTTGTCTTGGTAGTTGGATAGGATCTCTCCTCCTTTGATGATGACCAAGACAAAGTTGCTTGCTCGGTTGAGCTTGCATGATTGAACACTTCCCTATTAGGATCGTAGGTTGAGGGAAGTTAGCCTTCTTGGTTGGTTAGACCAAGATTGAGGAAGGCTTGGGCTTGAAGCTCTTTGGTGATGTGAGCAACGCCCTTTCATCTTCGTCTCCTCTCTCTCCTTAGAGGGACATCTCCTCATCGGAGTCATTTTCTTCTCTCATAAATTCACTCATAGTGTTTGCGTTGAATGAATGCAAATGAGAAGAATGCAAGATGTATGTCAAAAACAATAATCACACAAAATGCACAACACACCAAAAATGAGCAAGGATCACCTAAGTATATCTAGGAACCCGCTCTGATACCAATTGAAAGTTCTCAAATACTCGAGGTGTGTTTATCAATATATAAAGCTAAAGGGGGGGTGAATAGATTTTATCTAATTATTACCCAATTTTCGCATGCATGTCAATTTTACGAAAATACCCCTAGCAAGTCAACAAAACATACAAGTGTAATAAGATGCGGAAATAGTAAATGACACTTGATGTATACGTGGAAAACCCAACCACTGGGAAAAACCACGGGCTGTTAAGTGCGCCACACTCGGACCTCGAAATCCACTATATGAAAAGACGGTTACACCCTCAAGTGATTCTCGGACCCTCACCCTAGATAACCTCAGGCTATGGACACTACCAATCGCCACTCTTGGTTCAATCCCTAGTGATATCCCCTGATACACTACTCTTGGCGTGAGCACCCTCTAATCTACCACGCGGGCCTTTTATAGCGGCTCTAGTCCAATTTGCTTGAGGCCTAAGCACACTTAGCCCCAAGACTTCAATCTCTCAAAAGAGATGCACAACCCTATGTGAATATGTATGAATATTCAATTAATGCAATAAGAGCTAGGGTACTCTAAATGCTTACCTAGGATTATAAGATGACAATATAATCAATCCTAGATATCACATATAGCTATATGACATGGCATATAACTTTAGCTAAGTAAAGGATCACCAATCCTAGATACAAAGCTATCATATAAAACCCACAAACATTCAAAGGATTAACTAGTTAATTAAAAAACAATCTATCAACCTAGTTATCAATACATCACACAAGAATGTTCATGGCATAGCTTTTAGGCAATAATGACCTAATCAAATAAGCTATGAAAAATAATCTCAATCAATAAATGAGATCAATTAGCTAGATGGCATATGAACATTAAAGCCTAGCTAATAAATAATAACCCAATCAACACATAATCTCAATCTTATATGTAGAAATTAATCTAAACACATATAAGTAAAATATGAGATAAAATTGATAAGTAGAAACACTAATTATGTAAGATAAAAGTGTTCAACAAATCATACCATGTGTGTTGAAGAAGTCCCATGCATTAGCATATGCTAGATGATCCTAGATGATGCTTAGATGAAGATTTATGCATGTGGGAATGGGTTTAGAGAGATAAAGATATGATCTTTAAGCTTTCTCTCTCAAGTCTCTCTAAATATCTCTCTAGGGTTCTTATGATCAAAGACTTGTGTTCTGAACCAGAGATAAGGATGTATTTATAGAGACCAAAAACAGGGCAGGTGAAAATACAATTTTGCCCTTGAAACGCACCGATCGGCGGTTTCATTCGGCGGCCAGGCCGCCGACATGAACCGCCGAATGGCTCCCGAGTGGAACAGGGGAACTTCGGCGACTTCATTCGGCGGTTTCGAAACCGCCGATCCCAACCGCCGTTTTGGACCCGAGAGATATATTTCAATCAGGTCTGATTTGGCGGTTTCGAACGGCGGCCAGGCCGCCGAACGTAACCGCCGATTCACCAAAAATGGTGAAACCAAGGAGAAGCCAAAGGCATCTCCACCGGCGATCATCGCGCAAAACAAAGCACATTACCGTGCACACGCGGACGTTTCCGAACATCCTTAGGGAAACAAATTACTCCACACTAAAAGCTAACATACATGAAGTGCGAGTGTGGGAATTGAATGCATCCTAATGCCTATCATGTCATGGCATTTCATATAAAAAGATGCAAACAATCTTATGCAAGAAGAGACATTGAATAAACAATAAAGCACAATGCACACAAAATATAAACACAACATTCAAGAATAAGAGTTACGCATGTTGTGTGTGTGTGCAACTATATCTCTTCAAGCCAATGTAAGCACTAGATATATACCTTTGGTGCTTGTCCTCTTGAGGTCTTGGAAAGGGTCTTGATCTTCAACAAACACCTAGACTACCCTTACAACCAAACCCCAACATGTGGTTTGACCACGAAATAAGCCAATCTATTAATGGGAATCCTTACAAGATATGATGAGTCTAAAATCATCAGAGTGTCTTCGAGCAAAAGGATCTAGTGCACTGGGTGCATTGAACTGGATCACAATGAAAAGCTTTATCTAGAACCGTCAATAGATAATAGTCTTTTCATTATCAGGACAATCTGAGAGTCTATCTTAATCCTGAGATAAATGATGGACTTATGGTTGCAAATGATATCATTTGAGTTATCAATGAGTACGATTATATCGCATAGTCTATTCTCGATAGTTTGGTGATATTCATTTGTTAATCGATAGAGGACTTCATTTATAGATATGGACATCGTGGCTCCATTTATTAAATGAGAGTATAATATCATCATATGGATGTTTTGAGGTAATTGGATATTAAATCTCAACGTTGAGTTTTCGATAGTGTCTATTGAAAACATGGCTTTTGGACAAGTCAAAATATCCAAGTTCAAAACGTGGTCATATGAGTAAATATGGTAACTTGGAGAGTTATAGGCGGTCTATGAACTATTGGCGATTACTGATATTAATCACGAGGATACATTATCTCCAACATGATTGTCTAGGGTATGAATGAGGAACGTCTTCCTTTTCTATCTTTATTTAAGAGTTCAATTTTAGCTCTTTAGTGGAATGAGTTAAAATTAATGGATCGGACCTAAGTGAATCATTTGTTGATTGTGATTAGGTTATGTCTATTGAAGCTTAAATTTAGATGGCCCGCCAAGATCCCCAATCCACACGGACTTGTATGGATCACTTGATATATTCTACTGGACCAATTTAAGGGTCCATCTAGAATTGCATTTAATATATTAAGAATATAATTTGCACATTATTTAAGTAATGGGCTGCTCAATTATATTAATATATTAATAAAAGACATGTGGGCTTGTTTCTTTTAGTAAGAATGGTTCTGGTTCACATGTGGGCTTTTTATTTAAAGTCCAATGGATTAAATGAAATAAGAAAATAATATTAGGCCCAATTTTATTCAAGTGGGGCGACAAGGTTAATATTTTAACCTAAGATATTATTTTGTTTTCATTGTTTTAATTAAATAAGAATTAATTAATTGTTTAATTAATTGTTTAATTAAGAAACAAATCTTTTCTGATTAGGAAATATGATTCCTAGTCTTATACTATTGTTGGTAGTATACTAAAAGTAAAAGACTTATTTGGTAAGAAAATAAATAAATAATTTTATTTATTTAATCAAATAAGAAGTCTTTTATTTTAGTCAATAAAAAGAATAAAATATCTATGAGTTGGATTAGGGTTTGAAGTCTATTCTTTTATGGAAATTAGGGTGCAACACAAACTCCTTTTAGGAGTGTGATTTGCGGCAACCCTAGTAGAAAAAGAGAGCAAGATTTTGGCAACCCTAATAGGAAAAGAGAAGAAGAATTAGGCCACCTATATATTCATATGTATAGAATTCGGCCACCCTATGCTTTGTGCTTGAGAGACAATTTTTCTTCTTCTTCTTAATTCATAGAGAGCATTAATTTTATTCTACCAAAAACATAAAAGAGTGAATAAATTATTCTTTAATGGTACACTATTTGCTTGTTCATCAATAAGCTTGTGTGTACAACATCGATTTAGGTTCACGCGAGTTTCGATCATTAGATTGAGAACTCAAAAGTGACCGGAATAATTTTAGTCTTCTTTTGATTGTTTTTGTGACTAACAAAGAAAAGAAAAGTTTATTTGTCCATTCACAGGTTTTCAATTCAAAGAAAAGGGAGACCACGCTCCTAGGTGATCCACGTTCATGCTAGGATTGAAGATCTTGCGGATTACCATCGACGTAAGTCAATCGGATCACGCGACAAAAGGTATTATTCTTTTGTTAGATAATATATATGTTTAATTGATTAAAGGGTTTAAGGTTCATAAAAGGAATTTTTTTTTTAAAAGTTACTAAATCAATTTTTAGTCTCGCTTCCGCTGCGTGTACTACGGTATTTTTCCCTACAGTCTTGGCCTTTGGATCCAATGCCCTTATTCTCGAACTTGACAAACTTCTTGAATCTTCTAAGTAGCAAAGCCATATCTTGGTCCGAGTCACCTTTTTCCTCCTTCACAACCTTGGAAGCATTCAAAGCAATTCCTTTTTGCTTTTTAGGAGGTTAAATGCTAGGAGCCTTCCTGGATTCATAGGCGAGGAGTCTTCCAATCACCTCGCTCGGCTTCATATCCTTGTATGTGCTATTTTCCTCTAAAGCCGTCACTTTTGATTCGAACCTAGCGGGGAGAGACCTCATAATTTTCTGCTTAACTCTCCTATCCGAATAAGGATCACCGAGTTGATGGCTTTGATTCACAATATCCATCAACTTGACTTCAAAGTCATTGAAGCACTCGTCCTCCTCCATTTTAAGCAACTCAAATTGCGTTTGAAGGACTTGTAGCTTGGAATCCTTAACGACATCGGTTCCCTCATGTGCAACCTGTAGGATATCCCATGCCTCCTTGGCTATCCTAGTGTTCTAAATCAGTTTGTACTGATTTTCATCCACTACACATAGAAGAGCATGCCATGCCTTCCTATTCCATTTTGAAGTCTCAAACTCTTCAGGTGACCACTGGGCCTTTGGCTTGAGTACTTCTTCTCCACCACTCGTGGGAGTCATTATAGAAGGTGCATACCCATCTTCAATTGCCATCCATGCCCTATCATGGATTTGGCACACATATGCCTCCATCTTGCCTTTCCATGAGGCATAATTCACACCGGTGAGGAGAGGAGGCCGTGTGCTTGAAGCACCCTCATGGTTGCCACCGAATCCACTCATTGTATCAAATGAATGAATGTAATGTATGCAAAATGTATGAATGAGCAAAAATCACACAAATGCACAACACACCTAAAATGAGCTAGGATCACCTAAATATATCTAGGAACCCGCTTTGATACCAATTGAAAGTCCTAGAGGCGTGTTCAAAATTAATCTAGAGGGGGGGTGAATAGATTTTATCAAATATTACCCAATTTTCGCATACAAGTCAATTTTACGAAAATGCCCCTACTAGTCAAAAATACATACAAGTGTAATAAGATGCGGAATTTAAATAACACTTGATATATACGTGGAAACCCAACCACTGGGAAAAACCACGGGATGTATAGTGCGCCACACTCGGAACTCGAAATCACTAATTGAAATGAAGTTTACAACCTATGTAGACCTCGTCTAACACTCCGGTCTGTAACCCCCTCACTTCTACCCAGCGGGCCTTTATTAGCAACCCTATTCCAATTTGCTTGAGGCCTAAGCAACCTTAGCCTCAAGACTTAATTCTCTAAGAAGAGATTATGCAACCTATGTGAATATGTATGAATATTCAATTAACAAACAAGGCTAGGGAACCTTAGATGCTTATCTAGGATGATGAGATAATCAATTTAAATCAACCCTAGATATCAATTGCTAAATGACATGTCAAATAGCTTAGCTAATCAAGATTAATTAAAAACCTAATTAGCTATCACAATACAACACTCAATCAATTCATCACAATTAATTCTCTATTCTTGTATTTATCATATGATCAAAACATACAAGTAAATTAAAGATAATAGCTTGATAATAAAAATACTCAAATAAGATGAACTTAATCAAAATCTTACCAAGCAAGTTGTGATAATGCAAACCCAATCATGGATGCTTTCTATCTAGACATAGAAGATGCAATATGAAATTTGATGCACAAGGGATTTGATTTGAGTGGTTAAAGGTGAGTTCTTTTGTATCTTTCTTTTCTTGAAAAATATTCTAAGTATGAAATCTGATAATCAACTCACATAATTGACCTAAAGTCAAAGTGGCATATATATATGGTGTCAAAACAAAGTGTGGTCGTTTTGAATAAGTTACACCTATTTTTGCCTTGGGTGCTGTACGTAGAGCGCCTCTTGTACAGCGCCTGTACAGCGCCCCAACTCTGTTCTCTCGGGAAAACAGAGGGGCGCTGTACGAACAACGCTTATGTACAGCGCTCGTACAGCGCCCATCCAAAAGGCATCAGACCTGATGCATTTAAATGACCATTTTTGCATTAGGTCATAGGGGCGCTGTTCACAACAGCGCTTTGTAGAGCGCTTTGAACAGCGCCCTTTGCTATGCAAGAATTCCAATGCTATGCATGACAAGGCAATGGACAATGCAATAAGCAATCAAACTAACATGCAAGAAGAGATGTTAATGAACATTTATGAGCACATAACAACAACACATACACAACATACAAGACAATGAATTAAGCATGAGATGTGAGTGTGTGTGTGCTTCTAATCTCTTCAAAGCAAATTAAGCACATAGAATTTTACCTTTGGTGCTTTTCAACCTTGAGAACATGAAAGGGTCTTGAGCTTGAATATTTATCACTAAAGCTACCCTTACATACAATCCCCAACATGTGGTTTGTCCACGAAATAAGCCAATCAAGATATGGGAATCCTTACAAATCTTTTTTTTTTTTTTTTTTTGTCTTGGCAGAATAATCAAACACTTTTCTATGAGTTGAGAAGAAGAAGAAAATTGATCCAGTAAACCAGAGGGGTGGCCGAATTCTATAGCATGTATTATATAGGGTGGCCGAAATTTCTTCTCTTCTTCCTTTAGGGTTGGCCGAAAATCCTCTTCAAAAAAAAAAAAAGATTTGTGCTTTGCCCTAATTCCTATCAACTTTAGAATCCTAACCCTAATTTAACTCATAAGTATTTTTATTCTTTTATTGACTTAAATAAAAAGACTTCTTGTTTGATTAAATAAATAAACTTAATTATTTATTTTCTTACCAAACAAGTCTTTTACTTTTAGTATACTTTTAGTATAATTCTAGGAAACATATTTCCTAATCAGAAAAAGATTTTGTTTCTTAATTAAATAATTAATTAATAAATTAATTAATTCTCATTTAATCAAACAATAAAATAAAATAATATTTTTGACTATAAACATAGCCTTGCCGCCCCACATACAATATATGGGCCAAATATTATTTCCTTATTTTATTTAATCCATTGGACTTTAAATATTAAATAAAAAGCACACATGTGAACCAGACCCATTCTTACTAAAAGAAACAAGCCCACATGCCTTTCATTAATACATTAATATAATTGATCAGCCCATTAAACAAATAATGTGCAAATTATATTCTTAATATATTAAATGCAATTCTAGATGGACCCATAAATTGGTCCGGTAGAATATATCAAGTGATCCATGCAAGTCCGTGTGGATTGGGGATCTTGGCGGGCTATCTAAATTTAAGATTCAATAAACATAACCTAATCACAATCAACAAATGATTCACTTAGGTCCGATCCATTAATTTTAACTCATTCCACTAAAGAGCTAAAATTGAACTCTTAAATAAATATAGAATAAGAAGATGTTCCTCATTCAGACCCTAGACAATCATGTTGGAGATAGTGTATCCTCGTGATTAATATCATTAATCGCCAAGAGTTCATAGACCGCCTATAACTCTCCAAATTACCATATTTACTCATATGACCACGTTTTGAACTTGGATATTTTGACTTGTCCAGAAGCCATGTTTTCAATAGCCACTATCGAAAACTCAACGTTGAGATTTAATATCCAATTACCTCAAAACATCCATATGATGATATTATACTCTCATTTAATAAATGGAGCCACGATGTCCATATCTATAAATGAAGTCCTCTATCGATTAACAAATGAATATCACCAAACTATCGAGGATAGACTATGCTATATAATCGTACTCATTGATAACTCAAATGATATCACTTGCAACCATAAGTCCATCATTTATCTCAGGATTAAGATAGACTCTCCGATTGTCCTGATAATGAAAAGACTATTATCTATTGACGATTCTAGATAAAGTTTTTCATTGTGACCCAGTTCAATGCACCCAGTGCACTAGATTCTTTTACTCGAAGACACTCCGATGATTTTAGACTCATCATATCTCATTTGATCCTACTCAAATGCTAGCAAAAGAATTCTACAACCTTAACAAGATAAAGGTGCCCAACCTTTAACTTAAGTTATGAACATTATTCAAGACTAACTAAAGAATTGTGTCTACCTCATACATATCCAGATGTACGAACAATTCTTCTTTTCTCATAGTCTTTAGACCTTATGATTATTTACTTTGATAATTATAATATTAAACTATAAATGCTATAAGATTTGTTAAACCAGAAATCACTTTATTAATACGAAAAAGATTGTTAATTACAATATTACACTCTTGCTATTGAGCATAATCCTAACAAACATGTCATAAAAGAGAACACAAATCTAGCATATTATGCTCCCTCTTGACAAATGTCTCATCTAAAATCAAGATAGACAAATGTTCACAAAAATCACCACACATTCACATCACAAGCAATTTTAATAGATTTGCAAATAAGCTTTACATATCAAAGAGAGTTACATCAAATTTTTAATCACTCTCATATGTCTTCAAAAATTACTAAAGTATCAAAATACTAAATAAGCAAAAGTGAGTGTGAAACAAATTTACGGTGTGTATAAAATATTAATCTAGAGGGGGATGAATATATTTTAATCGTTATTACCCAATTTTCGCATGTATGTCAATTTTACGAAAATGCCCCTAACTAGTCACAATAATATAACAAGTGTAATAAGGTGCGGAATGTAAATAACACTTGATATTTTCGTGGAAACCCTTACAGGAAAAACCACGGGCTATTATGTGCGCCACACACGAACCTCAAATCCACTAATTGAAATGATTACAACCTAATCCCGGTTTAATGATCTAATCCCGATCAATAATCATCACAACTACCTAATCCCGGTATAAGTGGACCTAGTCTGATTTAAGCTACCTAATCCTGATAGCAACACAAGACTTAATTCTCTAAGAAGAGATAATACAACCTAAGTGAATATATAAAATATCCAAAATGCAATTTAGAGCTAGGTTACTCTATATGCTTATCTAGGATGATGATTTTGCAATAAATTCAATCCTAGATATTAAAAGCTAGATGACATATCAAATAGCTTAGCTACACATAGATTATGAAAACCTAGATAGCTATCAAAATACAACACTCAATCATGTCAACACAACAATCTCTATTTTGTATCTAGAATATATTCTAAGAGCATACAAATAATATAAGAGATGTCAATGATAAATAAAACACTAATTATATATGATAATAGTGAAGAACTTACCAAAGAAAGTGTGTTAACCAAAACCCACACAAGCAAGCATCCTAACTATGCTAGAAAATGTTTAGATGATAATTTGATGCATATGAGAATGGTTTTTGAGTGTTAAAAAAGTGTTCTTGATTTGATTTTCTCTGAAATATCTCTCTTTGAAGTTTAGGGTTCTTAGAGTTAGAGAACATTAATTCAGAAAATGAGAAAGTGTGATATTTATAGACATTAAGAACAGGGCATGTGAAAAGACAAGTTTGCCCCTGAAAACGCACGATCGGCTGTTTCATTCGGCGGCCAGGCCGCCGTTTACAACCGTAGAATGGCTCCCGAGAAAGGCTGGGGACCAACGGCGGTTTCAATCGGCGGTTTCGAAACCGCCGAACCAACCGTAGAATCAAACCCGAGAAATAAATCAATCAGGTATGATCGGTGGTTTCGAACGGCGGTCGGTGGCCGCCGATCAAACCGCCGATTCACCAGTAATGGTGAATCTAAAGGAGAAGCCAAGAGCATTCCCCTTAAGCGGCCTTCGCGCAAAACCAAGCACATATTCGTGCAAGCGCGGACGTTTCCTAACATATTCGGGAAACGGATTACACAATACATAAACACAACAAGATACATCAAACAAAGTGCAAGAGTAAAATGTGTCATGTGAAGAGAATACACACAAGTACAAGTATGCTAAGTGTGTGTGTGCTAACTAAATCTTTTCAAAGAAAAACTAAGCACTAGAGATTATACCTTTGGCATGCTTGTCCCTTGAGGTCTTGAAAGGGCCTTTGAGCTTGAACCTCACTCACCTAAACTACCCTTACACAATAAACCCCAACACGTGGTTTGTCCACGAAATAAGCCAATCAAAGAATGGGAATCCTTACAATCTCCCCCTTTGGTTATTTCGTGACAAAACCACCACTCACATTGATCCTCATAACCATAATTGAATCTACGGGATAACAAATATATTCTACATTACAAAGAAATAAGAATATAAAAAAAACTTCAAGTCTTCAATCTCTTGTAGAACTATCAACCCTTCAAAACAAAAGATTATACTTTCCAAAGCAAGAGTATGTGAGATGATCAAGTGAGAATAAAACAAGCATTTGCATATAAGAATTTTAAGCACAACATCATGCAATGTATGTGTATGCAATGCTCCCCCTCAACGGGTTACTCCCCCTTAATGTATATTCTCCCCAACATGCACAATTGCTACTACAATTAGCAACTCCCCTTGCCACATTCTACTCCCCCTTTTTGTCATGATATAGGCAAATGAGTAGTCCCCAAATGGGTCACTTCTAGCAAAGAGAGATAGTAGCATACAAGATATTTCCATAATCATATAAGTCACTTTATGCATCTCAATTAATTGGAGAGAAACAAGGAGATTTATTTAAACGAAAATGTGTGAATCAAACATGCTTTGCATATAAGACATGTAGCATTCAAGTCCAAAATACAATGGTATTTGGTAAAGCAAATGACAAAGGTTTCTAATAAGAATTCAAACCAATTTCACCAATGTCATGAGCAAAGTAAGGATATAAAATATATTGATTTCAATTTAAGAACAACTATATCCAACTTTATAAGCGAAACATGGCATGAGCGACTTTGCACCCTATTTGATTTTTTCGGGTGAGAAACCCGTATGATAGTAGCCATGTTCAACTAATAAAGAAAAAGAGACATTTGGAATTTAAATTCCTTTGAACGGATACAAGATCCTTTATTTATTTTGAGTCTCATAAGCTTTTTCACACAAGTTTTGCATTTTAAGAATATGCAATCATCAATTCATGCCTTTTCATTTGAGCATGTTATATGAATTTCATGCTTTTTCATTTGACATTAGCATGTTATAAAAGAATCATCATGTCATGGAGATAATTATAGGTCATTCAAATCATACTTCCTATGAAGATCTCCTAGTCCAAAAATGCATGTTTGAACATAAATATGACATGGATTGTAAACAAGCATGGTTCACACTTATTGAATTGAAAACATATATTCATATATGCAACCAAGCTTACTCAAGCAATTAAAAAAAGAAGCATAAGATATTTCAATTTATTTATTTATTTATTTTTTTGCAAGTGACAAGAATGCAAAATAGCTCTCTTTGCTTGAGTTCCCCATATGAGGTCATCACCAGCCTTCATCATTGAAGGTCATAAGGTCCTATGGACCTACTAAGTCCATTGGACTTAGTTGAACCTATTAGAGACAAGTTTGTCTCGTAGCAAGCGGGTTCATCTTTTCTTATCCACTTAGGTGAAACAATTTTCTTCCTAGTGGTCAAAAGTTCTAGAGATCTAGATGTCATAGGATCATGTAAATGAATTTCTTCCTTCCTTCCTATGAGCATGCATTCTAGCTGTAGCTTTCTTCTTCTCAATCATGCTTTTAACTCTACACATTTTAATGTAACGAAGGCACTTTGGTCTAATATGACCATCAACACCACAAAAATGACATTTAGGGACAAAGTTAGGAATCATACCATGTCCTTGTGCATGCATAGGAGCCTTCCCATATCTTTGTGGTTGTCTTGGTTGTTGAATAGGATCTCTCATTCTTTGTTGTTGACTAAGACTTGGTTGCTTCCTTGGTTGAGTTGGCATGATTGGTCTCTTCCCTTGATAGAGTTGAGTTTGAGGGAAGTTAGCATGAGGAACTCTTGTAGGTTGAACTTGAGGTTGTCTTCTTGGAGCTACCTTCACTTGTGCACTATAAGAGCATTGTCCTAGATCAATCTTCTTCTTAGGAATTTGCACCGGTGAAGCTTCTTTTTAGCTCAAGCTCTTGACAAACACGGTCTTGTTAGGGGTGGAGGACTCCTTACCATCTTCAAACCCAAGACCTCTTTTGTCACACAGATTCTTTCCAACACTTAACATGTGGTCAAGTTTTTCGGTGCTAGAAACTATCCTAGTCCTTGACCCTTTAGCCTCTTCAAGCTCTCTTTTTAATTCTTCTTCATTCCTCTTAGATAAGTCTAACTCCTTTCTTAGCTTATCTTCAATATTCTTGGATCTATCCACTTTGTAAGGATTCCCGTTGTTTTTAATTGGCTTATTTCGTGATCAAACCATATGTGGGGATTCTTCGTAAGGGTAATTTAGATGTTGTTGTTATTGCTTAGACCCTTTGAAGACCTCATAATTGACAAGCACCAAAGGTAATACTCTAAGTGCTTACTTGTCTTGAAGAGATAGTTGTACACACTCACAACTCATGCATATGTTTAATCTTTGTATGTTGTGTTTCTTTTTGTTGTGCATCAAAGCCTATTTACATCTCTTCTTGCTTGGTATAATGATTGCATCTTGTGTTTATAACATCGTAGCATTTAGGCTTTTAGGATGCATCTTAGTTTACCTTTGTTCCCCTTGCATGATTGCTTGTGGGGTTCAAAGTTGTGGGCTGTGCGCTGGTCCACCTGCGCCTGACGTCCAGCGCCGCTCACCGGCGTAAAACGCCCAGTGGCGTGCCGCTGGTCGTGCGCTGGTCCACACCAGCACAGATCGTCCAGTTCTCTGTCGCCGGTCGTGCGCTGGTCTACACTAGCGCAAGGTCACCAGCGTTGATCGCCCAGTGTGGCTCCGCTGGTCTGGCGCCTGTGTGAGCGCATGTCGTCCAGCGCAAGGCCACCAGCGCACAGAGCAATTTTTGGTGCGTTTTTCAAAACGACCACACTTCACTTATGGCCCCTATATATATAACACTTTGACTTTAGGTCAGCTAAGAGTGTTCTTATTCATATTCTATACTTATGATATTTTTCAAGAGAAGAAAAATACACAAAGAACTCAATTTTAATCACTCAAACACTTTTTCATGATCATCAATCATCATCTAGTATCATCTTAGATCATCTAGATGTCATCTTGCATGGAATCTTCATCATACTTTGCTTGGTAAGTTTTTCACTAATATCTTACATGTTTTGTGTTTCTCTTATCTAGCAATCTCAATTAATTACTTGTTTGTTATTTTGTATGCTTTGGATACAATATTGAGATGAGTATGATGTATGTTTGAGAAGTTGTATTGTGCTAGCATATTAGGTTTTGTGCTTAATATTGATTAGCTAAACTAATTGACATGTCATTTAGTTTTGATATCTAGGATTGTTCTTAATTGCATATTAATCATCTTAGATAAGCATATAGGGTTTCCTTTGCTCTATGTTGCATTTTGGATATTCACATATATTCACTTAGGGTTGTATTCTTTTCATAGAGAAAGTAAGTCTTGTGTGTAGCATCCGGGATTAGGTTGCTTAGATCGCAAGCAAATTGGACTAGGTTCACTCATACCAGGATTAGGTAGGTGTGTGATTACTTCCGGGATTAGGTTGTAATCGTTTTACACATTTAGTGGATTCGAGGTTCGAGTGTGGCTTACTTACTAGCCCGTGGTTTTTCCCGTGAGGGTTTCCACGTAAAAATCAAGTGTTATTTAATTTCCGCATATTATACTTGATTTATTGCTTTATCTAGTTTGGGGTAATTTCGTAATTTGACTTAATACGAAAAATTGGGTAATAAGCTTAAAATCTATTCACCCCCCCTCTAGATAGTTTTATACACACCGTGCTATAATTTGTTTCACACTTGTTCACTTAAGTGGTCAACATGAGCCAAAAGGTCTAGATTCTCTTCTCTCAATCTTCGCATCTTTTCCTTGGTCTTCATTTCTAAGTTTTTAAACTCAGGGAGGAATTCATCTAGAACCTTTTTTTTCACATATCCATGTGTGGAGTTAGATGAAGAGTCATCTTCATTAGAGTCACTTTCTTCTTGACTCTCATTCTCTTCTTCATTGTAGAAGATCGGAAAGGCAAAATAGTTGTTCTCACAATCATTTCAGCTTGAGGGACTTCCTTCAACAACTTCCACTTTGTTGTCCCGCGTGTGAGAGCAACCTAAAGCCAAAAATTTTGCCACAACCTCTTCATCACTATTACTTGAAGTGGCGGCCTCCTCTCTTTCATCTTCCAAGTTAGCACATTCCTTGGAGATATGCCCGAATCCTCCACATTCGTAGCATTAAATCTTCTCTCTTGAAGAAATCTCATGATATGGCTTGACATTCTTGATTGTGGTTTTCTTCTTCTTGAAGTCATTCCCCTTTGAGCCATAACCACTCTTTTGTAGATTCAAGAACTTCTTGAATCCTTTGGCAATGAGTGCCATGTCTTCATATGAGTCATCCGCATTCTCTTCCATCTTGGATGTCTTCAAGGCAATATCCTTTTTCTTCTTAGGAGGTGATGTGGTAGCCTTTATTGATTCATAGGCTATAAGTCTTCCAATGACTTCGCTCGGCTTCATTTCTTTGTAGGTGTCATTTTCTTCTAAAGCCGTCACTTTGGGCTCGAACCTCTCGGGAAGTGATCGTATGATCTTTTGCTTGATTCTTCTATCCGAGTAAGGATTACCAAGTTGGTGACTTTGGTTCACAATGTCCATTAGTCTCACTTGGAAGTCATTGAAGTGCTCGTGCTCTTCCATCATAATGGTCTCAAACCGAGTTTGGAGAACTTGGAGCTTGGATTCCCTAACTACCTCGGTTCCTTCATGAGCAACATCTAGGATGTCCCATGCTTCTTTGGCTATCCTAGTAATTTGAATCAACTTATATTGATTCTCATCGACTGTGCAACGTATGGCATGTATGGTGAAACAAATAATAGCACGGTGTGTATAAAACTATCTAGAGGGGGTGAATAGATTTTAAGCTTTTTACCCAATTTTTTGTATAAGTCAAAATTACGAATTTACCCCTAAATAGATAAAGCAATAAATCAAGTATAAAATGTGGAAATTAAATAAGACTTGATTTTTACGTGGAAACCCTCACGGGAAAAACCACGGGCTAGTAAGTAAGCCACACTGGAACCTCAAATCCACTAAATGTGTAAAACGATTACAACCTAATCCCGGAAGTAATCACACACCTACCTAATCTCGGTATGAGTGAACCTAGTCCAATTTGCTTGCGATCTAAGCAACCTAATTGAAAAGAATACGGTGTGTTCTATATATAAAGCTAGAGGGGGGGGGGGGGGGGGGGGGGGGGTGAATAGATTTTAACGATTATTACCCAATTTTCGCATGCAAGTCAATTTTATGAAAATGCCCCTACTAGTCAAAAATACAAACAAGTGTAATATAGTGCGGAATTTAAATAACACTTGATGTATACGTGGAAACCCAACCACTGGGAAAAACCACGGGCTGTATAGTGCGCCACACTCGGAACTCGAAATCACTAATTGAAATGAAGTTTACAACCTATGTAGACCTCGTCTAACACTCCGGTCTGTAACCCCTCACTTCTACCCAGCGGGCCTTTATTAGCAACCTTATTCCAATTTGCTTGAGGCCTAAGCACACTTAGCCCTAAGACTTACTTCTCAATGAAGAGAAACAACCTAAGTGAATATGTATGAATATTCAAATAACAAACAAGGCTAGGTAACCTTAGATGCTTATCTAGGATGATGATATAATCAATTTAATCAACCATAGTTATCAATTGCTAAATGACATGTCAAATAGCTTAGCTAATCAAGATTAATTAAAAACCTAATTAGCTATCACAATACAACACTCAATCAATTCATCACAATTAATTCTCTAATCTTGTATTTATCATATGATTAAAACATACAAGTAAATTAAAGAGAATAGCTTGAAAATAAAAATACTCAAATAAGATGAACTTAATCAAAATCTTACCAAGCAAGTTGTGATGATGCAAACCCAATCATTGATGCTTTCTATCTAGACATAGAAGATGCAATATGAAATTTGATGCACAAGGGATTTGATTTGAGTGGTTAAAGGTGAGTTCTTTGTATTTTTCTTTTCTTGAAAAATATTCTAAGTATGAAATTAGATTATGAACTCTTGTGATTGACCTAAAGTCAAAGTGGCATATATATAGGGTGTCAAGATGAAGTGTGGTCGTTTTGATAAGTGACACCACAATTTTGCCATGGGCGCTCTACGTAGAGCGCTTTGTAGAGCCCCCTTGCTCTGTTCTTGCGAGAAAACAGAGGGGCGCACTACGTAGAGCGCTTTGTAGAGCGCCTCTATAGCGCTCGTACAGCGACCGAATTAAATCGATCAGGTCTGTACAGCGCCCAACGGGGGCTGTTCGTAGAGCGCTTTTATAGAGCGCTTTTGGGAGCACTCAGTGCAAAAATGCAATCCTAAGTCTAAGTATGACAAGGCAATTGGATATGCAAGATGCAATCAAACTAACATGCAAGAAGAGATGTTAATGAGCATTAAGGCACACAAATAAGACACACAACATACAAGGATTAAACATATGCATGAGTTGTGAGTGTGTGCAACTATCTCTTCAAGACAAGTTAGCACTTAGAGAATTACCTTTTGAGTGCTTAACACTTGCAAGGGCCTTGAGCTTGAACACATTCCTAAGCTACCCTTACATGATCCCCAACATGTGGTTTGTCCACGAAATAAGCCAATCAAGATATGGGAATCCTTACACTAATCCCAGGTGCTACACACAAGGCTTACTTTCTCTATGAAGAGAATAATAACCCTAAGTGAATATATGAATATTCAAAATGCAACATAGAGCAAGGGAAACCCTATATGCTTATCTAAGATGATTAATATGCAATTAGAGCAATCCTAGATATCAAAACTAAATGACATGTCAAATCAAATAGTTTAGCTAATCAAGATTAAGCACAAAACCTAATTAGCTATCACAATACAACTTCTCAAACATACATCATACTAATCTCAAACTTGTATTCAAAGTATATAAAATAACATACAAGTAATTAAATGAGATTGCTTGTTAAGAGAAACACAAAATATGTAAGATATTAGTGAAAAGCTTACCAAGCAAAGTATAATGAAGAATCCATGCAAGATGTCATCTAGATGATCAAGGATGATGCTAGATGATGATTGATGATCATGGAAAAGTGTTTGAGTAAACTAAAAATGAGTTCTTTGGAATTTTTCTTCTCTTTGAAAAATCTCCTAAGTATGGAATCTGAATATGAACTCTTGTAATTGACCTAAAGTCAAAGTGGCATATATATAGGAGGCCAAAACAAAGTGTGGTCGTTTTGATAAGTTTGCCTCAAAATTGCCTTGGGCACTGTACGTAGAGCGCCTCTTGTACAGCGCTTGTACAGCGCCCCAACTCTGTTCTCACGGGAAAACAGAGTGGCGCTGTACGTAGAGCGCTTTGTACAGCGCATGTACAGCGACCCAACAGCGACCGAATTAAATCGATCAGGTCTGAATAGCGCTCAATGGGCGCTGTTCGTACAGCGCTTATGTAGAGCGCTTTTGGGAGCGCCCAATGCAAAAATGCAATCCTAAGTCTAAGCATGACAATGCAATTGAATATGCAAGATGCAATCAAACTAACATGCAAGAAGAGATGTTAATGAACATTAATGCACAAAAGTAAGACACACAACATACAAGAATTAAACATATGCATGAGTTGTGAGTGTGTGCAACTATCTCTTCAAGACAAGTAAGCACAAAGAAATATACCTTCGGTGCTTATCAACACGAGGTCTTCAAAAGGGCTTCGAACAATAAACCCGATACCTAGTCTACCCTTACAAAGAACCCAAATATGTGGTTTGTCCACGAAATAAGCCAATCAACAAACGGGAACCTTACAATCTACCCCTTTGGCTATTTCGTGACAAAACCACCACTCACATTGATTCCTCACAAAGAAATAGAAACTACGGGACTACAATGATATTCTATATTACAAAGAGAGAAGAAAATGAAACTTGAAGTCTTCAACCTCTTGTAGAATAACCAATCCCTGAAAATAATCTAACATTTCCAATACAAGTAAAGTGTGAGATGAATCAAGTGAGAACAAAAACAAGCATTTGCATTTTAAAAGTTTAGGCACAACATTATGAAATGTATGTGTATGCAATGCTCCCCCTCAACGGGTTACTCCCCTTCAACGAATGTTCTCCCCAATATGCATAATTGCCTCTATTTTGCAACTCCCCTTACCAATATCCTACTCCCCCTTTTTGTCATGATATAGGCAAAAGAGTAGTCCCCAATCGGGTCACTCATAGCAACGAGAGATATAAGCATGCAAGATATTTGCATATATATATATAAGTCACTTTATGCACCTCAATTAATTGAAGAGAAACAAGGAGATTTATTTGACATAAAATGTGTGAATCAAACATGCTTTGCATACAAGACATGTAGCATTCAAGTCCAAAATACAATGGTATTTGGCAAAGCAAATGACAAAGGTTTCTAAAAAGAATTCAAACCAATTTCACCAATGTCATGAGTAAAGCAAGGATATAGAATATATTGATTTCAATTTAAGAACAACTATATCC
The DNA here is from genome assembly GCA_008009225.1 of Acer yangbiense. NCBI lineage: Eukaryota > Viridiplantae > Streptophyta > Magnoliopsida > Sapindales > Sapindaceae > Acer > Acer yangbiense. The sequence continues at coordinate 24,674,349 of CM017769.1, forward strand.
AACTTTATAAGCGAAACATGGCATGAGCGACTTTGCACCCTTTTTGATTTTTCCAGATAAGATATCCGTATGATAGTAGCCATGTTCAACCAATAAAGAAAGAGAGACATTTGGAATGTAAATTCCTTTGAATGGATACAATATCCTTTATTCATTTTGAGTCTCATAAGCTTTCACATAAGGTTTTGCATTTTAAGAATATGCAATCATCAATTCATGCTTTTCATGTGAGCATGTTATATGAATTTCATGCTTTTTCATTTGACATTAGCATGTTATTAAAGAATCATCATGTCATGGAGATAATCATAGGTCATTCAAATCATACTTCCTACATACATCTCCTAGTCCAAAAATGCATGTTTGAACATAAATATGACATGGATTGTAAACAAGCAAGGTTCACACTTATAGAATTGAAAACATATATACATATGTGCAACCAAGCTTACTCAAACAATTAAAAGAAGAGGCATAAGTTATTTAGAATTTTTTGCAAGAAACAAGAATGCAAAATAGCTCTCTTTGCTTGAGTTCCCCATATGGGGTCAATCATAGAACATCACTCCACAAGACATATCCCAATAGATCTACTAAGAGTTTTTAATCGAGTAGCATCTAAGGGTTTAGTAAATAAGTCCGAAAGTTGATCATTAGTACCTACATGTTCAAGTACTATGCATTTATTTTCAACAAGCTCTCTAATGAAGTGATGGCGGATGTCAATATGCTTAGTTCTAGAATGTTGTACCGGATTCTTGGAAATATTAATAGCACTCATGTTATCACAAAAGAGAGTGAGAGTACCTTGGTTGAATCCGTAGTCTACTAGCATTTGCTTCATCCATAAGAGTTGTGTGCATCCACTCCCCACGGCTATGTATTCGGCCTCGGCCGTGGACAAGGAAATCGAGTTTTGCTTCTTGCAAAACCAAGACACCAAGTTGTTGCCTAGAAAGAAGCAACCGCCCGATGTGCTCTTTCTATCATCACAATTTCCTGCCTAATCCGCATCACTAAAGCCTACAAGACTAGCATTAGTGTCAAAAGAGTACCAAATCCCATAGTTGGAAGTCCCATTCATATAGCGAATGATTCTCTTTACGGAAGAGAGATAGGACTCCTTGGGATCCGCTTGGTACCTAGCACACACACCCACACTAAAAGAAATAACGGGCCTACTTGCAGTCAAATAAAGCAAGCTACCTATCATGCCCCGATATAGAGTTTGTTCCACACCTTTACCACTAGCATCCTTGCTTAGCTTCAAAGTGGTACTCATGGGTGTATCACAATGTTTGGCTTTTTCAAGACCAAACTTCTTCACTAGGTTTTTGGCATATTTGGCTTGGGTTATGAAAATCCCATCATCTAGTTGCCTAATTTGCAAACCTAGGAAGTAACTAAGCTCACCAACAAGACTCATCTCAAATTCATGAGACATAACATCAACAAATTGTTGAACCTTGGTGTTGTTGGTGGAGCCAAACACTATATCATCAACATATATTTGAGCTATGAAAAGCTCATCATTGTTTCTTTTGATGAATAGTGTCTTGTCAACACTACTACGTGTGTAGTCATTGTCAACAAGAAATTGAGTGAGGCGCTCATACCAAGCCCTCGGTGCTTGTTTCAACCCATATAGTGCCTTCTTGAGGCGATAGACATGGTTGGGGTGGTGTGCATCCACAAACCCCTTGGGTTGTTTAACAAACACTTCCTCTTGCAAGAAGCCATTGAGGAAGGCACTCTTGACATCCATTTGGTGCAATTTGAACTTGTGCACACAAGAAATGGACAAGAGAAGCCTAATGGACTCTAAACGGGCAACGGGAGCAAATGTCTCCTCAAAGTCGATACCCTCAATTTGAGAGTACCCTTGTGCTACAAGTCTAGCCTTGTTCCGCACTATGTTGCCATCCTCATCGGATTTGTTCCTAAATATCCATTTAGTGCCTATGACATTAGTGGTCTTAGGTCTAGGAACTAGAGTCCAAACCTCATTTCTTTCGAATTGGTTTAGCTCTTCTTGCATGGCAAGAACCCAAAATTCATCATTTAAGGCTTCTTTAACCTTTTTGGGTTCAATTTGAGAGGTGTAGCATGTGTAGCTAATAAGATTAGTAAGTTGACGTCTAGTCCTAACACCCTCTTTCACATCTCCAATAACATCCTCTTTGTTATGGAGTCTTCTAACCCATGGAGCGGGTTCATTAGAGTCCAAGAGAGGGACTCTAGTAGTGGGTTATGTGACTTCATCATTTTCATTAGATGTCCCAACATTGGGAGTCACCACAACCCTCTCCAAAGGAGAGTCATCACTAAAAATAACCTCCTCCTCATGATCATTTGACTTGAGCCTAGTATCATCAAATACGACATTGGATGATTCCATAACACTTAGAGTTTTTAAATTGAAAACTCTATAGGCTCTACTATTCAAGGCATAGCCAATAAAAATACCCTCATCACTCTTAGCATCGAATTTGCCAAGTTGATCACGGTCATTTAAAATGTAGCATTTGCTTCCAAAAGTGTGGAAGTAGCTAACATTTGGCCTCTTGCCTTTCCATAACTCATAGGAGGTATTTCTAGTACCGGGCCTTAGGAAAACACGATTCCCTATATAGCAAGCCGTATTGACGGCTTCGGTCCATAGGTTCCTAGGGACATTGTTGCTAAGCAACATCACACGGGCCATCTCTTGAAGGACCCTATTCTTCCTCTCAACAACTCCATTTTGTTGAGGTGTCCTAGGAGCCGAGAACTCATGGGAGATGCCTAAGCTATTGCAATAGCTTTCAAATGAGGCATTCTCAAATTCCCTCCCATGGTCACTTCTAATCCGTTTAATGCTTTTAATGTTAGAATTCATTTCATTTTGTATTTTAGTACAAAGCATTTTAAACTTATCAAAAGTTTCGGATTTTTCTCTAAGAAAATATGTCCATGTAAATCTAGAGAAATCATCAACACAAACAAAAATGTATCTCTTTCCACCTAAACTCTCGGTTTGCATAGGACCCATGAGATCCATGTGGAGAAGCTCTAGGGGCTCCTTGGTGGAGAGATACTTGCCCTTTTTGTGCATGCTTTTAGTTTGTTTTCCTTGTTGGCAAGGTCCACAAATACCATTGGCTTTCTTCCCAAGCTTAGGGAGGCCACGCACACACTCGAACTTTCCAAGGGTTCTTAAATCCATAAAGTTCATGTGGCCAAGTCTTTCATGCCACAACTCTATTTGCTCATCCATGGACACATTGTTTGAGACTATTCTAGCTTCAAGACAATAGCAATTGTCGCTAGATCTCATACCTTTCAATAAGGTTTGTCCATCGGGCTTTAGGATTGAGCAATCATCTTTACAAAACAAGACGGAATATCCTTCATCACTTAGATGTGAAATGCTTATTAAATTGGCTTTCAAGCCATCAACAAATAAAGCATCGGATAAGGAGGGTAATCCGGGAACGGAAATGGTTCCTTTCCCTATAACCTTCTTTTTGGATCCATCACCAAAAGTGACATATCCTCCTTCCTCCATAACAAGAGTCTCAAAGAAACTCTTGTTTCCCGTCATGTGCCTAGAGCACCCACTATCTAAATACCAAAAATTAGAAGAATTTGCATTCAAGGCTATTTGAGCAACATGGCAAACATTTTCATTCTTTCTAATCCACCCAGAAAAAATCTTAGCTTTCTTAGTGGTCTTTGGTACATGGGTTCTAGATGTCCTAGGATCATCCATAATAATATTATCATTCCTAGGAACATGCATCATGACTCTTTTCTTTTTCTTCTCTATCATGCTTCTAGTTTTGCACATTTTTATATATCGAAAGCAATGTGGTCTAATATGACCATCAAATCCACAAAAGTGACATATATGAGTAAAATAAGGAATCATACCTTGTCATTGTCTTTGTGGATGAAAGGGTTCAATCCTTCTTCGTTGTTGAACCGGTCTAGATTGCTTCCTAGCTTGAGGTTGTATGATAGGTCTCTTTCCTTTGTGAGCAAATTGTGGAGGAATATTGGCTTGAGGGACCCTAGGGGGTTGAGCTTGAGTTTGCCTTCTTGGCCACATCTTCACTTGTGCATTTGAACATTGTCCAACTTCTAACTTCTTCCTAGGAATTTGCACATATGAAGTTTCTTCGTTCTTCAAACCCTTGACAAACACGGTCTTGTTAGAGGTTGAGATCTTCTTGTCATCTTCATACCCAAGACCCCACTTGTCACATGGACTCTTTCCAACACCAAGCATATGGTCAAGCTTCTTGGTGCTAGAATCCATCCTAGTCATAGAATCTCTAACTTCTTCAAGCTCCCTCTTTAGACTTTCTTCATTCCTCCTAGATAAGACTAACTCCTCTCTTAGCTTGTCTTCCATCTTCTTGAATTTTTCCACTTGTTCACCTAAGTGGTCATTGTGAGATGCAAGCTCAAGATTTTCTTCTCTCAACGTCTTGATCTTTCTTGTGCTCTTGATTGCTAAATCATTAAACTCGGCATGGCATTTAGCAAGCACCTTTTTCTCCACAAAACTACTTATGGAGTTAGACGAGGAATCACTTTCTTCTTCACTTGAGTCATTTTCCTCTTGACTCATTTCCTCTATCTCACTAGCACTTTTGCTTTTATGGGAGGAGGCAAAAGCTAGGAGATTAGCCATGAGCTCTTCATCACTTGAAGACTCATCTCCCTCAATGGAGTCATCACTACTTCCACTCTAAGTGGCGGCCATCACTTTTCCCTTTTTCCTCTCATTGTGATTTGCACATTCGGGGGCAAAGTGACCTATGCCACCACACTCGTAACATCGGACCCCTTTCCTTTCGGTCCTTTCTTGCCTAGGTTCAAACTTCTTGAAAGAGCCCTTTTTCTTCAAATCTTGACCTTTTGATCCAAAGCCCTTTCTTCTAAACTTCATAACTTTGTTGAACCTTTTTACAAACAAGGCAAGGTCTTCATCCGAGTCAACATTCTTTGCCTCCTTTTCATCCTTGGAGGTTTTTAAAGCAATTCCTTTTTGCTTTTTAGTGGGTGTGGAGATAGGCCCTTTCCTAGACTCATAAGCTAGAAGTCTCCCAATCACCTCACTCGGCTTCATATCCTTATAACCACTATTTTCTTCTAAAGCCGTCACCTTCGATTCAAATCTATCGGGTAGAGATCTCATAATCTTTTGCTTGATTCTCCTATCCGAATATGGATCACCAAGTTGATGGCTTTGGTTGACTATATCCATCAACTTGATCTCGAAGTCGTTGAAGCACTCATTCTCCTCCATCTTAAGCATCTCGAATTGAGTTTGGAGGACTTGAAGCTTAGAGTCCTTCACCACTTCGGTTCCCTCATGTGCAATCTCTAGGATGTCCCAAGCCTCCTTAGCTATCCTAGTATTTTGAATCAATTTATATTGATTTTCATCCATAGCACACAAGATGGCATGCATCGCCTTCCTATTCTACTTTGAAGCCTCAAACTCTTGCGCGTTCCATTGCGCCTTAGGCTTCAATACTTCTTCTCCTCCACCATCGGGAGTCATCTTGGGTAGATCAGATCCATCTTCCACCGCCATCCATGCACGGTCATGAATTTGGTATATGTAGGATTCCATCTTCCCTTTCCATTGGGAATAGTTCAATCCGGTAAGAAGTGGAGGCCTTGTGCTTGAGGCACCTTCGTTGCCACCACCATTTCCACCGTTTCCACTCATAGTGTTTATGAATGAATGAAATGAATGCAAATGTATGAATGATCAAAAATCACACAAAATGCAAAACACACCAAAAAAGCAAGGATCACCTAAGTATGTCTAGGAACCCGCTTTGATACCAATTGAAACAAATAATAGCACGGTGTGTATAAAACTATCTAGAGGGGAGGGTGAATAGATTTTAAGCTTTTTACCCAATTTTTCGTATAAGTCAAAATTACAAATTTACCCCCTAAATAGATAAAGCAATAAATCAAGTATAAAATGCGGAAATTAAATAAGACTTGATTTTTACGTGGAAACCCTCATGGGAAAAACCACGGGCTAGTAAGTAAGCCACACTCGAACCTCGAATCCACTAAATGTGTAAAACGATTACAACCTAATCCCGGAAGTAATCACACACCTACCTAATCCCGGTATGAGTGAACCTAGTCCAATTTGCTTGCGATCTAAGCAACCTAATCCCGGATGCTATACACAAGGCTTACTTTCTCTATGAAGAGAATAACAACCCTAAGTGAATATATGAATATTCAAAATGCAACATAGAGCAAGGGAAACCCTATATGCTTATCTAAGATGATTAATATGCAATTAGAGCAATCCTAGATATCAAAACTAAATGACATGTCAAATCAAATAGTTTAGCTAATCAAGATTAAGCACAAAACCTAATTAGCTATCACAATACAACTTCTCAAACATACATCATACTAATCTCAAACTTGTATTCAAAGTATATAAAATAACATACAAGTAATTAAATGAGATTGCTTGTTAAGAGAAACACAAAATATGTAAGATATTAGTGAAAAGCTTACCAAGCAAAGTATGATGAAGAATCCATGCAAGATGTCATCTAGATGATCAAGGATGATGCTAGATGATGATTGATGATCATGGAAAAGTGTTTGAGTAAACTAAAAATGAGTTCTTTGGAATTTTTCTTCTCTTTGAAAAATCTCCTAAGTATGGAATCTGAATATGAACTCTTGTAATTAACCTAAAGTCAAAGTGGCATATATATAGGAGGCTAAAACAAAGTGTGGTCGTTTTGATAAGTTTGCCTCAAAATTGCCTTGGGCGCTGTACGTAGAGCGCCTCGTGTACAGCGCTTGTACAGCGCCCCAACTCTGTTCTCACGGGAAAACAGAGTGGCGCTGTACGTAGAGCGCTTTGTACAGCGCTTTATACAGCGCTTTATACAGCGCCTGTACAGCGACCCAACAGCGACCGAATTAAATCGATCAGGTCTGAACAGCGCTCAATGGGCGCTGTTCGTACAGCACTTATGTAGAGCGCTTTTGGGAGCACCCAATGCAAAAATGCAATCCTAAGTCTAAGCATGACAATGCAATTGGATATGCAAGATGCAATCAAACTAACATGCAAGAAGAGATGTTAATGAACATTAATGCACAAAAGTAAGACACACAACATACAAGAATTAAACATATGCATGAGTTGTGAGTGTGTGCAACTATCTCTTCAAGACAAGTAAGCACAAAGAAATATACCTTCGGTGCTTATCAACATGAGGTCTTCAAAAGGGCTTCGAAAAATAAACTCGATACCTAGGCTACCCTTACAAAGAACCCCAATATGTGGTTTGTCCACGAAATAAGCCAATCAACAAACGGGAACCTTACATATGGCTTTGTTGTTCCACATGGAATCAACAAATTCTTACGCGTCCCACTGTGCCTTAGGCTTAAGCACTTCTTCTCCTCCATCCAACGGAGTCATCATAGGTGGAGCATATCCATCTTCAACCGCCATCCACGCCCTATCATGGATTTGGCATATGTATGCTTCCATCTTCCCCTTCCATGAGGAGTAATTATCGCCGGTGAGCAACGGTGGCCTCAAGCTCGACGCTCCCTTTTTGCTCATCCCGAAACCACTCATAGTGTTTGGATGAAAGCAAATGAGATGAATGCAAAATGTATGAATAAATCAAAAAATCACACAAGATGCAAAACACACCAAAATGAGCAAGGATCACCTATGTATGTCTAGGAACCCGCTCTGATACCAATTGAAACAAATTTACGGTGTGTATAAAATATTAATCTAGAGAGGGGGTGAATAGATTTTAATCGTTATTACCCAATTTTCGCATGTATGTCAATTTTACGAAAATACCCCTAACTAGTCACAATAATATAACAAGTGTAATAAGGTGCGGAATGTAAATAACACTTGATATGTACTTGGAAACCCTCACGGCTAAAACCACAGGCTGTTATGTACGCCACACACGAACCTCGAATCCACTAATTGAAATGATTACAACCTAATCCCGGTTTAATGATCTAATCCCGATCAATAATCATCACAACTACCTAATCCCGGTATAAGTGGACCTAGTCCGATTGCTTGCTACCTAATCCCGATAGCAACATAAGACTTAATTCTCTAAGAAGAGATAATACAACCTAAGTGAATATATAAAATATCCAAAATGCAATTTAGAGCTAGGTTACTCTATATGCTTATCTAGGATGATGATTTTGCAATAAATTTAATCCTAGATATTAAAAGCTAGATGACATGTCAAATTGCTTAGCTAAACATAGATTATGAAAACCTAGATAGCTATCAAAATACAACACTCAATCATGTCAACACAACAATCTCTATTTTGTATCTAGAATATATTCTAAGAGCATACAAATAATATAAGAGATGCCAATGATAAATAAAACACTAATTATATATGATAATAGTGAAGAACTTACCAAAGAAAGTGTGTTGACCAAAACCCATGCAAGCAAGCATCCTAACTATGCTAGAAAATGCTTAGATTATAATTTGATGCATATGAGAATGGTTTTTGAGTGTTAAAAAAGTGTTCTTGATTTGATTTTCTATGAAATATCTCTCTTTGAAGTTTAGGGTTCTTAGAGTTAGAGAACATTAATTCAGAAAATGAGAAAGTGTGATATTTATAGACATCAAGAACAGGGCATGTGAAAAGACAAGTTTGCCCCTAAAAACGCACGATCGGCTGTTTCATTCGGCTGCCAGGCCGCCGTTTAAAACCGCAGAATGGCTCCCGAGAAAGGCAAGGGACCAACGGCGGTTTTGAAACCGCCGAACCAACCGCAGAATCAAATCCGAGAAATAAATCAATCAGGTATGATCGGCGGTTTCGAACGGCGGTCGATAGTCGCTGATCGTAATCGTAGAATCACTCTAACACTTTCTGGACTGAAACGGCGGTTTCAATTCGACGGCCAGGTCGCCGATCAAACCGTCGATTCACCAGTAATGGTGAATCTAAAGGAGAAGCCAAGAGCATTCCCCTTAAGCGGTCTTCGCGCAAAACCAAGCACACGTTCGTGCAAGCGCGGACGTTTCCTAACATATTCGGGAAACGGATTACACAACACACAAACACAACAAGATACATCAAACAAAGTGCAAGACTGAAATGTGTCATGTGAAGAGAATACACACAAGTACAAGTATGCTAAGTGTGTGTGTGCTAACTAAATCTTTTCAAAGAAAAACTAAGCACTAGAGAATATACCTTTGGCGTGCTTGTCCCTTGAGGTCTTGAAAGGGCCTTTGAGCTTAAACCTCACTTAGCTAAACTACCCTTACACAATAAACCCCAACACGTGGTTTGTCCACGAAATAAGCCAATCAAAGAATGGGAATCCTTACAGAGTGTGTGAAGATTTTGCTTCAAGTATATGAAAAGAAGTAGTTTGATAATCAAACATGCAAACATTCTCATCAGCTATTCATCTTAGGCCTTTCCATAAAAAGGTCAAACCGGTTATCATCCAAAATTTTGCTTATAAAGAGAATAGATTTCAACATGTGAGAGTGTGTGTGCATGTGGCTCATCAACCCATTTCTATTTGTCAACCCGAGCCCATTTGATTATTCAACTATACTCCATAAGCCTTTTTTATTTATTTATTTATTTAGGCTTGAATCAAAGATTTTTTTAATGATTTAATTCAACACTTCTTTGATTTTTCTAACAAAAACATGTACTCCTCATGGCGGCTTTCACTCATCACAATGGCGTAGCCCTTTCCTACATTGGGCGGCTGCACAACCAAGGTGTGTAGCCCTTTCCATGAGGGTGCTCATTGAGTTCTATGTTGCCGAAGCAAATGGATACCAACCATTGGTCATTTTTAAATGTACTAGTCCTTAGGACTTCAAGGTGTATCCAAAGCTAACATCAATCAAACTCAACATACTTAACAAGACATACAAGAGAAGCAAAGTGCATTTTTTGAAACCAAAATTTAAGGCTTAAAAGCACATGATCAAGAAACAAGTAAAGAGACTTACTTAAGATCTCTACTTCTTAAGAGAGTAGCTATCAAAGAATATGAAGCTCATATTATTCAAAATTAGCCACTCAACAATCACACAAATAATAACACACATCATGACTAAGATCAATGTGAACACTTATCACAAAAAGATCTTAAACTAGCAAATGTCAAAGAGGACCATATAAACAATATACTAGTTCTCAATTATGACATGCTTCATGAATGTGGTACAAAAAATGAGTTGATAGATGAAAAATCAAGTAAGCAAGCAATATGATATCGAGATACCTTCACAAGCTATTTTCATCAAAGCAATGCCTTCACACTTTTTATGAGTCCTCTTGGCTTGTATGTCCTTATGACTACAAGTTATAGATGTGTCGCTTCCAAGAGACTAAAGACTATGCAATTCAACTAAAAAAAAAAATGACTTTCTCTAGAAGTCTTAACATAATTGTCACCATATAGATTCCAAAAAAAACTTATCAAAAGTTAATCAACAAATTTTGACTATCATAACAATCAATGTGAGAGAGCTAAGTTCATGTCAAGTTATAGAGATACAAAGCAAACAAGCTAAGCTTCTTAACAACAAGACACTAGTCTTAAAGCTAACTCACATGTGTAACTTACACTAATGGTAAGAGCACTCACCCTTGACAAATTTAGTCTTGGGTGAACTTACACGAACATTATCAAGATTCTCTTTGACCACAATGTTGAACCTAGAGTAAAGTTCTTCCACAACTTGATTCCCAATAATATCATTAAAACTCTTCTTGTCAACATTGTTAGCACCACATGCATTGTCAAATTTTAAAAGATATGCATTCTTCACCTTCCGGACATTCTTAACATACTATGAGATGTTATCATGCTTTCCATATTCAAAAGCTTTAGCATGTATAAAATGAGGTTCAATCACTCTATTCCTAGATGCATTTTCTAAGTTGCAATATTCAATGAATTTGTAGCACTTGGGTTTGATATGACCTATGGTATTGCAAAAATAACATATGGGAACAAAATGAGAGATTTTACCTTCCGAAGTTAGAGAACCACAAATGGGAGTTTCAAGGGGTACCTTATTCTTCAACTTGTTCTTCTTCTTGGAATGTCTCTTCTTAGGAGCTTTCTCTTCAACAATGACTTCACTTGTAGGAAGTGATGCTTCTATGAGCTTCTCCTCAACAACCGCGTCACTCGAGCTTCCTAAGGACAAATTAAAGATGATCCTATCCTTTTCAAGAATAATACCCTCAACATCACAAAGCTTCTTGGCAATAGCATTCTTTTCACCCAAGAGCCTCCGAGTTGTAGAAATAAATTCATCCACTTGTATCTTGATCAAATCATCATTTTCATTGTAGGTTGGATTATTATTTAAACACTCTTGATGACTTGGATCAATCTCCTTATCCAATGAATCTTGATTCACATCCTCTAGAGTAGAGTGAGAAGCCATGAATGCAACAAAGTTGCTCACTAGCTCTTCTTCACTAGAAGACTCATCACTTGAGCTCTCCTTATCACTAGAGTCATCATCTTCACTCCAAGTAGCCGTCATAGCTTTTCTCTTCTTGTCCTTCTTAGAATCACCATTAGGACACTCCGAAGCATAATGTCCAAGCTTCTTACACTTGAAGCATTGAACCTTTCTATTGCTTTTAGCATGGCCATTGCTCTCATGAGGTGGAGTAAAGGACTTCTTGACTTCCTTGTCCCTTGAGTACTTGCCATTTGGCTTGGCACCTTTCCTCATGAACTTCCTAAACTTCAAAACCAATAAAGCCATCTCCTCATATCATCGCTACTACTAGCTTCCTTGACAACCTTGAAAACTAAACCCTTGTTCTTAGCCTTCGGTTTCATGCACGCCTCAAAAATTTGATAAGATCCTAGCAACTCATCTAAGCTCATGACGTCAATGTCTTTGCTCTCTTCAATGGCGGTAACCTTGGCTTTGAACCTCTTTGGAAGTGATATAAGAATCTTCCAATTTAGCCTCTCACCAGAGATAAGAGTACCAAGAGCTTGGCATTGGTTGGCGATGTCTAGTAGCTTGTCTTGGAAGTCAACAAACTTGTCTTCCTCACCCATTTGCAAAACTTCAAATTAGGAAGTGAGCATTTGAAGACAAGACTTCTTCACCACATTAGTCCCCTTAATGGTGACTTGGAGAGCTTCACATGCCTCCTTTGCGGTTTCTAGGTTTTGAATGTAGGAAAATTGCCTACTGAAACAAATTATAGCACGGTGTGTATAAAGCTATCTAGAGGGGGGGTGAATAGATTTTACGCTTTTTACCCAATTTTTCGTGTTAGTCAAAATTACGAAAATGCCCTCAAGATAATATAAACAAGCAAGTGTAATATGGTGCGGAAATTAAAACAACACTTGGTTTTTACGTGGAAACCCTCACGGGAAAAACCACGGGCTATGTAAGTAAGCCACACTCGAACCTCGAATCCACTAAATGTGCAAACGATTACAACCTCATCCCGAAAGTAATCACACACCTACCTAATCCCGGTATGAGTGAACCTAGTCCAATTTGCTTGCGTTCTAAGCAACCTAATCCCGGATGCTACACACAAGACTTACTTTCTCTATGAAGAGAATACAACCCTAAGTGAATATATGTGAATATCCAAAATGCAACATAGAGCAAGGGAAACCCTATATGCTTATCTAAGATGATTAATATGCAATTAAGAGCAATCCTATATATCAAAACTAAATGACATGTTAATTAGTTTAGCTAATCAATATTAAGCACAAAACCTAATATGCAAGCACAATATAACTTCTCAAACATACATCATACTCATCTCAATATTGTATCCAAAGCATACAAAATAACAAACAAGTAATTAATTGAGATTGCTAGATAAGAGAAACACAAAACATGTAAGATATTAGTGAAAAGCTTACCAAGCAAAGTATGATGAAGATTCCATGCTAGATGACATCTAGATGATCTAAGATGATGCTAGATGATGATTAATGATCATGAAAAAGTATTTGAGAATCAAGAATTGAGTTCTTGGAATTGTTCTTCTCTTTGAAAAATATTCTAAGTATGAATTTTGAATATCAATTCTCTTAATTGACCTAAAGTCAAAGTGGCATATATATAGGGGGCCAAATCAAAGTGAGGTCGTTTAAGTAAGTTTCAAAGAAACGCGCCGATCGGCGGTTTCAATTGGCGGCCAGGCCGCCGTTAATGACCGCCGAATTGAGCTCGTGAAGAACAGAGCATGAACGGCGGTTCATTCGGCGGTTTCGTGACCGCCGATCCCAACCGCCGAAACAAAACAGAGAGATCAAAATCAACCAGGTATGAACGGCGGTTTCGAACGACGGTTTCATGCCCGCCGTTTCAACCGCCAAATTAGACTGAGAGATAAATCAATCAGGTCTTGAAACGGCGGTTTTGAACGGCGGTCGTGACCGCCGATCTTAACCGCAGAAATGCTTCAGACCAATCTGGACTGAAACGGCGGTTTCATTCGGCGGCCAGGCCGCCGATCATAACCGCCGATCACCTAGATAGGTGAAAACCAAGGAGAAGCCAAGGGCATTCTCCATAGGCGGTCCTCGCGCTAAATCAAGCACATTCTCGTGCATGCGCGGACGTTTTCGAAAGTTATCGGGAAACGAATTACACAACAACATGACACAATTACACACAACAAAATATAATAAATAAGTGCAAGTGTGAAATGTGACAAATGAAGAGAATGCACACATATGCGATGAATGTTAAGTGTGTGTGTGCAACTAATCTCTTCAAAGAAAAGTAAGCACATAGAAATTTACCTTCGGTGCTTATCAACACGAGGTCTTCAAAGGGCTTCGAACAATAAGACCGATACTTAGGCTACCCTTACAAAGAACCCCCACATATGTGGTTTGATCACGAAATAAGCCAATTAAAAACAACGGGAATCCTTACACCTACTATCAACACCTTCGAAAATAGCATTCACCACTCGATGATGCCATTTTGCTAACTCAAACTCATTAGTAGATCACTCACTCATAGGCTTGGAAACGGTCACTCCATTCTCAATCTTGTTGGGAGAGAGATAACCTTCTTCAACGGTCATCCAAGCTCTCTCATCAATAGAGAGAATGTATGCCTTCATTCTCAATTTCCAAAACCCGTAGTTATGACCCTTGAGAAGAGGAGGTTTAGAATTCGAAGCTCATTCAGTCATCATATCTGAAAGTATACAAACGTAGTTAAATGCTTAAAGCATACCTAGAGTGGGGGGTGAATAGGTTTTTACACCTTTTTTCAAACCTTTGAACAAACTTTCGTTTGTCCCTCAAGGTAGCCTTACACACAACAAAATAAGCCAAGGGAGACATACATAGACAATACAAGAATACAGTCAAGAGAGCAAGGTCTAAGTATATCATCTAGTTGTGTGAGGTATAAGAACAAATAAACACAACAACAAAGTAAGCTTGTATTTCAATAGATGTTCAATGAGTTACAAGAGTGATCAAATATCACTATACAAAAATTACAATATACAAAAGAATCATAGATACAAAAATGATCAAAAGAATGAATCCACAAATCACACTATACAAAGTCTTGCTTCACAATATATCACAAGTGAATATTATTGTAAGGATTCCCGTTGTTTTTAATTGGCTTATTTCGTGATCAAACCATATGTGGGGGTTCTTTGTAAGGGTAGCCTAAGTATCGGTCTTATTGTTCGAAGCCCTTTGAAGACCTCGTGTTGATAAGCACCGAAGGTAAATTTCTATGTGCTTACTTTTATTTGAAGAGATTAGTTGCACACACACACTTAACATTCATTACATATGTGTGCATTCTCTTCATTTGTCACATTTCACACTTGCACTTATTTATTATATTTTGTTGTGTGTAATTGTGTCATGTTGTTGTGTAATTCGTTTCCCGATAACTTTCGGAAACGTCCGCGCATGCACGAGTATGTGCTTGGTTTAGCGCGAGGACCGCCTATGGAGAATGCCCTTGGCTTCTCCTTGGTTTTCACCTATCTAGGTGATCGGCGGTTATGATCGGTGGCCTGGCCGCCGAATTAAACCGCCGTTTCAGTCAAGATTGGTCTGAAGCATTTCTGCGGTTAAGATCGGCGGTCATGACCGCCGTTCGAAACCGCCGTTTCAAGACCTGATTGATTTATCTCTCAGTCTAATTCGGCGGTTGAAACGGCGGGAATGAAACCGCCGTTCATACCTGGTTGATTTTGATCTCTCTGTTCTGTTTCGGCGGTTGGAATCGGCGGTCACGAAACCGCCGAATGAACCGCCGTTTTTGCTCTGTTCTTCACGAGCTCAATTCGGCGGTCATGAACGGCGGCCTGGCCGCCGATTGAAACCGCCGATTGGCGCGTTTCTTTGAAACTTACTTAAACGACCTCACTTTGATTTGGCCCCCTATATATATGCCACTTTGACTTTAGGTCAATTAAGAGAGTTCATATTCAGAATTCATACTTAGGATATTTTTCAAAGAGAAGAAAAATTCCAAGAACTCCATTCTTGATTCTCAAACACTTTTTCATGATCATCAATCATCATCTAGCATCATCTTAGATCATCTAGATGTCATCTAGCATGGAATCTTCATCATACTTTGCTTGGTAAGCTTTTTACTAATATCTTACATGTTTTGTGTTTCTCTTATCTAGCAATCTCAATTAATTACTTGTTTGTTATTTTGTATGCTTTAGATACAATATTGAGATGAGTATGATGTATGTTTGAGATTTTATATTGTGCTTGCATATTAGGTTTTGTGATTAATATTGATTAGCTAAACTAATTGACATGTCATTTAGTTTTGATATCTAGGATTGCTCTTAATTGAATATTAATCATCTTAGATAAGCATATAGGGTTTCCCTTGCTCTATGTTGCATTTTGGATATTCACATATATTCACTTAGGGTTGTATTCTCTTCATAGAGAAAGTAAGTCTTGTGTGTAGCATCCGGGATTAGGTTGCTTAGAACGCAAGCAAATTGGACTAGGTTCACTCATACTGGGATTAGGTAGGTGTGTGATTACTTCCGGGATTAGGTTGTAATCGTTTGCACATTTAGTGGATTCGAGGTTCGAGTGTGGCTTACTTACATAGCCCGTGGTTTTTCCCGTGAGGGTTTCCACGTAAAAACCAAGTGTTGTTTTAATTTCCGCACCATATTACACTTGCTTGTTTATATTATCTTGAGGGTATTTTCGTAATTTTGACTAACACAAAAAATTGGGTAAAAAGCGTAAAATCTATTCACCCCCCCTCTAGATAGCTTTATACACACCGTGCTATAATTTGTTTCAATTATGAATCAAGATAATAAAATATACAATTAAAATATAAGAGAAAGGATAGAAAGAATTAACACAAGAGATTTTTTAACGTGGTAAAACCTCCAAGGAGGAAACATCCACGGGTTGAACTACAACCATTGGGTACTATATTATTGGAAAGTAAACATAGAACATTCACAAAGTGACCAATCTTTAGCTCACCCAACCTAGTGAAGTCTAAGCCTACCTAACCCTATTGGAAAGTGTAAAATCCCTCAATGATGCGAAACCACCATATATTGGACACCACACAAAACCAACATCGATGGTAGATTAGAAATTCCTCAAGAGCGCATACACCTCCCGTGTACCCCGCTCTATCGGAGTCTATGTCTAACCATAAGCCTAGGCCTACCAATACAGTAGCCAACTCCCTATCCAAGGCACTCTTGCCTCTAGGAAGCCTCCCATGCATGACTATCTGAGTCCTCCCGACTCTAGCCATGACTTCTTGCTTACCTATCCGAGTCATCCCGACTCTAGGCAAGTCTTCTTGCTTGGCTATCCGAGTCACCCCGACTCTAACCAAGACTTCATGCCTTTTACAAGGACTTCCTAGTGTGATCATGTGAATGCAAATGATGCAAACAATCAAATCAACATAGAACATGTGATCAATACATTCTATGGTACAAATAGACCTAAACATGTGATAACACATTCAATAAAAGTCTAGATGCAAAATACAAGAATAAAACCTAAAGCATGTGAAACATCAAACATATAAGCTCAAAGTCTCATTCACACATACAACACTTCAATCAAAATATATTCATGAAGAACAAGTTCAAGATGCTATCAATGTACAATAAAATGCTAGACATATGAGATTTAAATCAATCAATATTCTAGCTAAAAACATAGAGCAAGGATTTGAGATATATATCAATCAAAACCTAGATTTCTCTAAATCACAAACAAATACACAAATCCTAGATTTCATTAATCAAAGGACCAAATCAAATCTCAAGGACATTTATCACAAAATTGATTCAATCAAGTTCCAAACAACCTAAGATGCCATTCTAATCACAATACAACTCACAAACATATGTAAAATCTAGAATCATAGAAACTAGTCAACATTAGTCTATAAATTGACTTTCAATTAGAATGATAATCAAGCTATCTTTCTCAATAGCTTTTACCAAACATAATCAAAGATATAGAAGAAGAAACCCCAAGCAAATGCAAGGTTAAAAAGAAAGAAATCCCAAAGATTAGTCCATTACCTTAGATTCAATAGCTCGTTCGGAAATCAGTGTGTAACCACTAACCACTAGAAAACTCGATCAATCAGCTACCAAACCACTCAGAAATGATAGAGGACTCAATTACGAACGTTCTCCAATTTGAATCACTCAAATCCGACTCCGTATGAGGGAGATATGATGTTTGGAAGATGAAACAATTCTTGAGAGAAAACTAACAGGATTCAATGTAATTTTCTTCTTGAAATTTCAAATGGAGAGAGAGAGAGAGGGAAGATATAAGGAGGAGAGAGAAGATCAAAACCGGCCAATGGTGTGAGGCCACATCACCCCCAGGCCGTGGGGGGCGTGTGGGCCTCACGGGGACAGAGAGCCCCCTTGGCCGTGGGGCCCATGGCCTCCCACACTGCTAGGCCACGTGGCCTCAGGGCCTGCACTGATTTCTCTCGCACTCCCTCGGTTCTTCAACCCGTATCTTGAGTATCCAAACTCCGATTTCAAATCCATTTTCAGATTACGAACCGAGACTCTCTTACGCACGAAGATGACTACACAACTTTGAAAAATGGTTGAGAAATCATCTCGGAAAACAACGATGAACTCAACTCAACGAATGAGAACGAAAAATAGTGTAGCTACATCGTTTGGACTCGAAACCTTATGAATGAGTAACCGAAACAACCGGAACTCAATAAGGCATTAAATAAGAATATGTTCAAGTCCAAAAACACAAATACAAAAACATACGATCACAAAGACACACACATATGCTAATTCCGAGACATTGTCTTAGAACATGCAATGAACAAAGATTGTCTAGAAAATGTAAATGCATGAGCATGTTTTGTGGTGTGTGAAAGTGACATATAAAATATGTTTAACCATGAAGGAACACACAAGAATGTCATGTGTGTGTGTGTGCCTAGCCTTGTAAGAGATATGAGGTCCTTTAATACCTTTGTTGAACAATGATGCACGAATCTCTTAAAAACCGGCTTCTTGAATGAATTGTGGTTGAGACATTCTTCGTCTTCTTAATTCTTCAATATACGAACCACTAAACATTACAAGAGAAACACGTTTTGATATGGAATTAATGCTAACACAAACTATAAACCTTACAATCTCCCCTTTTGGCAAATTCCATGACAAAACCCCTAAACAAACACTAAAACAATTACAAAGGAAATTTGGTCACAATTGAAAGTAATTAAATACTCGAGGCGTGTTTATCAATATAAAGCTAGAGGGGGGGGTGAATAGATTTTAACTATTATTACCCAATTTTCGCATGCAAGTCAATTTTACAAAAATGCCCCTACTAGTCAAAAATACATACAAGTGTAATATAGTGCGGAATTTAAATAACACTTGATGTATACGTGGAAACCCAACCACTGGGAAAAAACCACGGGCTGTATAGTGCGCCACACTCGGAACTCGAAATCACTAATTGAAATGAAGTTTACAACCTATGTAGACCTCGTCTAACACTCCGGTCTGTAACCCCTCACTTCTACCCAGCGGGCCTTTATTAGCAACCCTATTCCAATTTGCTTGAGGCCTAAGCACTCTTAGCCTCAAGACTTACTTCTCAATGAAGAGAAACAACCCTATGTGAATATGTATGAATATTCAATTAATGCAATAAGAGCTAGGGTACTCTAAATGCTTATCTAGGATGATGATATATTCAATTTAAATCAACCCTAGATATCAATTGCTAAATGACATGTCAAATAGCATAGATGATCATAGATTATAAAAACCTAGATATCTATCAAAAACAACACTCAATTAATTCATCACAAATAATCTCTTTTCTTGTATTTAACATATGATCAAAAACATACAAGTAATTTAAAAGAGATGGCTTGGTATTTAAAATACTACAATAAGATGAAATTAATCAAAATCTTACCAAGCAAGTTGTGATGATGCAAACCCATACATGGATGCACTCTATATAGACATAGGAGATGCAATATGAAATTTGATGCAAAAGGGGTTTGATTTGAGTGGTTAAAGATGAGTTCTTGATTTGATTTTCTCTCAAAATCTATCTTTGAAGATTAGGGTTCTTAAGAGTCAAAGAACTAATTCAGATAAAGAGAAAGTGTGATATTTATAGACATCAAGAACAGGGCAAGTGAAAAGACAATTTTGCCCCTGAAACGCACCGTTCGGCAGTTTCAATCGGCGGCCAGGCCGCCGATTACGACCGCCGAATTGAGCTCGTGAAGAACAGAGCATTAACGGCGGTTTCATTCGGCGGTTTCGCGACCGCCGATCCAACCGCCGAATCAAACCCGAGAGATTAAAATCGATCAGGTATGAACGGCGGTTTCAAACGGCGGTCGTGACCGCCGATCTTGACCGCATAATTGCTTCAGACCAATCTGGACTGAAACGGCGGTTTCAGTCGGCGGCCAGGCCACCGATCATAACCGCCGATCACCAACAATGGTGAAAACCAAGGAGAAGCCAAGGGCATTCTCCATAGGCGGTCTTCGCGCGAAACCAAGCACTCATTAGTGCAAGCGCGGACGTTTCCGAACAATGTCGGGAAACGAATTATAAGGCACATATACACACAACAAGATATATCAACCAAAGTGCTAGTGTGTAAAGTGACATGTGAAGAGATGCACATAAAAATAAGCAAGTATGCAATCATAGCAAGAATGCTAAGTGTGTGTGTGCTACTAAATCTCTTCAAAGAAAAACAAGCACAAGAGATTATACCTTTGGCGTGCTTGTGTCTTGAGGTCATGGAATGGCCTTTGATCTTCAACACCAAACACTTAGACTACCCTTACATTCAAAACCCCAACATGTGGTTTGACCACGAAATAAGCCAATCAATAAAACGGGAATCCTTACAACAATGAGTACAATGAGTTACACATAAAGACACAAATTAACAACCAAAACAAGTCTTGAACTTCAACTTGGTCTTCTCTTGATATCACCTAAAAAGAACTTGAAAACACAAGAATATCCAAGAGACAACAAATATGGCAATATCCAATCTTAGGCAAGAAAATAATAACATATAAGTTCAAGTGGATCAAGTATGCTTCCCCTTAATACATACTATCCATCAAAATATTCTAAGCCAAGATTCAACGACAACAAAAATATTACATGCCATATAGTTCAAGCTTGATACCAAATATACTTGAAACAAATTATAGCACGGTGTGTATAAAACTATCTAGAGGGGGGGTGAATAGATTTTATCAATTATTACCAATTTTCGCGTTTAGTCAATATTACGAAAATACCCCAATCTAGTCAATACAATAAATCAAGTGTAAAGATGCGGAAATATAAATGACACTTGATTTTTACGTGGAAACCCTCAACAGGGAAAAACCACGGGCTGGTAAGTGCGCCACACTCGAACCTCGAATCCACTAATTGTGATAGCGTATACAACCTAATCCAGGTTTGACGGCCTAATCCCAGCCAATATCCCGCTACCACTACCTGCAGGCCTGTAAAAGTGGACCTAGTCCAATTTGCTCATGTGACCACCTAATCCCAGTGTCCGACCTAATCCCGGTCTATCTCACAAGACTTACTTCTCCGAAGAGATCAAAACCCTATGTGAATATGCAAAGATATCCAAATATGCAAGTAATGCTAGGGAACACTAGATGCTTATCTAGGATTATATGATGTCAATAAAATCAATCCTAGATATGAAAATAGCTATATGACATGGCATACAACTTTAGCTATGTTAAGGATGACCAATCCTAAATACAATAGCTATCACAAATAACCCACAAACATTCAAAAGATTAACTAGTTGATTAAAATACAATCTATCAACCTAGTTATCAATAAATCACACAAGAATGTTTATGGCATAGCTTTTAGGCAATAATGACCTAATCAATTAAGCTATCAAAAATAATCTCAATCATATAATGAGATTAATTAGCTAGATATAAAATAGGCATGAAAACCTAGCTAACATAAATAACCCAATCAACACATAATCTCAATCATGTATGTAGAAATTACTCAAAGAACATACAAGTGATAAAAGAGATAAATTGATAAGTAAAAACACTAAGATTAGATGAAATTAGTGTTTAACAAATCATACCATGTGTGTTGAAGAAGACCTATGCATTAGCACATGCTAGATGAACCTAGATGATGCCTAGATGATGATTTGTGCATGTGGGAATGGGTTTAGAGAGATAAAGATGTAATCTTTAAGCTTTTTCTCTCAAGTCTCTCTTTCTCTCTCAAGAATATGGAGCCTCTCTCTCTAGGGTTTGATTTTGTGGCTCTGCCCTCAAAAGGATGAGAAAGTTATGTATTTATAATGCCCAAGTGAAACTATGTCGTTTTGGAAGAAATGGAAAAATTATGGGCATTTTCGCGGTACTCGCGTCAGTGCAGCGACTCAAGATTCGAGTGCTTCAAAACATGAACAAACGACATCGAAACCTTTTGTATAATATATCGTTGGAAAGGTATGGATGTCTACTTTCTAATCGTTTTTACAGAATGACATTTCGATGTCTGTAGAAAATGTTATGGTCAATTGAGTGACCAAAGGTCAGAAACGGACAACAACAGAGTTGCCCTGTTTTGGTTGTAACTTTGGAGATTTTAAAACCAATCCAAACGGTCATGAAATATTACGAATAATATACCGTTGGAAAGGTATGGGTGTCTAGTTTGTACAGAAATTTTTAAAACTTATTTTGAAGCTTTGTGTAAAACGTTATGGTCACAAGACCATGCAAAGGTCAGTTTTGAAAACACTTAAAACATTGAAATCCAATCTTTTGAAACTAGACACCTTACTCCAATCAACCAAACCAAAACTACCACTTATCCAAGAGAAGGATGAGACCTTCTCAAGTGGTCAACCATCACGCTAAGACATGCACACCATCATGCAAGCGCGGACGTTTCCGATCACACAAACAGAAACGAATTACACCACACTTAAGACTAATCATGAAGTGCAAGTGTGGGTATTGAATTCATCCTAATGCCTAACATGTCATGGCATTATCATTGAACAAGATGCACTCAATTCAAACATGCATGAATAAAATTCATGATTTTGCATCCTAATGCCTAAACATGTCATGGCATTTCAATAAATTAGATGCAATTAAATAAACATGCATGAAGAGATATTCAACAATTATGAATGCACACATATGAAAACACACAACATATAAGAATAACATTTATGCATGAGTTGTGTGTGTGTGCAACTAGATCTCTTCAAAGCACGTAAGCACTAGAAATTTACCTTTGGTGCTTATCAAGATGAGGTCTTGAAAGGGCCTTGAGCTTGAATACCAATACCTAAGGTACCCTTACAATAAACCCCACATGTGGTTTGTCCACGAAACAAGCCAATCAATAAATGGGAATCCTTACAATACTAAAAATAAAACAACACAAAAACTAAAATGAGACTAAGTAAGCTAGATTTCTCCCATGTGTTTCTCATATTTCTCCCCCTTTTTGACATGATATGAAGCCAAAGGGAAAGAGTAAGAAAATATACCTCATGAAGCTCTCTAGCCACTTGTGCCACCAAGGAAAGAAGTGCGGTGTGAGGATCTCACATATTGCCTTGTTGTAGTTGATTTTCCTTCCAACTCTTTGATCCTTTCATCTTGGACAACAAGCTTAGCACTAAGGTCTTCAATTTTCCTTTGTGACGCCTCAATCAACATACGTGACTCTTCAACCTCATTCCTCAATTTTAAAGCCCAACTAGGAAGAGCGGGTGAGCTAGGGACATAGCTAGAATCAAGAGATTCACCAAAAAGTCTAAATACATCACTAGACTTGCCCTTGTCCTTGTATGACATGGATGCCACACGTTTCTCACTCAACTTCTTTAAAGGAGGAAGCATAACATCACCATCAAGATTCCTCACTCCTTTAGCTAAGCATAATTGAGTTATAAACCCCGGAAATGCCAATTTCTTATCCAAACGACTAGTATGAGCCGCAATCTCAATTTGCTCCACAAGCAATTCACCAAGATTTATAGGTTTGTTAGTCACCAAGGCATATACAATCTTGATTTTATCTCTATTAAGCTCCGAAGCATTAGTAGAGCCAACAAGATTGGAGCAAACAAATAAATGCCAAAATGCACTAATTTTTGTTAGCTCACCTTGCTTAATGTAAGCACGTTTCCCCCATACAAAATTACTATCATCACATAGAGTTCTCCCCATTAAATCAAGGTTTTCAAAGATGTCAACATAAGGAATTCCGATTCAATGTCATCGGACAAGTCAAGAAATTCATTAACCTTCCTAGAACAAACTCTAAAGACGACTTTCCTTATGCTTAGAGTAGCACTCGTCACAGTAGAACTAGATTTGTAAGCATGATAAAACTCTCTAACAACGGTCTCATTAGAGATTCCTAACATGTTCACCCATGAATTCCAATTTCTACTCTTAAGCACATCATAAACATAGGATCCAACACAAGAGTCCAAGTCAATACCTCTTTCTTGAATTAACTTCTTGCAACCGAAAATTCCCAAATCATTCACTTTGTTAGCTTTGGAAATTTTGGAAGAAATTGTAGGTTTAGACTTGTCAATGGGAGTTGAAGAAACATTGCCACCAATCTTCTTTGCTTTTCCCATGATCTTGCAATACAAAACAAAACTAAAAACAAAAGTGAGAGGAAACAAAGAAACCAATAAACATATACAAAGGCAAAACACTATATTTAACAAATCATTATGCATATAAAAATATATCAAAGCACCTATATGATTTATCAAAAACAAGAATAATGCCAACAAACAACAACCTTGAAGAACATGTGAACATGTCATAAAAGAGAACAAGAATTTAGCATATTATGCTCCCCCTTGACAAGTGCCTCATCTAAAATCAAGATAGACAAATGTTCACAAAAATCGCCACACAATCACATCACAAGCAATTTTATATTAGATTTGCAAATAAGCTTCACATATCTAAGAGAGTTACATCAAGATTTTCAATCACTCTCATATGTCATCAAAAATTGCTAAAGTATCAAAATACTAATAAAGCAAAAGTGAGTGTGTGAAGATTTTGCTTCAAGTATATGAAAAGAAGTAGTTTGATAATCAAACATGCAAACAGTTTCAACATCTATTCATCTTAGGCCTTTCCATGAAAAGGTCAAACCGGTTATCATCCGAAATTTTGCTTATAAAGAGAATAGATTTCAACATGTGAGCGTGTGTGTGCATGTGGCTCGTTAACTCATTTCTATTTGTCAACCTCATTTGATTATTCAACTATACTCCATAAGCCTTTTTTTTTTAATTTTTTTTATTTAGGCTTGAATCAAAGATTTTTTTTTTTTATAATTCAATTCAACACTTCTTTGATTTTTCTAACAAAAAACATATACTCCTCATGGCGGCTTTCACTCATCACAATGGCGTAGCCCTTTCCTACATTGGGCAGCTGCACAACCAAGGTGTGTAGCCCTTTCCACGAGGGTGCTCGTTGAGTTCTATGTTGCCGAAGCAAATGGATACCAACCATTGGTCATTTTTAAATGTACTAGTCCTTAGGACTTCAAGGTGTATCCAAAGCTAACATCAATCAAGCTTAACATACTAAACAAGACATACAAGAGAAGCAAAGTGCATTTTTGAAACCAAAATTTAAGGCTTAAAAGCACATGATCAAAAAGCAAGTAAAGAGACTTACTTAAGATCTCTACTTCTCAAGAGAGTAGCTATCAAAGAATATGAAGCTCACATTATCCAAAAATTAGCCACTCATCAATCATACAAATAACAACACACTTCATGAATAAGATCAATGTGAACACTTATCACCAAAAGATCTCAAACTAGCAAATGTCAAAGAGGACCATATAAACACTATACTAGTTCTCAATTATGACATGCTTCATGAATGTGATACAAACAATGAGTTGATAGATGAAAAATCAAGTAAGCAAGCAATATGATAAAGAGATACCTTCGCAAGCTATTTTCACCAAATACAATGCCTTCACCCTTTTTATGAGTCCTCTTGGCTTGTAAGTCCTTATGACTACAAGTTATAGGTGTGTCGATTCCAAGAGACTAAAGACAATGTAATCCAACTCAAAAAAAAAAAAAATGACTTTCTCTAAAAGCCTTAACATGATTGTCACCATATAGATTCCAAAAAAAAAAACTTCTCAAAAGTTAATCAACAAATTTTGACTATCATAACAAACAATGTGAGATAGCTAAGTTCATGTCAAGTTGTAAAGATACAAAGCAAACAAGCTAAGCTTCTTAACAACGACACTAATCTTCAAGCTAACTCACATGTGCAACTTACACTAATGGTAAGAGCACTCACCCTTGACAAACTTTGTCTTGGGTGGACATACACGAACATCATCAAGATTCTCTTTAACCACAATGTTGAACCTAGAGTAAAGTTCTTCCACAACTTGATTTACAATAATATCATTGATACTCTTTTTCTCAACATTGTTAGCAACACATGCATTGTCAAATTTAGAAGGATATGCATTCTTCACCTTCTGGACATTCTTAACATGCTTTGAGAGATTTTCATG
The DNA here is from genome assembly GCA_008009225.1 of Acer yangbiense. Lineage (NCBI taxonomy): Eukaryota > Viridiplantae > Streptophyta > Magnoliopsida > Sapindales > Sapindaceae > Acer > Acer yangbiense. The sequence continues at coordinate 24,700,571 of CM017769.1, forward strand.
CTTTCCATATTCAAAAGCTTTAGCATGCATAAAATGAGGTCCAACCTCTCTATTCCTAGATGCATTTTCCATGTTGCAATATTCAATGAACTTATAGCACTTGGGCTTAATATGGCCTAAAGTATTGCAAAAATGACATATGGGAACAAAAGAAGAAATTTTACCTTCCGGTGGTGGTGGAGGACAAATGGGAGTTTCAAGGGGTACCTTATTCTTCAATTTGTTCTTTTTCTTGGAACGTCTCTTCTTAGGAGCTTTCTCTTCAATGATAGCTTCGCTAGTAGGAAGTGATGCTTCTATGAGCTTCTCTTCGACCACCGCAACATTTGAGCTCCCTAAGTTCATATAAGAGATGATCCTATCCTTTTCAAGCACAATACCCTCAACTTCACAAAGCTTCTTGGCAAGAGCATTCTTTTCACGCAAGAGCCTACGATTTGTAGCAACAAACTCATCCACTTGAATCTTGATCAAGTCATCCTTCTTATCAACCTCACTTAAGGCTATCTTCAATTTTTCCTCTAGAAACTTCACCTTAGCCAAAAGATCAATAACGGTTGGATCATCATTTAAACACTCTTGATGACTTGGATCACCCTCCTTATCCAATGAATCTTGATTCACATCCTTTAGAATAGAGTGAGAAGCCGTGAAAGCAACAAAGTTACTCATTAGCTCTTCATCACTAGAAGACTCATCATTTGAGCTCTCCTCCTCACTAGAGCTATCATCTTCACTCCATGTAGCCGCCATAGCTTTTCCCTTTTTGTCCTTCTTAGAATCACCACTAGGACAATCCGAAGCATAATGTCCAAGCTTCTTGCTCTTGAAGCATTGAACCTTCCTATTGCTCTTAGAATGGCCACTCCTCTCATGAGGTGGAGTAAAGGACTTCTTGACTTCCTTGTCCCTTGAGAACTTGCCACTTGGCTTGGCACCTTTCCTCAAGAACTTCCTAAACTTCCTAACCAATAAAGCTATCTCCTCATCATCATCGCTACTACTAGCTTCCTTAACAACCTTGAGAGCTAAACCCTTATTCTTAGCCTTCGGTTTCATGCACGCCTCAAAAGTTTGAAGAGATCCTAGCAATTCATCTAAGCTCATGACGTCAACGTCTTTGCTCTCTTCAATGGCGGTAACCTTGGCTTTGAACCTCTTTGGAAGAGATCTAAGAATCTTCCAATTTAACCTCTCACCGGAGATAGGAGTACCAAGTGCTTGGCATTGGTTGGCGATGTCTAGTAGCTTATCTTGGAAGTCAATAAACTTGTCTTCCTCACCCATTTGCAAAACCTCAAATCGGGAAGTGAGCAATTGAAGACGAGACTTCTTCACCTCTTTATTCCCCTCATTGGTGACTTGGAGAGCTTCCCATGCCTCCTTTGCGGTTTCTAGGTTTTGAATGTAGGAAAATTGCCTACTATCAACACCTCCGAAAATAACATTCACTGCCTGATGATGCCATTTTGCTAACTCAAACTCATTAGTTGACCACTCACTCCTAGGCTTGGAAACGGTCACTCCATTCTCAATCTTGTTGGAAGCAAGGTAACCTTCTTCAACGGTCATCCAAGCTCTCTCATCAATAGATCGAATATATGCCTTCATCCTCAATTTCCAAAACCCATAGTTGTGACCCTTGAGAAGAGGAGGCCTAGAATTCGAAGCCCCTTCGGTCATCACATCATCTTGGAAAACCATACTTGCAAAAACCTAAGCAATCTACACGTAAGTATAAACCGGATCTCATCGAGTGCCGTCCGATGACCCGCTCTGATACCAATTGAAAGTATACAAACGTAGTTAAATGCTTAAAGCATACCTAGAGGGGGGGTGAATAGGTTTTTACACCTTTTTTCAAACCCTTGAACAAACTTTCGTTTGTCCCTCAGGGTAGCCTTACACACAACAAAATAAGCCAAGGAAGACATACATAGACAATACAAGAATACAATCAAGAGAGCAAGGTCTAAGTATATCATCTAGTTGTGTGAGGTATAAGAACAAATAAACACAACAACAAAGTAAGCTTGTATTTCAATAGATGTTCAATGAGTTACAAGAGTGATCAAATATCACTATACAAAAATTACAATATACAAAAGAATCATAGATACAAAAATGATCAAAGGAATGAATCCACAAATCACACTATACAAAGTCTTGCTTCACAATATATCACAAGTGAATATTATGAATCAAGATAATAAAATATACAATTAAAATATAAGAGAAAGGATAGGAAGAATTAACACGAGATTTTTTAACGTGGTAAAACCTCCAAGGAGGAAACATCCACGGGTTGAACTACAACCATTGGGTACTATATTATTGGAAAGTAAACATAGAACATTCACAAAGTGACCAATCTTTAGCTCACCCAACCTAGTGAAGTCTAAGCCTACCCAACCCTATTGGAAAGTGTGAAATCCCTCAATGATGCGAAACCACCATATATTGGACACCACACAAAACCAACATCGATGGTAGATTAGAAATTCCTGAAGAGTGCATACACTTCCCGTGTACCCCGCTCTATCGGAGTCTATGTCTAACCATAAGCCTAGGCCTACCAATACAATAGCCAACTCCCTATCCAAGGCACTCTTGCCTCTAGGAAGCCTCCCATGCATGACTATCCGAGTTCTCCCGACTCTAGCCATGACTTCTTGCTTACCTATCCGAGTCATCTCGACTCTAGGAAAGTCTTCCTGCCTGGCTATCCGAGTCACCCCGACTCTAACCAAGACTTCATGCTTTTTACAAGGACTTCCTAGTGTGATCATGTGAATGCAAATGATGCAAACAATCAAATCAACATAGAACATGTGATCAATACATTCTATGGTACAAATAGACCTAAACATGTGATAACACATTCAATAAAAGTCTAGATGCAAAATACAAGAATAAAACCTAAAGCATGTGAAACATCAAACACATAAGCTCAAAGTCTCATTCACACATACAACACTTGAATCAAAATATATTCATGAAGAACAAGTTCAAGATGCTATCAATGTACAATAAAATGCTAGACATATGAGATTTAAATCGATCAATATTCTAGCTAAAAACATAGAGCAAGGATTTGAGATATATATCAATCAAAACCTAGATTTCTCTAAATCACAAACAAATACACAAATCCTAGATTTCATCAATCAAAGGACCAAATCAAATCTCAAGGACATTTATCACAAAATTGATTCAATCAAGTTCCAAACAACCTAAGATGCCATTCTAATCACAATACAACTCACAAACATATGTAAAATCTAGAATCATAGAAACTAGTCAACATTAGTCTATAAATTGACTTTCAATTAGAATGATAATCAAGCTATCTTTCTCAATAGCTTTTACCAAACATAATCAAAGATATAGAAGAAGAAACCCCAAGCAAATGCAAGGTTAAAAAGAAAGAAATCCCAAAGATTAGTCCATTACCTTAGATTCAATAGCTGGTTCGGAAATCAGTGTGTAACCACCAGAAAACTCGATCAATCAGCTACCAAACCACACAGAAATGATAGAGGACTCAATTACGAACGTTCTCCAATTTGAAACACTCAAATCCGACTCCGGATGAGGGAGATATGATGTTTGGAAGATGAGAAAATCCTTGAGAGAAAACTGACGGGATTCAATGTAATTTTCTTCTTGAAATTTGAAATGGAGAGAGAGAGGGAAGATATAAGGAGGAGAGAGAAGATCAAAACCGGCCAATGGTGTGAGGCCACATCACCCCTAGGCCGTGGGGGGCGCGTGGGCCTCACGGGGGCAGAGAGCCCCCTTAGCCGTGGGGCACGCGGCCTCCCACACGGCCAGGCCACGTGGCCTCACGGCCTGCACTGATTTCTCTCTCGCTCCCTCGGTTCTTCAGCCCGTATCTTGAGCATCCGAACTCCGATTTCGAATCCGTTTTCGGATTACGAACTATGACTCTCTTACGCACGACGACAACTACACAACTTTGAAAAATGGTTGAGAAATCATCTCGGAAAACGACGATGAACTCAACTCAACGAATGAGAACGAAAAATAGCATAGCTACATCGTTTGGACTCGAAACCTTATGAATGAGTAACCGAAACGACCGGAACTCAATAAGGCATTAAATAAGAACATGTTCAAGTCCAAAAACACAAATACAAAAACATACGATCACAAAGACACACACATATGCTAATTCCGAGACATTGTCTTAGAACATGCAATGAACAAAGATTGTCAAGAAAATGTAAATGCATGAGCATGTTTTGTGGTGTGTGAAAGTGACATATAAAATATGTTTAACCATGAAGGAACACACAAGAATGTCATGTGTGTGTGTGTGTGTGCCTAGCCTTGTAAGAGATATGAGGTCCTTTAATACCTTTGTTGAACAATGATGCACGAATCTCTTAAAAACCGGCTTCTTGAATGAATTGTGGTTGAGACATTCTTCGTCTTCTTAATTCTTAAATATACGAACCACTAAACATTACAAGAGAAACACGTTTTGATATGAAATTAATGCCAACACAAACTATAAACCTTACAATATCATCTTGGAAAACCATATTTGCAAAAACCTAAGCAATCCACACGTAAGTATAAACTGGATCTCGTCGAGTGCCGTCCGACGACCCACTCTGATACCAATTGAAAGTATACAAACGTAGTTAAATTGCTTAAGGCATACCTAGAGGGGGGGGGGTGAATAGGTTTTTACACTTTTTTTCAATCCCTTGAACAAACTTTCGTTTGTCCCTCAAGATAGCCTTACACACAACAAAATAAACCAAGAAAGACATACATAGACAATATGTGAATGTAATCATGTGAACAAGGTCTATGTCTATCACCTAGTTGTATGAGATATGAGAACAAATAAACACAAAAACAAAGAATACTTGTATTTCAATAGATATTCAATGAGTTACAAGAGTGATCAAAAATCACTATACAAAATTACAATATAGAAAAGAATCATATATACAAAAATGATCAAAAGAATGAATCCACAAATCACACTTTACAAATACTTGCTTCACTATACATCACAAGTGACTAATATGAAACAAGATAATAACATACACAAATAAAGTATAAGAGATAGAGATAGGAAGAATTAACACAAGAGATTTTTTAACGTGGTAAAACTTCTAAGGACGAAACATCCACAGGTTGAACTACAACCATTGGGTACTATATATATTGGATGATAAAAATAGAGAATCCACAAAGTGACCAATCTTTAGTTCACCCAACCTAGTGGAGTCTAAGTCTACCTAACCCAATTGGAAAGTACGAAATCCCTCAATGATGCGGAACCACCATATATTGGACAATACACAAAACCAACATCGATGGAAGATTAGAAATTCCTTAAGAGTGCATACACCTCCCGTGTACCCCGCTCTTTAGGAGTCTATGTCTAACCATACGCCTAGGCCTACCAATATAATAGCCAACTCCCTATCCAAAACACTCATGCCTCTAGGGAGCCACTCATGCATGACTATCCAAGTCCTCCCGACTCTAGCCATGACTCCTTGCTTGCCTATCCGAGTCCTCCCGACAAGTCTTCTTGCTTGGCTATCCGAGTCATCCCGACTCTAGCCAAGACTTCATGCCTTTTACAAGGACTTCCTAGTGTGATCATGTGAATGCAAATGATACAAACAATCAATTCAACATAGAACATGCGATCAATACATTCCATGGTACAACTAGACCTAAACATGTGATATCACAAGTAATAAAAGTCTAGATGCAAAATACAAGAATAAAACCTAGAGCATGTGTAAACACCAAATACATATAGCTCAAAGTCTCATTCACACATACAACAGTTGAACAATATATATTCATGAAGTACAAGTTCAAGATGCTATAAACATGAAATAAAATGCTAGAGTCATGAGATCAAATCAATCAAAATTCTAGCCAAAAATATAGAGCAAGGATTTAAGATGTAAATCAATTAAATCCTAGATAGCTCTAAAAACACATACAAATACAATAATCCTAGATTTCATCAATCAAAGGATCAAAACAAATCTCAAGGTCATTTATCACAAAATTGATTCAATCAAGTCACAAACAACCTAAGATATCAACCTAATCACAATACAACTCACAATCATGTGAAAAACCTAGAATCAAAGAAACTAGTTCACAAATGTCTCTAAATAGACTTTTGATTAGGATTAATTGTGAAGGTATCTTTCTCAATAGCAATCACCAAACATACAAGTATATATAGAAGAAGAAACCCCAAGCAAATTGAAGGTTATAAAAGAAGAAATCCCAAAGATATGACCAATACCTTGGATTCACGAGCTGGTTCGGTTTTCTGTGTAGAACCACCGGAAATATCAATCAAACAGCTGCCAAACCACCTGGAAAAGGTAGAGGACTCAATTACGAACAATCTCTAACTTGAATCACTCAATTCTGACTTCGTATGAGAAAGTTATGGTGTTTGGAATGTGAGAAAATTGGAGAGAAAATTTCAGACGGGATTTTCAAGCTTTTCTTCTTAGAATGGAATGGAGGGAAGAGATGGGATTTAAATGGGAGAGAGAGAGAGGGAATTTTTGGCCAATCGAAAGAGGCCACCTCATGGGGGGCGCGTGGGTCACATGGGACCAGAGAGGTCCTCTGGCCGTGGGCCCCACGGCTCCCACACAGCTTGGCCAAGCTTGGCCACTTGGCCTCGCTTGCTCTCCCACGCACCTCTCGCGTTCTTCAGCCGTACTCAGGCCTCCAAACTCCAATTTCAAATATGTTTTTGGATTACGAATTGTAACTCCCCCATGCACAACGAAGACTATGAAACTTTGAAAAATGGTTGAGAAATCATCTCGAAAAATGACGATGAAGTCAACTCAACGAATGAGAACGAAAAGTAGCGTAGCTACATCGTTTGGACTCGAAACTAAGTGAATGAGTAACCGAAATGACCGGAACTCAATAAGGAATCATAATAGAACATATTCAAGTCCAAATACAAAAATACGGAAACATACAAACACAAAGACAAACACATATGCTATTTCCTAGACATAGTCCTAGAACATGCAATAAGCAAAGATTGTCAAGATATTATAAATGCATGAGCATACATTATCAAGTGTGTGAAAGTGATATATAAGGAATCATAATAGAACTGAAATGACTGGAACAATAAGGAATCATAATAGAACATATTCAAGTCCAAAAACAAAAATACGGAAACATATAAACACAAAGACACACACATATGCTATTTCCTAGACATAGTCCTAGAACATGCAATAAGCAAAGATTGTCAAGATAGTATAAATGCATGAGCATACATTATCAAGTGTGTGAAAGTGATATGTAAATGATGTTTAATCATGAAGGAACACACAAGGATGCCATGTGTGTGTGTGCCTAGCCTGGTCTTATATTACCTTTGACGATCGATGAAGCACATATCTCTCTGAAGCCGGCATCTTGCATGAATTGTGGCCAAGACTTTCTTTGTCTTCTTAAATCTTCAACACATGGACCACTAAAAACAAGAGAAACACGTTTTGATATGGAATACATGCCAACACAAATCAAAAACCTAACAAGGACAATCAATTGGATCAAGTTCAAGTGGAATAGATGCCAATTCGATTCACAAATATTCTACATACATGCATTATCATTAAGCATTCTATCCCTTGCATTTACACTTACAAATTGTATCAAACTCATCACACACATATATGCCCACTGTCCCCCAGTGGTGCACACACAACTTGCATCAAAATTAACAATCAACAATCAATCTATCTTTCAAATATGCACACACAATGACACACACAATTGCACACACAACTGTACACTGTCACCACTTCACAAAATTCTCAATCAACACCCTCACAGTTTTCATTCTTCATTCAAGAGTTCATTAATCAATGCATATCCCTTAACCAATTCCTATCAATCTAGCATCATATGCATCTTCATAACATGTTATAACAATAAAATCCATCACAAGATTCAAGTACATAGTGAAGTAACTTGAACAATCAAATTCGGCCAATATCAACCCTAACACTAAATTTTTTCGAAATTGAATCAATACTTGGTGAATATTGGTTGAAATCGGTCCTAGCATGCATCTTTACCACATATACATTCATTAATCCACAAAATTTCACAATCGCAAAAAACCCTAACTGTCACCATTTTTGAATGAACCTAGATGAATTTCATGTGATTTCATGATTAAATGAGGAAGAATTGAGATTACTTAACTTTGCCTTGTGGATTCGAGTGGATTAAAACAAGTTTGGAGAAGAATTTTTATGATTTGATGCTGGAAATTGGAAGAAATTTGAAAAAGGGGAAAGTTGGGTCGTGAAAACGACAGCCCCTATTTATAGTTGGGTAAGTGCCGCGGGTTTATTCCCGCTGCATGAACCCGTTAGGTCTAAAAATAGGTTCAAAACGCTACGTTTTACCTGATTGGGATTGCCGCGGATTCGTGTCTAGTAGGAATATTCCAGCGACATGAAACCACGGGATTCTTCCTCCCTCTGGCGACTTCATATTATCTGGCTGGCGGGAATATTCCTGCGGCATGAAGTCACCAGAAAATATCTTCTAAAATCTGGCAGCTTCAGTTCTTATGGTCGGCGGGCAAAGTCCCGCCGGAATGAAGTCGCCAAAATCCTTCAAATGTTTCCCACGGGTTCATTCATTCTGGCTTGCTGGAAAAGTCTCGCCGCACGAACCCGCTGAACTTCTTCAAAAGATTGCCGTGGTTTCATTAATTTTGTCTTGCGGGCAAAGTCCCGTCGGAATTCTTCTAATTCAGGGTTCCTTGCCGCGAGTTCATTCACTCTGCCTGGCTGGACATGTCCAGCAGCACGAACCCGCAGTCATGCTTTTCATTTCATTTTTAATCCCTTGTGTTTCCTTTCTTGATTTCCTAAACCCTGCATATCATGGCACAACAAACACACAAAATACAACAAATATTTCCTACATTGGTTAATCTATACTAAAAAGCTTAAGGCGTAACTAGGACCTTAAAACCCCAAACCTTTCTTTTGTCCACCCGACTATTTAAAGATGAATTTTAACACTCTTCGAGTAAACAAAAGCTAGAATTAGGTTTTCAACATCCCACATTACACCCTAGAAACAAATCAAACTACTCTGAGATCAAAATATGTACAATGCAAGGCATTGCATCTCATAGAATGAGTGCAAGCACAAATGTTTGCTAAGTGTGTCTTTGATGTACAACCTATGCACACTCAAGCAAACATTAAACCATTCACCTCCTCCAAGCCCCATTTAGAATGGGTGGCTCAATAACCACATACCCCTTGAAACAAATAATAGCACGGTGTGTATAAAGCTATCTAGAGGGGGGGTGAATAGATTTTACGCTTTTTACCCAATTTTTCGTGTTAGTCAAAATTACGAAAATACCCTCAAGATAATATAAACAAGCAAGTGTAATATGGTGCGGAAATTAAAACAACACTTGGTTTTTACGTGGAAACCCTCACGGGAAAAAACCACGGGCTATGTAAGTAAGCCACACTCGAACCTCGAATCCACTAAATGTGCAAACGATTACAACCTAATCCCGGAAGTAATCACACACCTACCTAATCCCGGTATGAGTGAACCTAGTCCAATTTGCTTGCGTTCTAAGCAACCTAATCCCGGATGCTACACACAAGACTTACTTTCTCTATGAAGAGAATACAACCCTAAGTGAATATAAGTGAATATCCAAAATGCAACATAGAGCAAGGGAAACCCTATATGCTTATCTAAGATGATTAATATTCAATTAAGAGCAATCCTAGATATCAAAACTAAATGACATGTCAATTAGTTTAGCTAATCAATATTAAGCACAAAACCTATTATGCAAGCACAATATAAAATCTCAAACATACATCATACTCATCTCAATATTGTATCTAAAGCATACAAAATAACAAACAAGTAATTAATTGAGATTGCTAGATAAGAGAAACACAAAACATGTAAGATATTAGTGAAAAGCTTACCAAGCAAAGTATGATGAAGATTCCATGCTAGATGACATCTAGATGATCTAAGATGATGCTAGATGATGATTGATGATCATGAAAAAGTGTTTGAGAATCAAGAATGGAGTTCTTGGAATTTTTCTTCTCTTTGAAAAATATCCTAAGTATGAATTCTGAATATGAACTCTCTTAATTGACCTAAAGTCAAAGTGGCATATATATAGGGGGCCAAATCAAAGTGTGGTCGTTTAAGTAAGTTTCAAAGAAACGCGCCGATCGGCGGTTTCAATCGGCGGCCAGGCCGCCGTTAATGACCGCCGAATTTAGCTCGTGAAGAACAGAGCATAAACGGCGGTTCATTCGGCGGTTTCGTGACCGCCGATTCCAACCGCCGAAACAGAACAGAGAGATCAAAATCAACCAGGTATGAACGGCGGTTTCGAACGGCGGTTTCATGCCCGCCGTTTCAACCGCCGAAATAGACTGAGAGATAAATCAATCAGGTCTTGAATCGGCGGTTTCGAACGGCGGTCGTGACCGCCGATCTTAACCGCAGAAAAGCTTCAGACCAATCTGGACTGAAACGGCGGTTTCAGTCGGCGGCCAGGCCGCCGATCATAACCGCCGATCACCTAGATAGGTGAAAACCAAGGAGAAGCCAAGGGCATTCTCCATAGGCGGTCCTCGCGCTAAACCAAGCACATTCTCGTGCATGCGCGGACGTTTCCGAAAGTTATCGGGAAACGAATTACACAACAACAAGACACAAATACACACAACAAAATATAATAAATAAGTGCAAGTGTGAATTGTGACAAACGAAGAGAATGCACACAAATGCAATGAATGTTTAGTGTGTGTGTGCAACTAATCTCTTCAAAGAAAAGTAAGCACATAGAAATTTACCTTCGGTGCTTATCAACACGAGGTCTTCAAAGGGCTTCGAACAATAAGACCGATACTTAGGCTACCCTTACAAAGAACCCCCACATATGGTTTGATCATGAAATAAGCCAATTAAAAACAACGGGAATCCTTACACCCCTTGTCTTTCTTTTTGACCCATAGGGGTCCCTTCCCACCAATTCCCTCCAACTTGGATTTTACAACCCAAATGGACTTGGCATTTGTTTTGGGAATTGGGGTGGCATGTTTCCTAACCGGCCATCTTTTGTTTGGACAATTAGGCCTAATATGGCCCATTCTATGGCAGTAATGACAAGTGGGAATGAAAGTAGAAAATGTACCTCCCGATGTAGTCCTTGGAGGTTAGATGTTGATCTTCTTTCTAGGCCTCTGCCTTGGTTTTGGTTTCGGAGCAAAAGTATGGAGCTCCTCGTGTGATATATGCATTGTCTTCTATTAACCGCCAAAATTGGCAGGGACCAAAAAAGAATTTTCCATCAGCATCAGAAATATTAGTCGGGATAGAGAACAACCGCGGAAGAGGTATCCAAGTACCCTGCCTACCCACAAAAGGTCGAGACGGGATCCTCTACCCACCCTGATCAGATCCAAAACTATCAAGACTCGGAAAGTACTTGGTGAAAGTTCTCAAATACTCGAGGTGTGTTTATCAATATCAAGCTAGAGGGGGGGGGGGGGGGGGGGGGGGTGAATAGATTTTATCTAATTATTACCCAATTTTCGCATGCAAGTCAATTTTATGAAAATACCCCTAGCAAGTCCATAATACATACAAGTGTAATAAGATGCGGAAATAATAAATGACACTTGATGTTTACGTGGAAACCCAACCACTGGGAAAAACCACGGGCTGGTAAGTGCACCACACTCGAACCTCGAAATCCACTATATGAAAAGACGGTTACACCCTCAAGTGATTCTCGGACCCTCACCCTAGATAACCTCAGGCTATGGACACTACCAATCGCCACTCTTGGTTCAATCCCTAGTGATATCCCCTGATACACTACTCTTGGCGTGAGCACCCTCTAATCTACCACGCGGGCCTTTTATAGCGGCTCTAGTCCAATTTGCTTGAGGCCTAAGCACACTTAGCCCCAAGACTTCAATCTCTCAAAAGAGATGCACAACCCTATGTGAATATGTATGAATATTCATTTAATGCAATAAGAGCTAGGGTACTCTAAATGCTTACCTAGGATTATAAGATGACAATATAATCAATCCTAGATATCACATATAGCTATATGACATGGCATATAACTTTAGCTAAGTAAAGGATAACCAATCCTAGATACAAAGCTATCATATAAAACCCACAAACATTCAAAGGATTAACTAGTTGATTAAAAAACAATCTATCAACCTAGTTATCAATACATCACACAAGAATGTTCATGGCATAGCTTTTAGGCAATAATGACCTAATCAAATAAGTTATGAAAAATAATCTCAATCAACAAATGAGATCAATTAGCTAGATGTTAGATAAACATGAAAATCCTAGCTACCATAAATAACCCAATCAACACATAATCTCAATCATGTATGTAGAAATTAATCTAATGACATACAAGTAATAAATGAGATAACATTGATAAGTAGAAACACTAATTATGTAAGATAAAAGTGTTCAACAAATCATACCATTGTGTTGAAGAAGTCCCATGCATTAGCATATGCTAGATGATCCTAGATGATGCTTAGATGAAGATTTATGCATATGGGAATGGGTTTAGAGAGATAAAGATATGATCTTTAAGCTTTCTCTCTCAAGTCTCTCTAAATATCTCTCTAGGGTTCTTATGATTAAAGACTTGTATTCTGAACCAGAGATAAGGATGTATTTATAGAGACCAAAAACAGGGCAGGTGAAAATACAATTTTGCCCTTGAAACGCACCGATCGGCGGTTTCATTCGGCGGCCAGACCACCGAATTGAACCGCCGAATGGCTCCCGAGAGGAACAGGGGAACTTCGGCGACTTCGTTCGGCGGTTTCGAGACCGCCGATCCCAACCGCCGTTTTGGACCCGAGAGATATATTTCAATCAGGTCTCATTCGGCGGTTTCGAACGGCGGCCAGGCCGCCGAACGTAACTGCCGTTTCACCAAAAAATGGTGAAACCAAGGAGAAGCCAAAGGCATCTCCACCGGCGATCATCGCGCAAAACAAAGCACATCAACGTGCACGCGCGGACGTTTCCGAACATCCTTAGGGAAACGAATTACACCACACTAAAAGCTAACATACATGAAGTGCAAGTGTGGGTATTGAATGCATCCTAATGCCTATCATGTCATGGCATTTCATACAACAAGATGCAATCAATTAAATGCAAGAAGAGACATTGAATAAACAATAAAGCACAATGCACACAAAATATAAACACAACATTCAAGAATAAGAGTTATGCATGTTGTGTGTGTGTGCAACTATATCTCTTCAAGCCAAAGTAAGCACAAGATATACCTTTGGTGCTTGTCCTCTTGAGGTCTTGGAAAGGGTCTTGATCTTCAACAAATCACCTAGACTACCCTTACAACCAAACCCCAACATGTGGTTTGACCACGAAATAAGCCAATCAACAAAAGGGAATCCTTACACTTGGAAACCTCGAAGACAAGGCCCCAAAGACATTAATATCACAGGATACCCGGGGTCTGTCTACGTCCAGGTACCCCGGTAGCTCGATACCCGGTATTTTGACACGCTCAAAGTATTATTCAAGAGAAATGAGAAGAAGGCGAGGTACTGGAGTACCCCATTCTGCCAAAAAAGCTAGTAGCGGGCACTTAGCAAAATCCTAGTGCTCCTACCCCGCTTGAAATAAGAAGCAAGTACCCCAAACAGCAAACCAAGAGGGAAGGCAGAAATTAAACGCCATCGTTTGAGTTAGAATACTACATATATTCCCGCCAATCAAGAGTTTTACTCAAAAGCAAAGTCAACTCTTTCAGTCCTAAAAGGAATCATCGGATTTCAGGGATAAAATCCCCAACGAATTCGTTAGACTCCAAAGGAAGACCCGCGCATCACTGAAACCCTAGACCGAAGTTCTAGGAGTATTCAGCAAGAAAGCAGGCCTATATCATATATGTTCACAAAAAAAAGGGAGGACCAGATTTTATTTTCCACTTATCGACAGACACAGAAAGCTCCATCGCTATTGCCCACCAAGAGATTTTTTGTTCTTTATTGCTGTTATGATCATGCTTAGTTTATCAACAGCTTGTAAATTTCATAGTATGTTATATTGAATAAAATAAATCGAGTCTCATGCCATCGAGCACTTGAGATTTCTGTCATCCAACCATTATTCACCGTACTTAGTCGATCTAAAGGAAATATCGGGGTATCGTGCTACTAGGTATCCCACTAGCCCAGATCTATCCCGATCTGGGTCCCTCACAAATCGTTAATTAGAAATTTCACCCCAGTGATAATTTTTGGTTAACACTTTGACGCTGTCTGTGGTAAACACTCCCCATCCATTAACAAACTTTAAAGATTCAACTCAGAAGAAGATAGAAGATGAGGCTCCGATCCTCCCAGGGGTAGCCCGTAAACTCAGGGCCTCATTCCCTCGCTTCCACTCAGAGAAATCAGGGGAAGAAGAGGGGAACTAGAGGCCAAATCCCGGCACCGGTTCTACCAACGAACCCCAGTTCAGCGCCACAGGACCCCGCGGTCCCGGAGACAGATCAATGAGCCATGGAGCAACAAGCCGCTGCTTATGTGGAAAGCATCTGTCTTCGGATGATTGCCCAAGGGACACCCTTTGAAGTGCCTAGATTCGCAGAGGTGGGTGAACCAAGTACCCGGGTACCTGTCTTCGACAGACTCGGGCCACCTCTGCCAGTACCAGACCGCCCTGGAGATCTTAGACCCCGATTGGTCAAATCAGCTTTCGAAATCCCGCCTAGAATGGGTCAACCAACAGCAAGGCCGGCAACTGATAGAAGGGGACTTCGGCCCAAAGCAGATGGTAGTGCCGGATCCAAAAGGAACCGACGGGATACCAGGCCTCAGAAAGGAAAGTCCAGGGAACCTACTGTGGAGTCAGAAACTTCGGACAATAAAGGTTCTGTAGCCCGATCCAGACATGATGGATCCAAACGCCTCGAGGATCAGATGGCCAAGATGGCGAGGGAACTCAAGGAATTAAAAAAAGGGAAACACCGGGGTACTCGGAAGAACCCTCTGGGAGAGATGAACGCTCATTTTTCCCGAAGGATTCGAGAAGCTGAGCTACCCCCCAAATTCAAGATGCCCACTGAGAAATACTCCAGATAAGAGGATCTCGTGAGTCATATGGAGAGTTTTGTCCACCAGATGGAGATCCAGAATGCTACCCGATCAGCTATGTGCAGAATGTTCCCTTCCACTCTAACTGACTATGCAAAAACTTGGTTCAGAAAGCTACCTCCAGGTAGTGTGGATTCATTCACCAAACTCACTACGGAATTCTATGCTCAATTCCAGGGGATCAAGCCTCGCCCGAAAGACCCCGTCTTACTACAATATGTGATACAAGAGTAGGACGAAACACTGAGATCCTCGTAGAGAAGTTCCACAAGGAAGTGATCCATATGGGAGTATTCGCTAAGAAGGAGACTCTCGCCAATTTTTAGAGAAACTTATGGGCCGGTAGATTGTTCCGGTCATTTGCGAAACATCCACCTGAAACCTAACAGGAGGCTTATGACATGGCCTTGGAGCAGGTGGAGATAGATGAACAACTTAGAGTCAAAGTCGAACATGATGAAGCCCGAACCTCCAAGCGGCCTAAGAAGGAATCCCATAAGTCGACACCTGTGAAGAAGTTCTGGAACTCTCCTCTCAATCGATCGACATATAGGCCGCCCCCTCCTCAGTACCGAGTAGGGTACCCGGCTAGAAGGACTCCACCCCGAGTAACTCCCCCACTTAGAGAAGTAGCCCGGGTATCGACTGAGGAAGATTGGTCCAACCATTACACTCATCTCAATGCCTCCCGGGAGACCATCTACCTGGCTATTCGTGACAAGGGCTTACTCAAGAAGCTCGATCCGATAAAAGTCCCAGCTGATCAAAGAAATCGGTACAAATATTATGATTTCCATGAGGATGTCGGGCACAACACATCTGAATGCTACAGCCTCCATAACCAGATCGAGGGTTTGGTGAGAGGGGGACTGTTAACCGAATTCCTGCAGCAAGTACGGGACAGCATCAAGGTGGGAAATGAGGTGCAAAAGGAAATGCGGGATGCAGAAGAAAGAAGAAAGGACGAGGGAAAGGACCTAATGCAACAAATCCAGGTTATCCATACCATCAGTGGAGGCCCAACCCTAGCCGGGGCTTCCAACAATTCAAGAAAGAATCATGCTAGGAAAATCCCAAAGCTCACCACTGGCCAGGATATGTTCCGGGTATCCCGAGGATCTCGGGAATACCCACGGTCTGCTCAGATTATTTTCACCGAGGATGATGCCTACAACACGGTACAACCCCATGACGATCCAATGGTGATCACAGTTTAGATTGCCAATTGCCGGGTCCATCGCATCCTTATAGACACCAGAAGCAGCGTGGATATCCTGTTCACAGAAGCATTGGAGAAACTCAACCTTAAGAATCCCTGCTACAACAGTTGCACGACACCTTTATACGGATTTACAAGGGACTCCGTGATGCCAGTAGGAACACACATTCTGCCCGTGATAATAGGAGAAGCTCCCCTTTAGCAGAACATCATGACAGAGTTCATCGTGGTAGATACCCCGTCCGCCTACAATGCGATCTTGGGAAGACCTTTCCTATCAGGAATCAGGGGAGTCCTGTCCATTTATCACAATGTCATGAAATTTTCGGTTAGGACCAAGGTAGGAGAGGTCAGAGGAGACCAGCAAGCAGCCCGCTCTTATTATGCAGTGTTTGCCAACCCTGCTGCATTAGCCAAGCTATACGCCCCCACTATTAATCAATCGGGCCACAGGCTGGTGTAATTAAAAAAAAAAAAAAAAAGTGGGAATGGTTTGACAAGTATCCCGCAGAGTAGTCTGGAAATATGGATGGCTACTTTAGGAGGTCTTTATCTTAAGGTTTGAAGGGAAATGTTACCTCGGTTGGTATATTTATGACATTTATACCCCGATGTTCTCTTCTTTTTATTTGCATTTGAGAAATTCAATAAAGTCAGCATTTCGGTTCTTCTAATTTCGCCTAGCAAGTTCTCGCCATTTCTTTCGCCTAAAGACCAGGAAAAGCCATATGGCATTCCTACTGCCTTGGTCGGGGTATACCCTCCTCCAGGAAGGATCTGGTACTTAAATGTTGAAACAAATTATAGCACGGTGTGTATAAAACTATCTAGAGGGGGGGGGGTGAATAGATTTTAAACTTTTTACCCAATTTTTTCGTCTTAGTCCAAATTATGAAATTACCCCTAAATAGATAAAGCAATAAATCAAGTATAAAATACGGAAATTAAATAACACTTGATTTTTACGTGGAAACCCTCACGGCAAAAACCACGGGCTAGTAAGTAAGCCACACTCAAACCTCGAATCCACTAAATGTGTAAACGATTACAACCTAATCCCGGAAGTAATCACACACCTACCTAATCCCGGTATGAGTGAACCTAGTCCGATTGCTTGCGAATTAAGCAACCTAATCCTGGTCACAACACAAGACTTAATTCTCTAAAAAGAGATTAACACCCTAAGTGAATATATGAATATTCAAATGCAACATAGAGCAAGGGAAACCCTTTATGCTTATCTAAGATGATGAATATGCAATTAAAAACAATCCTAGATATTAAAGCTAAATGACATGTCAATTAGCATAGATAATCATAGATTAGAGAAACCTAGATATCTATCATAAAAACAACACTCAATCAAATCAACACAACAATCTCTATCTTGAATATTAGATTATAATCTAAGAACAATCAAGTAATAAAAGAGATGCCATAATAAATTAAACACTAATTATGTATGATAATAGTGAAAAACTTACCAAAGCAAGTGTGATGATCAAAGACCCATGCAAGCAAGCATCTTAGATATGCTAGAGAATGCTAGATGAACTTTGATGCAAATGGATTTTGGTTTGAGTGTTTAATGAGCAAACTTGATTGCTTTCTCTCTTAAAAATCTCTCTTTTTAAAGTAGGGTTCTTGATGATCAAAGAGTCACATTCAGAACAAGAGAAAGTGATGTATTTATAGGCATGAAAAATAGAGCATGTGAAAAGACAAGTTTGCCCCTGAAACGCACCGATCGGCGGTTTCAATCGGCGGCCAGGCCGCCGTTCATAACCGCCGAATTGGCCCGAGAGGAACAGGGGACCAACGGCGGTTTCGTGACCGTCGATCCAACCGTCGAATTAGGCCGAGAGATAAAATCAATCAGGTCTTGAACGGCAGTCATGACCGCCGATCATAACCTCAAAATTGCTCCATATACTACTAGAAGCAAACAGCGGTTTCATTCGGTGGCCAGGCCGTCGATCATAACCGCCGATCACGAACAAAGGTGAAAACCAAGGAGAAGCCAAGGGCATTCTCCGTAGGCGGTCCTCGCACTAAACCAAGCACATTCTAGTGCATGCGCGGACGTTTCCGAAAACTATCGGGAAACGAATTACAAGACAACAAGACACAATTACACATAACAAAATATAACACATAAGTGCAAGTGTGAAATGTGACAAGTGAAGAGAATGCACACATATGCAATGTATGTTAAGTGTGTGTGTGCAACTAATCTCTTTAAAGAAAAGTAAGCACATAGAAATTTACCTTCGGTGCTTATCAAGACGAGGTCTTCAAAGGGGTTGGGCAATAGCATCGATACCTAGGCTACCCTTACAAAGAACCCCCAACATATGGTTTGTCCATGAAATGAGCCAATCAACAATTGGGAACCTTACAATCTCCCCCATTGGCTATTTCGTGACAAAACCACCATTCACATTGATTCCTCACAAAGAAATAGAAACTACAGGACAACTATGATTGTCTACAACACAAAGAGATAAGAAAATAAAACTTCAAGTCTTCAATCTCTTGTAGAATAATCAAGCCCTGAAAAGAAAGTTTCTAACATTTCCAATACAAGTAAAAAGTGAGATGAATCAAGTGAAAAACAAAAACAAGCATTTGCATTTTAAAAGTTTAGGCACAACATCATGAAATGTATGTGTATGCAATGCTCCCCCTCAACGGGTACTCCCCCTCAATGAATGTTCTCCCCAATATGCAAAAATACTCCCCTTACCATAGGTTACCATATCCTACTCCCCCTTTTTGTCATGATATAGGCAAAGGAGTAGTCTCCAACCGGGTCACTCATAGCAACGAGAGATAAAAGCATGCAAGATATTTGCATATATATATATATAAGTCACTTTATGCACCTCAATTAATTGAAGAGAAACAAGGAGATTTATTTGAAAGAAAATGTGTGAATCAAACATGCTTTGCATACAAGACATGTAGCATTCAAGTCCAAAATACAATGGTATTTGGCAAAGCAAATGACAAAGGTTTCTAATAAGAATTCAAACCAATTTCACCAATGTCATGAGTAAAGCAAGGATATAGAATATATTGATTTCAATTTAAGAACAACTATATCTAACTTTATAAGCAAAACATGGCATGAGCGACTTTGCACCCTATTTGATTTTTCCGGATAAGATATCCGTATGATAGTAGCCATGTTCAACCAATAAAGAAGGAGAGACAGTTGGAATGTAAATTCCTTTGAATGGATACAAGATCCTTTATTCATCTTGAGTCTCATAAGCTTTCACACAAGGTTTTGCATTTTAAGAATATGCAATCATTAATTCATGCTTTTCATGTGAGCATGTTATATGAATTTCATGCTTTTTCATTTGACATTAGCATGTTATTTAAGAATCATCATGTCATGGAGATAATCATAGGTCATTCAAATCATACTTCCTACATACATCTCCTAGTCCAAAAAATGCATGTTTGAACATAAATATGACATGGATTGTAAACAAGCAAGGTTCACACTTATTGAATTGAAAACATATATACATATGTGCAACCAAGCTTACTCAAACAATTAAAAGAAGAGGCATAAGATATTTCAAATTTTTTGCAAGTGACAAGAATGCAAAACAAGCTCTCTTTGCTTGAGTTCCCCATATGGGGTCAATCATAGAACATCACTCCACAAGACATATCCCAATAGATCTACTAAGAGTTTTTAATCGAGTAACATCTAAGGGTTTAGTAAATAAGTCCGCAAGTTGATCATTAGTACCTACATGTTCAAGTACTATGCATTTATTTTCTACAAGCTCTCTAATGAAGTGATGGCGGATGTCAATATGCTTAGTTCTAGAATGTTGTGTCAGATTCTTGGAAATATTAATAGCACTCATGTTATCACAAAAGAGAGTGAGAGTACCTTGGTTGAATCCGTAATCTACTAGCATTTGCTTCATCCATAGGAGTTGTGTGCATCCACTCCCCACGGCTATGTACTCGGCCTCGACCGTGGACAAGGAAATCGAGTTTTGCTTCTTGCAAAACCAAGACACCAAGTTGTTGCCTAGAAAGAAGCAACCGCCCGATGTGCTCTTCCGATCATCGCAATTTCCTGCCCAATCCGCATCACTAAAGCCTACAAGACTAGCATTAGTGTCAAAAGAGTACCAAATCCTATAGTTGGATGTCCCATTCACATAGCGAATGATTCTCTTTACAGAAGAGAGATGGGACTCCTTAGGATCCGCTTGGTACCTAGCACACACACCCACACTAAAGGAGATATCGGGCCTACTTGAGGTCAAATAAAGCAAGCTACCTATCATGCCACGATATAACGTTTGTTCCACACTTTTACCACTAGCATCCTTGCTTAGCTTCAAAGTGGTACTCATGGGTGTATCACAATGTTTGGCTTTTTCAAGACCAAACTTCTTCACTAGGTTTTTGGCATATTTGGCTTGGGTTATGAAAATCTCATCATCTAGTTGCCTAATTTGCAAACCTAGGAAGTAACTAAGCTCACCAACAAGACTCATCTCAAATTCATGAGACATAACATCAACAAATTGTTGAACCTTGGTGTTGTTGGTGGAGCCAAACACTATATCATCAACATATATTTGAGCTATGAAAAGCTCATCATTGTTTCTTTTGATGAATAGTGTCTTGTCAACACTACCACGTGTGTAGTCATTGTCAACAAGAAATTGAGTGAGGCGCTCATACCAAGCCCTCGGTGCTTGTTTCAACCCATATAGAGCATTCTTGAGGCGATAGACATGGTTGGGGTGGTGAGCATCCACAAACCCCTTGGGTTGTTCAACAAACACTTCCTCTTGCAAGAAGCCATTGAGGAAGGCACTCTTGACATCCATTTGGTGCAATTTGAACTTATGCACACAAGAAATGGACAAGAGAAGCCTAATAGACTCTAAACGGGCAACGGGAGCAAATGTCTCCTCAAAGTCGATACCCTCAATTTGAGAGTACCCTTGTGCTACAAGTCTAGCCTTGTTCCGCACTATGTTGCCATCCTCATCGGATTTGTTCCTAAATATCCATTTAGTGCCTATGACATTAGTGGTCTTAGGCCTAGGAACTAAAGTCCAAACCTCATTCCTTTCGAATTGGTTTAGCTCTTCTTGCATGGCAAGAACCCAAAATTCATCATTTAAGGCTTCTTCAACCTTTTTGGGTTCAATTTGAGAAGTGTAGCATGTGTAGCTAATAAGATTAGCAAGTTGACGTCTAGTCCTAACACCCTCATTAACCTCTCCAATGATATCTTCTTTATCATGGAGTTTCCTAACCCATGGAGCGGGTTCTTTAGAGTCCAAGAGAGGAACTCTATCAATAGGTTGTGTGTCATCATTGTTGACATTAGATGTCCCAACATTAGGAGACACCACAACCTTCTCTAAAGGAGAAACATCACTAAAAATAACCTCCTCCTCATGATCATTTGACTTGAGCCTAGTATCATCAAATACGACATTGGATGATTCCATAACACTTAGAGTCTTTAAATTGAAAACTCTATAGGCTCTACTATTCAAGGCATAGCCAATAAAAATACCCTCATCACTCTTAGCATCGAATTTGCCAAGTTGATCACGGTCATTCAAAAAGTAGCATTTGCTTCCAAAAGTGTGGAAGTAGCTAACATTTGGCCTCTTGCCTTTCCATAACTCATAGGAGGTGTTTCTAGTACCGGGCCTTAGGAAAACACGATTCCCTATATAGCAAGCCGTATTGACGGCTTCGGCCCGTAGGTTCCTAGGGACATTGTTGCTAAGCAACATCACACGGGCCATCTCTTGAAGGACCCTATTCTTCCTCTCAACAACTCCATTTTGTTGAGGTGTCCTAGGAGCCGAGAACTCATGGGAGATGCCTAAGCTATTGCAATAGCTTTCAAATGGGGCATTCTCAAATTCCCTCCCATGGTCACTTCTAATCCGTTTAATGCTTTTAATGTTAGAATTCATTTCATTTTGTATTTTAGTACAAAGCATTTTAAACTTATCAAAAGTTTCAGATTTTTCTCTAAGAAAATATGTCCATGTAAATCTAGAGAAATCATCAACACAAACAAAAATGTATCTCTTTCCACCTAAACTCTCGGTTTGCATAGGACCCATGAGATCCATGTGGAGAAGCTCAAGAGGCTCCTTGGTGGTGAGATACTTACCCTTTTTGTGCATGCTTTTAGTTTGCTTTCCTTGTTGGCAAGGTCCACAAACACCATTGGCTTTCTTCCCAAGCTTAGGGAGGCCACGCACACAATTGAACTTTCCAAGGGTCCGTAGATCCCTAAAGTTCATGTGGCCAAGTCTTTCATGCCACAACTCTATTTGCTCATCCATGGACACATTGTTTGAGACAATTCTAGCTTCAAGACAATAGCAATTGTCGCTAGATCTCATACCTTTCAATAAGGTTTGTCCATCGGGCTTTAGGATCGAGCAATCATCTTTACAAAACAAAACGGAATATCCTTCATCACTTAGATGTGAAATGCTTATTAAATTGGCTTTCAAGCCATCAACAAATAAATCATCGGGTAAGGAGGGTAATCCGGGAACGGAAATGGTTCCTTTCCCTACAACCTTCTTTTTGGATCCATCACCAAAAGTGACATATCCTCCTTCCTCCATAACAAGAGTCTCGAAGAAACTCTTGTTTCCCGTCATGTGCCTAGAGCACCCACTATCTAAATACCAAAAATTAGAAGAATTTGCCTTCAAGGCTATTTGAGCAACATGGCAAACATTTTCATTCTTTCTAATCCACCTAGAAAAAATCTTAGCTTTCTTAGTGGTCTTTGGTACATGGGTTCTAGATGTCCTAGGATCATCCATAATAATATTATCATTCCTAGGAACATGCATCATGACTCTTTTCTTTTTCTTCCCTATCATGCTTCTAGTTTTGCACATTTTTATATATCGAAAGCAATGTGGTCTAATATGACCATCAAATCCACAAAAGTGACATATATGAGTAAAATAAGGAATCATACCTTGTCCTTGTCTTTGTGGATGAAAGGGTTCAATCCTTCTTCGTTGTTGAACCGGTCTAGATTGCTTCCTAGCTTGAGGTTGTATGATAGGTCTCTTTCCTTTGTGAGCCAATTGTGGAGGAATATTGGCTTGAGGGACCCTAGGGGGTTGAGCTTGAGTTTGCCTTCTTGGCCACATCTTCACTTGTGCATTTGAACATTGTCCAACTTCTAACTTCTTCCTAGGAATTTGCACATATGAAGTTTCTTCATTCTTTAAACCCTTGACAAACACGGTCTTGTTAGAGGTTGAGATCTTCTTGTCATCTTCATACCCAAGACCCCACTTGTCACATGGACTCTTTCCAACACCAAGCATATGGTCAAGCTTCTTGGTGCTAGAATCCATCCTAATCATAGAATCTCTAACTTCTTCAAGCTCCCTCTTTAGACTTTCTTCATTCCTCCTAGATAAGACTAACTCCTCTCTTAGCTTATTTTCCATCTTCTTGAATTTTTCCACTTGTTCACCTAAGTGGTCATTATGAGATGCAAGCTCAATATTTTCTTCTCTCAACATCTTGATCTTTCTTGTGCTCTTGATTGCTAAATCATTAAACTCGGCATGATATTTAGCAAGCATCTTTTTCTCCACAAATCCATTTATGGAGTTAGAAGAGGAATCACTTTCTTCTTCACTTGAGTCCTTTTCCTCTTGACTCATTTCCTCTCTCTCACTAGCACTTTTGCTTTTATGGGAGGAGGCAAAAGCTATGAGATTAGCCATGAGCTCTTCATCATCCGAAGACTCATCTCCCTTATAGGAGTCATCACTACTTCCACTCCAAGTGGCGGCCATAACTTTTCCCTTTTTCCTCTCATTGTGATTTGCACATTCGGGGGCAAAGTGACCTATGCCACCACACTCGAAACATCGGACCCCTTTCCTTTCGGTCCTTTCTTGCCTAGGTTCAAACTTCTTGAAAGAGCCCTTTTTCTTCAAATCTTGACCTTTTGATCCAAAGCCCTTTCTTCTAAACTTCATAACCTTGTTGAACCTTTTTACAAACAAGGCAAGGTCTTCATCCGAGTCAACCTTCTTTGCCTCCTTTTCATCCTTGGAGGTTTTTAAAGTAATTCCTTTTTGCTTTTTAGTGGGTGTGGAGATAGGCCCTTTCCTAGACTCATAAGCTAGAAGTCTTCCAATCACCTCACTCGGCTTCATATCCTTATATCCACTATTTTCTTCTAAAGCCGTCACCTTCGATTCAAACCTATCGGGTAGAGATCTCATAATCTTTTGCTTGATTCTCCTATCCGAATATGGATCACCAAGTTGATGGATTTGGTTGACTATATCCATCAACTTGATCTCGAAGTCGTTGAAGCACTCATTCTCCTCCATCTTAAGCATCTCGAATTGAGTTTGGAGGACTTGAAGCTTAGAGTCCTTCACCACTTCGGTTCCCTCATGTGCAATCTCTAGGATGTCCCAAGCCTCCTTAGCTATCCTAGTATTTTGAATCAATTTATATTGATTTTCATCCATAGCACACAAGATGGCATGCATCGCCTTCCTATTCCACTTTGAAGCCTCAAACTCTTACGCGTTCCATTGTGCCTTAGGCTTCAATACTTCTTCTCCTCCACCATCGGGAGTCATCTTGGGTAGATCATATCCGTCTTCCACCGCCATCCATGCACGGTCATGAATTTGGCATATGTAGGATTCCATCTTCCCTTTCCATTGGGAATAGTTCAATCCGGTAAGAAGTGGAGGCCTTGTGCTTGAGGCACCTTCGTTGCCACCACCACCACCATTTCCACCGTTTCCACTCATAGTGTTTATGAATGAATGAAATGAATGCAAATGTATGAATGATCAAAAATCACACAAAATGCAAAACACACCAAAATAAGCAAGGATCACCTATGTATGTCTAGGAACCCGCTCTGATACCAATTGAAACAAATTATAGCACGGTGTGTATAAAACTATCTAGAGGGGGGGGGTGAATAGATTTTAAACCTTTTACCCAATTTTTTCGTGTTAGTCCAAATTACGAAATTACCCCTAAATAGATAAAGCAATAAATCAAGTATAAAATACGAAAATTAAATAACACTTGATTTTTACGTGGAAACCCTCATGGGAAAAACCACGGGCTAGTAAGTAAGCCACACTCGAACCTCGAATCCACTAAATATGTAAACGATTACAACCTAATCCCGGAAGTAATCACACACCTACCTAATCCCGGTATGAGTGAACCTAGTCCGATTGCTTGCGAATTAAGCAACCTAATCCCGGACACAACACAAGACTTAATTCTCTAAAAAGAGATTAACACCCTAAGTGAATATATGAATATTCAAATGCAACATAGAGCAAGGGAAACCCTATATGCTTATCTAAGATGATGAATATGCAATTAAAAACAATCCTAGATATTAAAGCTAAATGACATGTCAATTAGCATAGATAATCATAGATTAGAGAAACCTAGATATCTATCATAAAAACAACACTCAATCAAATCAACACAACAATCTCTATCTTGAATATTAGATTATAATCTAAGAACAATCAAGTAATAAAAGAGATGCCATAATAAATTAAACACTAATTATGTATGATAATAGTGAAAAACTTACCAAAGCAAGTGTGATGATCAAAGACCCATGCAAGCAAGCATCCTAGATATGCTAGAGAATGCTAGATGAACTTTGATGCAAATGGATTTTGGTTTGAGTGTTTAATGAGCAAACTTGATTGCTTTCTCTCTTAAAAATCTCTCTTTTTAAAGTAGGGTTCTTGATGATCAAAGAGTCACATTCAGAATAAGAGAAAGTGATGTATTTATAGGCATGAAAAACAGAGCATGTGAAAAGACAAGTTTGCCCCTGAAACGCACCGATCGGCGGTATCAATCGGCGGCCAGGCCGCCGTTCATAACCGCCGAATTGGCCCGAGAGGAACAAGGGACCAATGGCGGTTTCATTCGGCGGTTTCGTGACCGTCGATCCAACCGCCGAATCAAACCTGAGATTAAAAATCAATCAGGTATGAAAACGGCGGTTTCATATGTGACCGCCGTTTCAACCGCTGAATTAGGCCGAGAGATAAAATTAATCAGGTCTTGAACGGCGGTTTCGAACGGCGGTCGTGACCGCCGATCATAACCGCAGAATTGCTCAATACACTACTGAAAGCAAACGGCGGTTTCATTCGGCGGCCAGGTTACCGATCATAACCGCCGATCACCAACAAAGGTGAAAACCAAGAAGAAGCCAAGGGCATTCTCCGTAGGCAGTCCTCGCGCTAAACCAAGCACATTCTATTGCATGCGCGGACGTTTCCGAAAACTATCGGGAAACGAATTACAAGACAACAAGACATAATTACACATAACAAAATATAACACATAAGTGCAAGTGTGAAATGTGACAAGTGAAGAGAATGCACACATATGCAATGTATGTTAAGTATGTGTGTGCAACTAATCTCTTTAAAGAAAAATAAGCACATAGAAATTTACCTTCGGTGCTTATTAAGACGAGGTCTTCAAAGGGGTTGAGCAATAGCATCGATACCTAGGCTACCCTTACAAAGAACCCCCAACATGTGGTTTGTCCACGAAATGAGCCAATCAACAATTGGGAACCTTACAAATGTATAAGGGGTGCAGTCGCCCACCAAGATCTATCTTATCAAGACCAGGAGAACCTACATGGACCTCCTGAAGCCTTGGACGGGGAATACCCTCCTCCAGGATGAACCTAGTGTTAAAATGGTCATAGCTACTTACCAGGACAGTTTGCCAAAAAACCAAGAAAATCCGTCTGGATACACGACATCTCACTACACTGTACTACCACCTCCCCTTATCATATATAAAGTTCTGGTATCAAAATGGCTTTAGTCGCCATCCAAGACAAGGCATCAAGGAACCAGGCCATCACTAGCAGGGGCCAGGCACTTCGTCCCGATAGGCAACCGAGATGAATCCAACATCGGGATCCTCCAACGAAGAATTCAACAAGGTTAAGTGAGCGATGGTCAGATCAAGGTATCCAGTAGATGATTAACACTAGAAGGGCTATTGGCTAAAGACTACATTAAAAAAAAAAAACAAAAAAAACAAAAAACAAAAGGTAGAAACCTTCTGTTTATCAGCAAATCAAGATTGGAGCCCAACACTACAACAATCGGGATAATCCACATTTGGATCACGTTCAATCATACAAGTATCACCCTAGAACAAGGCTTAAGTTCTATAAGCAAGCGTATGAAGAGAGTAAAAGGGAATGATTGCAAAAATGGGGGAAGTTCATTAAGTTAAACAGGGTGCCCAATCCCCGTTACAAGGCTACAAATAATTTACAAGGCAAATCTCATTAAAGTAAAAGGTAAAGTCATGTGTCGCCCCCTTCTCCCACATACGTTTCCTGCCAGGATCCCTCCATCTGCTTTCCTCCTGTCTGCTTTTCTTCAAGTGAGCTGGCTGCAACCGGAGAACCCGCTTCCTCTATGTGCTGAGCAGAAGTTTATCCTAGGTCAGCTGAAGCAAAATGGGGATCCTAAGCCTTAACCCCAAAACTAGGTAGGTTAAAGGATGGATCCGGGATGACAGCCTTCTGCGAAGGACCTCCTTGATTAGGATCAACATCTGAAAAACTGGCGGCCTTAGCCATAATATGTTCCCGATCCCAGCCAAGAGGAGTCAGCAAATCGAAAGGAGGAGGGAAGGCCTTGGCAACTTCGTAGGAGGCAGTAAAATATCCATCCGTGAAGGAAGATTGCATCCGGGATTCTAAAACCTTCACGGAACCCTGCAGGAACCGAGTCTCGTCCAAAAGGACCACCATCTCTGCCTTTACGGTCTCCCTTTTAGCTTTGCGCCGGGTGGAGATGATAGTATCCGTATCATAGGCACGCTGCATCATTTCCAATTCCACCAGAGCAACCTGCCTCTCGGATTCAGACTCAGTTGTAGCCTAGACCAGGGTAGTGACGTTGTCTTCAGTCCGGGCTAGATCGGCATGGGCCTCTTCCAATCTAGCCTGAAGCGCCAGATTGGTCTCCTTCAAAGTTGCCACCTGCTGCCCGATAGCTAAGGCAAATTTGAAACCTTGAAGAATAATGAACAGTCAATGAGATACCAGAATATACATATATGTATACCAACTTAAAAGAAGTAAGATCATACCTCGGCAAGTAGAGACGCCCCTTTGGTAGCCAGAATCTCAGTAGGCAAAGAGGGCAATCGACTGTAGCCCCCCACCAGGACACGCCGCGATAAACTTGGAGACGACTTCGTCTTGGCTGCTATCATGTGACCTTGACCCAGATGGAAGGCTAGCAGGGGGAGCTCTAGAGTTGGTATCTTTTTCTTTGTCCACCCGGGCAGGTTTAGCCTTCTCTGCCCTGGTGGAACGCTTGGCAAAGGAAATTTGAGAAGGAGGAGGGGCAGCTGCAACTGTAGGTTTAGCAGCCTTAGCGGGGGGCTTCGCTTTGGGGACTGGAGAAGTTTTGACTTTGGCTGCCTCCGCCAACATCTCGCTAAGAGAGGGACGGGCGACGATTTTCATCAGTGAAGGGTCCAAAAAACGAAGCGACGACCCCGCCACGATAGGAGAAGAGGAGGGGGTCCGGGGGGTGCGACCCCGAGGTGACCCCGGTGCCAGGAGGAGAAGGAATGAGAGACCGAGGTGTTTGGGAAACTAGGATTAATGGGCCCGAAGCAGTAGGAGAAGATGTTGGAGGAGGGACTGCTGAAACTGCAAGAGAAAAGACATGTTAAAAAATAAAATAAAAATTAAAAAAAAAGAGTGAAAGAATGAAGGAGGGGTGTTAACCAAGCACGGTCACTTACCGAGTTCAGCAACAAATATCCTCAGATACCTCTCTAGTCGGGCTCCTTCGAAGGGGTCACAGAAAGGTTACTGCATGTTAATATAGCCCCGCTCCTGGATCCTCTTTAGGATCCCCCTGGATTCAGAAGACAGCTCCCTCGAACTCCATTTTTCTTTGGGGGAGAACTGGGTAGGAACGGAATATTTAGTTCCCCCGATGTACACCGAGCGGCCCCATTCCCCTTCAACTACTATCCATTCGTCCTTCTAGGGTGGATTATCTTTCACGTTTGCCCCGGGTACGAAGAACTTAATTTTATTACTGGATCTCACATAAAACTGAACCCGAGGTGACATGCTGGCCACTTGGTAAATGTAGCGGATCTCGTCGAAGCCCGCTTCCCTCTGTAAGTTATCCCTCTCACATTGTTCTCTCCAGAGCACCAAGAACCCTATCAAGTTCTTCCAGAACCCAGGAGAAATCTGGAGAGGGGCTAGCTCCAAAGCCACAAGTAGTCTACGGAGTGAGGGGTGAAGTGGAAGCCGGACCCCGCATTCGAAGGCGGCTACATGGATCAGCAGACAATCTGTAGAAAGGGCATAAACGTCGTAACCCCGATAAGGAAGAGATAGCGAAAGGTGGTCCGGTATCCTGAAAGTCCACCTTAACCGAATAAAGGTGTCGAACGTACACACGGAATCAAGGATAAACCGACCGTCATGGAAGGAAGACAATGGGCCTACTTGAACCCTTGCTAGGCCGGTAGTCAGGGTATTCCCCTCATCTGCCTCGATCTCAACGTCGTCGTCGTCGTCTTCGTCTTCATCAGCGATTTGGGCTGGGCCTTCAGGCCTAGTGCCAGAACCCGACCCGGTTCCTTGATTCTTTTTAGAACGACGGCGTTTTAGCAGAGTACTGTCATTAGCGACGTCGCCCTCATCCCAATCTCGATTTAACTCTTTAGACGTCGGGGAGTCTTCTCCCGACCTCATTCGCCCCGCATCTAGCACCTCGTCAATGCTGTCAGGAGGATTCAGAGAAGTAGGCTGAACGGTAGCCAAGACCGTCGGACCATCTTCTGGGAGGACCGGCGCAGAAGCTGGGTTTTTAGATAGTGAGGCCATTCGAGTAAGAAAGGGAAGGCAAGGAAGATTTTTAGAGAAGGAAGGTTTAGGAAAGAAGAAGAAACAGAAGCTCTGAGAAGTTCAAATAAACGTGAGCATGTGAAGAGAGGAGGAAGTATATATTTATAGGCAAAGGTGGATGGTAATCAAGGTAGAGGAAGATACGCAGTCAGAAATGAATCATGACTGTTTTGAGGAGAATCGCGCCAAAAGCGGCTTATTTGAAATCTGAAAGCAGTCGTCATCCAACACGTGGGCTGAGCATTAAATGCTAGCGTATCCAAGGAAGATCCTCCTTTTGATTATGGGAGCCAGTCGGGCAGGATTAGACAAGTGGACAAGACGAAAAATCTTTCGAACGGACTAGAAAATCCTGACTCCAACCCCAGCCGGATACCGATGTTCAAGTTAGGGGGACTTCTGTTAACCGCTAAAATTGGCAGGGACCAAAAAAGAATTTTCCATCAGCATCAGAAATATTAGTCGGGATAGAGAACAACTGCGGAAGAGGTATCTGGGTACCCCGCCTACCCACAAAAGGTGGAGACGGGATCCTCTACCTACCCTAATCAGATCCAAAACTATCAAGACTCGGAAAGTACTTGGAAACCTCGAAGACAAGGCCCCAAAGACATTAATATCACAGGATACCCGGGGTCTGTCTACGTCCAGGTACCCCGGTAGCCCGATACCCGGTATTTTGACACGGTCAAAGTATTAGTCAAGAGAAGCGAGAAGAAGGCGAGGTATTGGAGTACCCCGTTCCGCCAAAAAGCTAGTAGCGGGCACTTAGCAAAATCCTAGTGCTCCTACCCCACTTGAAATAAGAAGCAAGTACCCCAAACAGCAAACCAAGAGGGAAGGCAGAAATTAAACACCATCGTTTGAGTTAGAATACTACATGTATTCCCGCCAATCAAGAGTTTTACTCAAAAGCAAAGTCAACTCTTTCAGTCCTAAAAGGAATCATCGGATTTCAGGGATCAAATCCCCGATGAATTCGTTAGACTCCAAAGGAAGGCCCGTGCATCACTGAAACCCTAGACCGAAGTTCTAGAAGTATTCAACAAGAAAGCGGGCCTATATCATGATCATATGTTCACAAAAAAAAGGGAGGACCAGATTTTATTTTCCACTTATCGACAGACACAGAAAGCTTCATCGCCATTGCCCACCAAGAGATTTTTTATTCTTTATTGCTGTTATGATCATGCTTAGTTTATCAACAGCTTGTAAATTTCATAGTATGTTATATTGAATAAAATAAATCGAGTCTCATGCCATCGAGCACCTGAGATTTCTGTCATCCTACCATTATTCACCGTACTTAGTCGATCTAAAGGAAACAGCGGGGTATCATGCTACTAGGTATCTCGCTAGCCCGGATCTATCCCGATCTGGGTCCCTCACAAATCGTTAATTAGAAATTTCACCCCGGTGATAATTTTTGGTTAACATATTCCTTGGAGGTGGCTTAACCACATCTTTGGACTTGACCGGAGCACCTATCTTTAGCATAGCAATCTCCACTCAATTCTCTTTACTTTTCACTCTCAAGATCTCTAGGGCGTTGTCCCTAGAATGAATCTCTTCCTCCATGACCTTCATCTTGCCTTCGAATTCCTTGTTCAAAGACTTGTTCCGTTTCCCGAATTCATCCTTCACTTTTGTCTTGGAGGGCATAGTTTTTTCGTAAAGCCTTATTAAGCTTGGTAGTGAGTTCGAAGTTCCTTTCCACCAACTCCCGGTTTTCTTCTTTGAGTTGAGAAATGGTGTCTTCCTAGCTCGATGAGTCATGCTTTAAGAGCGGGGTTTCGTTAGTCATCTCGCAATGAGCGAGTGCTATGTAATCCCCGAAAACGGAATGGGTTTCATCGTCCTGTTCAGCACTTCCAATGTTGAAACAATCACTACCCTTCAACGGGTTCCTCATGCTCTCAAACACTTCAAATTCTGCTGTTTGACCTAAGACTGTCATTGAGAGCTGTCCCTTGTGGACATCGATGATTGCCTTGGTAGTTGACATAAACGGTCGCCCTAGCAATATCGGCATCTCCCTAGCCTTAGATGTATCACTCTCCATCTCTAGAATAACAAAGTCAGCTGGGATGATCAGTTCTCCCACCCTAACTAAAACATCTTCGACCACCCCTGTTCGATGTCGTATGAAGTGGTCGGCTAATATCAACACCATGGTAGTCGGCTTCAATCCCTCTAATCCTAAGTCTTTAAACAATGCATATGGCATTAAGTTGATCGAAACTCCTAGGTCCAACATTGCCTTCTCCCTCCGAGTTTCACCAACTGATATGGTAATGATGAAACTTCCCGAATCCTTCATCTTAGGTGGCAATGCCTTTTCCATGGCTGCACTTGCTTCCTTGGAGATCACTATTCTTTCTAGAAATTCCTTTTTCCGTGTCTTTGAGTTAAGCTCCTTGAAGAACTTGGCGTATGCCAGCATTTTTTCAATGACTTCAAGTAGGGGAATGCTTACATTCACCTTTGATAAGATGTCATAAATTTCCCTAAAGGCTTGGTCCAACTTTGATTTCTAAAGCCTTCCCGGGAATGGAATTGGAGGCACATAGGGGTTTGAAGATTTGTGTATTCTAGAAGTGTCCTTCTGACCTAATTCCGGACCTCTGCTTGTTCCTATCCCTACTTGGGTGTCAAGGTCATTCTTACTAGGCACTTCCTCGTTCACTGAAACATTAACAGGAATATCAGAAATTTCAGGTGGAGTTGGGTTTGAAAGTACCTTACCACTTCTGAGTACCGTGGCTGCCTTGGTTTGCTCAGACTGACTTGGGAGCTTCCCCATCTCCTTCTTTTGACTTGCTTCAGCATACTGCCCTATTTGTCTTTCTAACGTCTTAACTACTCCTTCCATAGAGGTAATCCTGGTGTGGTTAGAATCATTGGTGTGATACTGATTAGTGGGCATGTACTCATTTTCTCTCTGGCCCTATTGGCGCCAAGGTAAGCCTTCCTTTGAAATTTCCCTTAAATAGTAGTGCAAAATATACCTAGAGAGGGGGGGGGGGGGGGGGGGGGGGGGGGGGGGGGAATAGATATAGGCTCAAATTCTTCCAATATTAAAAATGATGCGGAATATTACAAAGAAAATGCACACTTGAAGAGATTTAAACACGTAAATTGATTTAACTAATACAAGAGTAAATCAATATACAAGATATGCAATCAATGTAAGATATGGAAGATAAAGAAAAGTAAAACAAAAATTGACACAAGGATTTTTACGTGATAAAACCTCAAAGAGGAAACATCCACGGGTTGATACCACAACCACCGGCAAAGCAATCCACTATACAAAAAGGATTTACACACTCAAGCTATCAACACAAGATATCCGCTTAAGCTATCACCTCTTAATCTACCCTCCGGCAAGTGAACTACCAAGCCTACTTCCTATCCGAGATGTATCCTGCGCCTCTAGAAAGCAACTTCCTATCCAAGACGCTCAGGTCTCTAGGAAGATTTCTTGCTTGTCTATTCGGATCCTCCCGACCCTAGACAAGTCTCCTTGCTTGACTATCCGAGTCCTCCCAACTCTAATCAAGACTTTTTTACTCTATCCACAAAGCTTCACTCACTTTGCTAGAGACTTCAACCTTATGCAAGGCAATGATCTAAGTGATGCAAATGATACAAATCACAAACAAATAAAGTATGATGATCAATCAAACTCTATGAACATGCTTAGAGATATACTAGGATATGCTTTCAACACACTATCACAAGAAGTACCTAGAAATCAATGCATGTAAAATCAATAAGAACAAGTCAAGAATATTCAATATATCACACTATAAACCTTGTTCTTAGAACATGAAATTAAACCTAGAACATGCATGAGGCACATCACATATAGCATTTCTAGAATCAATTTCAAGGAAAATCAAGTTTAGCAAACTAAGTTCAAATGTGAATCACAATGCTAAAAATCAACAAACAATC
This sequence comes from Acer yangbiense, assembly GCA_008009225.1. Lineage (NCBI taxonomy): Eukaryota > Viridiplantae > Streptophyta > Magnoliopsida > Sapindales > Sapindaceae > Acer > Acer yangbiense. The sequence continues at coordinate 24,735,015 of CM017769.1, forward strand.
AATCATAAAAAACCTAGCATATGATCTAACATCCTTCTCAACATATTTCATCAATCAAATAGTAAGATTAAAGAGATGATCAAAGATGAAATGAAAAAGAAGAAGTTGAACATACAAAGTTGAACTACCTCTAGAAATACTTGGAGTTTGTAGCTCTCATCAAGACCAATAATTTTGGTTTTTGGATCAATCAATTTCGAGTTCATATCAGAAAGTTATGATCGAAATAAGAAAACTAAAAATTGAAGATTTCTACAGAATTTTTCTTGGAAATTTTCTTTAAGTTGTGTTTAGAGGAAAAACAAAATCATATTTAAATGATTCAAGGAGGGAACCAAAAACAAGCCAATCGAAGACGGCCAAGTCACCTATCCCCATGGGGGGTGCATGGGCCACACGGGACTAGAGGAGTGTTCTGGCCGTGGGTCCCACGACTCCCACATGTGGTCGGCAATGCATGGCCTTTGGCCATGATTGCCTCTCGCGCGCTCCCTCACGTACTTCAGCCGTATCTTGGGCATCCGAACTCTGATTTTGAATCCGTTTTTGGATTACAAACTATCACTCCCTCATGCATGACTACGACTATAAAACTTTGAAAAATGGTTGAGAAATCATCTCGGAAAACGACGATGAAATCAACTCAACGAATGAGAATGTAAAGTAGCGTAGCTACATCGTTTGGACTCGAAACCTTATGAATGAGCAACCGAAACGACCGGGACTCAATAAGGAATCATATAAGAACATGTTCAAGTCCAAAATACAAAACACACAAACAAATTCACACAAATTCACACAAGTATGCCATATCAAAGAGATAGTCACAAAACATGCAATTCTACAATGTTTGTCTATAAGAGACCAATGCATGTGCATACTAAGAAGTGTGTGAATGTGTTATACCAAATGGTTGAACTACGATGCAGGGTGTAAGGTCTCATTTTCATGATTGGCTTATTTCACGGACAAACCACATTTGGGGTCTTTGTAAGGGTAGCTTAGGTGTTGGTGTTTTTGTTCAAAGCCCTTTTGAAGACCTCATCTTGATAAGCTCCGAAGGTAATATTCTAAGTGCTTACTTGTCTTGAAGAGATAGTTGCACACACTCAAAACTCATGCATATCGTTAATTCTTGTTTGTTGTGTGTCTTCTTATTGTGCATTAATGTTCATTTTCATCTCTTCTTGCATGTTAGTTTGATTGCATCTTGCATTGTCCATTGCCTTAACATGATTAGGCTTAGAAGTCAAGCATTGCAAAGGGCGCTGTTCAAAGCGCTCTACAAAGTGCTGTTCGAACAGCGCCCACAAGACCTGATGCAAAAATGGTCTTTTAAATGCATCAGGTCTGATGCATTTGAGTTGGCACTGTACAAGCACTGTACAGAAGCGTTGTTCATACAGCGCCCATCTCAGACCCGAGAGTCCAGAGTTAGGGCGCTGTACAGGCGTTGTACAGAAGAGCTCTACGTACAGCGCCCAAGGCAAAATCAGGCCAACTTATTCAAAACGACCACACTTTGTTTTGGCCCCCTATATATATGCCACTTTGACTCTAGGTCAAATTAGAGAGTTCATATTCAGATTTCATACTTAGGATATTTTTCAAGACAAGAAAAATACACAAAGAACTCACCTTTTATTACTCAAACAAATTTTCCATGATCATCAATCATCATCTAGCATCATCTTTGATCATTTAGATATCATCTTGCATGGATTCTTCATTACACTTTGCTTGGTAAGTTTTTTCACTAATATCTTACATATTTTGTGTCTTTTCTTAATTAATCAATCTCATTTATTACTTGTATGATTTTCATATATCTTTTGGATACAAGATTGAGATTAGTGTATTGATTGTTTGAGAAGTTGTATTGTGATAGCTAATTAGGTTTTTGCTTAATCTGGATTAGCTAAACTATTTGACATGTCATTTAGTTCTTAATATCTAGGATTGTTTTTATTGCAAAATCATCATCTTAGATAAGCATATAGGGTTCCCTTGCTCTATGTTGCATTTTGGATATTCACATATTCACTTAGGGTGTTAATCTCTTCATTGAGAATCATAGTCTTGTGTGTAGCTTCCGTGATTAGGTTGCTTAGATCGTAAGCAATCGAACTAGGTTCACTCATACCGGGATTAGGTAGGTGTGTGATTACTTCCGGGATTAGGTTGTAATTTTATCACATTTAATAGATTCGAGGTTCGGGTGTGGCTCACTTAACAGCCCGTGGTTTTTCCCGTGAGGGTTTCCACGTAAATATCAAGTGTTGTTTAAATTTCCGCACCATATTACACTTGCTTTATTTTATTGACTATTAGGGGCATTTTTGTAATATTGTCCTTAAACGAAAATGGGTAAAATCTATTAAAATCTATTCACCCCTCTAGATTAATATTCAACACACCTAGTATTTGTTTCACAGGGACACACGTATGAATTGTGTGTGTGTGCTCTAACGCCTTGCAAGAGGATAGAAGTCTAGATATACCTTTAATGTTTTCACCTCTTGAAGACGATATTTACACTAGACGTTGCTCTTCACTTTTTAAACTTCTTTTCTTCCAAGAACATCCTAAGCAACAACTAATACAAATATAGAGTGTTTTGCAATGGAATCAAGCCAATACAAATCATGAACCATACAATCTCCCCCTTTGGCTATTCCATGGCAAAACCTCAACCTCACTATACAATGTTTCACTCCAATAAACTCAAGTTGATAGCATACTCTCATCCTCATATTACAAAGAGATTCCTAGACTAAAAAGTCTTCAAGTCTTTATGAATCTTCAAGAATTCCTTCTTTGAACTTCAAGGTACCTATGAGAGACAATAACAAACCAAACAAGAGATCTTCTCTTCCAATAAACTCAAGTTGATAGCATACTCGCATCCTCATATTACAAAGAGATTCCTAGATTAAAAAGTCTTCAAGTCTTCATGAATCTTCAAGAATTCCTTCTTTGAACTTCAAGGCACCTATGAGAGACAATAGCAAACCAAACAAGAGATCTTCTCTAAAGAAGAATGGTGAGTTATTAACCAAAAACAAATATAGAAGACATCCTTTATCTCATACAAAAATGCATTATCTCAAATGAATAAAATGTTTATCATATTAAAGCATTCCCTTAGTCTCCCAATTCCCAAAGACCAACCATCCTTAACATTATCAAGAAAGAATTCTTTCTCCCCCTTAAGACAAAGTCACAATTAAGCACAAAGAGGAATATGACTCACACAATTGGAACATTTGGAGGAATATGAATATGACTCACACAATTGGAACATTTGTCCACACAAGGTGTGAAGTATACACACTCTCCCCAATATCAAACATGGTGAGGTATAGATTTTCTCCCCTTTTTTGTCAAGGAATAGACAAGGGACACAAGAGATAAAGAACGAGATATTAAGCAAACAAATCATATAGAAAGCAAAGTTGAATAAAGTAAAGCTCCCCCTTAACATATGCTCCACATATTATCACCAAGTAGATTTGTTCACAAGGGATATCACATAATCACACAATCAAGCAATACGAGAAAATATTTCATAACTTGTCAAAGTCCAAGAGGGAATCATAGATTTTCATTAATCTCTCAAAAATATTCTCACATTGCTAATGAATCAAGCACATAAGCAAAATGTGTGTGTGTGAATGCTTCTCATATATATAGAAGGAGTAATTGTGATATCAACATGCAAACGCTATCCACACCTATCCATCTAAAGCATTTCCAAAAATATGTCAAACCGATATTCATCCGGATTTTTGCTTTTAAAAAGAATAGATATCAACATATGAGCATGTGTGTGCATGTTTTCCCGTTTTCTATTTGTCAAACCAAGCTTTTTCACAATTCTCAACTATACACCATAAGCCTTTTGTTTTATTTTAGGCTTCAATCAAAGAATTTTTTTTTTTTTTATGATTCATTTTAACAATTCTTTAATTTTTCTAACAAAAACATATATCCTCATGGCGGCTTTCACTCATCACAATGGCGTAGCCTTTCCTACATTGGGTGGCTGCACAACCAAGGTGTGTAGCCCTTTCCATGAGGGTGCTCGTTGATTACTATGCAGTGCCGAAGCAAAATGGATACATACCATAGGTCATCTATCATGTACTTAGCAATAAACTTCTAGATGCATCCATTATCTACACATATTCAACCACAAAAACTCAAAACTAAACATATAAGAGAAGCAATAGTGCACTTTTCAAAAATAGTTTTTAAGCTCAAGTGCATGATCTAGAAACAATAAGAGTTATTTATTTAAGATCATTACTTCTCAATGAATAGCTCTCAAAGATATTGATATTAAAATAAAGTTTTGCTTATCAAGCCACTCACAATCACACAAAAACATCAATCAACACAAATCATGCCAATGGACATTCTAAGAGTTTTAAACCTCTCTTTGTCCAAGGGCTTAGTGAACAAGTCCGCAAGTTGATTTTTAGTAGGCAAATGCTCTAAAGTAACAATAGAATGTTCAACTAGGTCTCTAATGAAATGATGCCTAATGTCTATGAGCTTTGTGCGGGAGTGTTGAACCGGATTTTCAGAGATGTTAATGGCACTTAAGTTATCACAATAAAGTGTCATTTTTCCTTATTCTAATCTCATACATCCTTAAGGA